>ML677375.1:3089202-3117111 GCA_007922305.1 Dermatemys mawii
GGGGGGGGCAGGGCCGGGAGCCGAGCGGGCCTCGCGCACCCACCGTTGCCCCGTGGCCGTTGGCGGGAGCGGGCCGCGCGGCGCCGAGCCGAGCCGAGCCGAGCCCCGGCGGGGAGCCCGGTCCCGCCATGGAGGAGAAGGGCTTCTCCAAGGAGCTGGACCAGTGGATCGAGCAGCTCAACGAGTGCAAGCAGCTGAGCGAGAGCCAGGTGCGGAGCCTCTGCGAGAAGGTGAGTCCGCCCCGGGCCCGGCCGCTCGCGCCGGGCTCCGCTCCTCACGGGCCCGGCGGCGCCCTCGGCCGAGTCCGCCGGGGATCGGGCCCCGCCGGCGAGAAGCGGGGGGGAGGGGTAGAGGCCTAGCTGCAAAATGACCCCCGAGGGTGTGAGGTGAAACCGCCCGGGTCGGGGCGCTCCGGGGTGCGTGTAAACGCGGGGATCAGGCGCGGGGCGAGCGCGCCTCTCCGAGACGGACGGTGAAATGCGCCCCGCGGGGCGTTGCTGAGCCCGGCCCCCGGAGCGCTCCGCCGCCAGCTTCCTCTCCAGCCGATGGGGTCTTCGGGGCTGTGCGGGTGCCGGCCCCCCCCAGGGCACCTCTTCCAGGCGGGGCTCACCCCCCATCCTTCCCCTGTCCGCGGGTCACTGCAGGGCAGGGGGGGGTCATTGGGGGGCCTGACCTGGGCATGCAGGAGGCTTTGGCGGGGGGGTGGCGCTGCACCCCAGCATCTGGGTTTGTGTCTCAGGAGAGCCAAGGCAGTCGTGCAATGAGGAGCCTTCCAGGGCAGGCAGGTAGGTAGCCACAGAAAAGCAAGGATGGGCCAAGTAATTCACCAGGGACAGCCCTAAACTGATGTCCGGTTCCCTTCCTGCCACGGAGCTGTTAGAGCCACTAGTATTGTTGCATGTCCACTGGCTAGAGCAGGGTGGGGGGTAACCTATGGTACACGTGCCAAAGGCCACAGGGGAGATGATTTTCAGTGGCACTCACACTGCCCGGTTCCTGGCCACCTGGGAGCTCTGCATTTTAATTTGATTTTAAATGAAGCTTCTTAAACATTTAAAAAAGCCTTATTTGCTTTACACACAACAATAGTTATATATTATGTATATTATAGAAAGACACCTTCTAAAAACGTTAAAATGTATTACTGGCACGCAAAACCTTATATTAGAACAGCGGTTTTTAAGGGGTCACGGGACAATTCCAGGTAGGTCACGAGCTCCTGCTGCAGTCTTCGGCTTTTCAGGGGCCACTCCGAACGCGGGAGTGTGGCCACCAAAAGGCCCGTGAATGAAACTCTTCTGCTTTTAGCGGCATTTCGGCGGACACAGAGTCCCCTAGTTCTTGGTTCTGAGGAGTAAATAACACTTGTTTATTTACTTTCTCCACTCCAGTCATGATTTTATTCATCTTTATCATATCCCTTCTTAGTAATTCTTTTCCAAGCTGAGAAGGCCCAGTCTTATTAATCTCTCTTCATATGGAATCTGTTATGTACTCCTAATAGTTTTTGTTTCCCATTTCTCTGCCTTTTCCAATTCTAATATATATTTTTTTTCAAATGGGGCAACCACATCTGCACGCAGCATTCAAGATGTGGGCGTACCATGGAGTTGTATAGAGACAATATGATATTTTCTATCTTATTATCTTTCCCTTTCCTAATGATTCCCAACATTGTTAGTTTTTTTGACTGCTGCTGCACATTGATTGGATTAGTTTTTAGAGAACTACCCATGACAAATCAGAGATTTTTTTCTTGAGTGGTAATAGCTAATTTAGACCCCATCATGTTGTATGCATAGTTGGGATTATGTTTTCCAATGTGCGTTACTTTGCATTGAATAGGTTGACCAGACAGCAAATGTGAAAAATCGGGACAAGGGATGGGGGGTAATAGGAGCCTATATAAGGTAAGCTATATATAACCTCAGAAATCGGGACTGTACCTATAAAATCAGGACATCTAGCATTGATCAGCATTGAATTTCAGCCGCCATTTTGTCACCCAGTCTTATTGAGATCCCTTACCCAAGGCAATAAGTGGAAACTTAAGTGGGATCTGTTCTGCTTTCTATAGCTGCTTGACCTCACAAAGCAGATTTAAATTCTCCTCTAGTTTTTAACCCAGTTTTAGTAAGTTTAGATAACAAGTGACGATCTTTTTTTGGTCATTACCAGCCAGTCAGTGCTGAGGTACCTTTCACTCCTCAAGAGGAATCAAAAGCCTCAGGCTTCAAGCCATGCTTGCATGTGATGGTTTCCTGTCCATGACAGCCAAACCTGAAGTGTATTCTGTCTGGGGAAAATCCACAGCTCCAGTTGTTGTTCAGTGTATTGGTCTTCTTCAGATTGGACAGCTCAGTTGGCCTTGGCAGCAGTCCCTGAGATGTGTTGTAGCCTTGAGCTGGTGTCTGCAGTGTTGATACTAGCATTGATGTTGGTACCAATGATAGTATAAGGGGATATTCTGGTGACACCAAAGTTGGAGTCCCTTGTGTTGGACTTGGTTTGGGTTCTGATGGAAGGGTACTGAAACACCTCCTTAACACCAGTTGTCTCCCCAGTATGATACTGCACCACAGTTCCAATGTCTGCCAGATACCCTGGCACATAGGAGACCAATACCCTTTTTGATCCAATACACTTCTCTTCCTTCGTCTTTCTCAGAGCCAAGTTTTGAGCCCTCCCCAGAACCCTGACCCTCTCAACCTTCTCTGGAACGAAACGATTCAGTATTGTCTTTGTGATCATCGGGGACTGATCCAAAGGTCACGTTGTGAGTCATCGTCTAAAATAAATCTGAGTAGCTCTGATGCACACAATGTCTCCTTTGTGCCCTCACTCCTCTCTCTTGGTTTCCGCACCTCCTTACCTGTATCCGTATGGAATATACTGACTTTACTGGACAATGTGGATTCTCTTTGCTCAGCCTCCCAGAGGCAACTCCCCTCATAGGTCTCTTTTACAGTCAAGTCAAAACTGGCTAGAGGTGTTGAAATGCTGGAGATGGGGGAAAATTTTGAGGATCCCTTAGATAACTGCACTGATAACCCAGAACCTGCAACTGGCCTTCTTGCCCCTCATCACTAGATGAAGCAGTTGTACTATAATCCAATCTTCCTATGTGATTACTTTAGAGCATTTCGAGACTTGCTGAGAAGAGCTAACATATTAAATATAGAACTGTCATTGGCACAAACTTTTCAACACAGGCAGGGTGGCAGTGCCTCTCCGTGAAGAGGTCCTCAAACCAGCAAAATATCTGTGATTCACTCGAGCCTCTATTTCCCCTGACATACAGGAGAGAAGATAAGTACCATGTCCCATGTAAGGGCTTTGAGTATTTCTGATCTTACCTACACAATTTGCTATAGTTGGCTATGTAGTGCAGGAGAAATCTATGTAAATGGGACCTCTGCAAGTTGTGTGTGTAAAAGGAGGAAGGTAGACAAACAGGCTGATGTTGTTAGGCAGAAAATCTTATTTTGCAACTCTCCAAATTTGTTTCACCAAATACTAAGCTCTGCTGGTGAAATGATTTCCTTACATGGAATAGGCCTTTTCTCAAGAAGATTCTGCAAGAGGATAGAGTGGAGCTTAGAGACATCATGACAGATGGACTACTGATGGTGAAGACATCCCTCCAGACTGGTGGTGAAGACATCCCTAAATGCCTCTGGTGGTCACAGCTGTCACAGAGCATCCTGGTTACAATCGTTGGGTATATCAGAGCAGCTCTAAATGGCATTAAGGATCTTGTTTGCAGGATCTGAGCTCTTCAGCCTGAAAACGGACAAGGCACTCCATATCTTCAGGGATTCCAGTGCTACTTAGTGCTCCTTGGGTCTGTAAGCTCCAGCTAATTAAACAAATAATGCAATGATCTTGCAACATTGTAGGCAATTGACCTCTCTGCCTGCCTCAGAGGTCCTTGGAGGCTTCCAAAAAGAAACCATACTTTTCCTGCGGATGATTTTTTTCTCTTCTGATTCAGTGCCTCACGAATCTTGTCAACATAATCTGACACTCTCCTTTTCCCTACTTTCCTTCTCCAAGCCATGAGCTGGAATTGCATTAGACTGGTGGGTCCTACAGACTGTCATAGGGTATCTTATTCAGTGCCAGTCCTTGCCTACCACCCATCTCTCTTCAAGGACCTTTCTCGGGGTACATTAGTGAATCTTTTTGTTTTTGTTTTGTTGTTTTAATTTTGACTACATATGGCATCATTCAGACTGACTATACATAGTTTCTCCTTTATGTGACTCATGTTTGAAACAAGAAAATACCACAATATAACTAGCCAGAAGGCTTGAGGTTAGTAGTACCTAAAGCTACTTGTAACTTCTTGAAATGTAGTTTGTTTAAAAATTGATATAACTTTAAACAAAGATTTGATCTCATAGCTTTGCTTACTGTCTTCAGTAATTTTGCAGTTAAATCAAATGCTATATTTGTGCCATCATAGTTCCACTTTTATACACTAGTATCACTAACCTTTAAAGACCAGAATAGGTGACCTCAACAAAATTGCCCATGTGATTGACAATGACCTGTGTGGTCCCAGTGTATGACTTAACTTTTCAAGAAAATTAATTAATCGAGGAAAAGAATGAAGTCTGTTTTGAGAACGCTAGAATGGTTGTTGAAGGCTTACACTCTTCATGCCCCTTTATCGTAGGGATTTCTGCAGTAGTTATCACTTCAGTCTGTAAAACTACCTGTTTCTGCATACCCTGTTGACTCATATCATCTATTATGGACTTCCGTATGTTGTACATGCCATGCAGAAAACACTGGTCTGTATTGCATTCCAGCCTCTGCACCACTATGGCAATTCTCTTGTCCATAAAATAGTGAGTGGAAAATGGTGAGCCTGATGCTGAAATGTCCGTTCCAGCTCCAAAGAATCCAAAGTACGTTTAATTGTATAGAGGCTTCTCAGTCCCACCCACCCCTCATAACATTATACAACCAATGGCTAGAGCTGGGGCTGTCCTGGAGTTTTGTCTCTCTTAGCTCAGTTTGGTGATAGAAGGACATGAAACCTCTTCATGTATGGAGCTGCCTCCTTCTCTTGTTCCCTCTGAGACTGTCACTTCCACATTCAATTGCATGGAAAGGGAGCCGAATACAGTGCCAGAGCAGCAAACTCTGAATTGTAGGACAAGTCTGCGTATGTAAAAGTGTTCACAGGTCCAGTGTGACGAATGGATTCTGGGACTTAAAAATCCCAGAATGATAGGTTTCTAGGAGGAACGTCTTGAAAACACCCACAGTCTTCTGAGCCAAAAGCAGCTAAAGGTATGTAGAATAGTTCAGATGCTGCCGTGAAGAGTATGGTATAAATAATTAGGTTAGAGCTGCCTGGACTTCCTTAGAAAATGCACTGTAAGGATAAGCAAACATTACACATTGTGTTGCCAGGTAAAAGGCAGGATTGTGGACGTGGTACAACAGTATCTACTGTATGACATTCAGATCAAGAGCTATATTTTATTAAATGCCACGTTTACCTATAGATGTGTCACTTTGATTCAGCTCTGTAGGACCAGCAGGAGGAAGTTCTTTCTTAGAGGAGCATTGTGATTCTGAATTAGCTTTAGGATCCTAGAGAAAATGGGAATTTTTTTTTTGTTTGATAGGACTAAGCTACTCTCCCATCTCCACCCCCAAAATATGTAAAAAGTAGCCCTCAAATTTGGAACAAAAAGTAGGACCTAGAATAAATGAGGAAAGTGTTTTTTCTGAAACTTGACGAGTACAGTTATAGCCAAACAGAGGATGAACCAGAGATAAGCTTGTGGTTTAGATCAATGCAAAAGCTTACAAACTTGTGGGGAAGACTAAAATGGAAACAGCGAAAGGGTCGGATGGACATGCTCAATATTCTTCATTTGCTAAGGCTGTTCATTGGATAGCATCCCTGGCAAACATTTGTTTAGCCTCAGCTAATGTAGGTCATCAAGAGATTCTCCCCCCCCCCGCCCCCTTCGCCTGAAGACACCAAATATTTGTTGACCTGTTTTTCCTGGAGCCTTCAGTTATATCTTCATAGTTAAGGATGAATTTTGCACTTAAAGCTGGGATTCAATATTTTATGTCTGAAAAATACAGCATACTGTGCCCAGAATTACAATACTTGTCTGAGTAAAAATTTCCTAAGAATCTATAAGTAAATATGTTCATTGGCTTAGGAATTATAACTTTAATTAAATGGTTCTTTTAAGAAATTTAGCTCCCAGTATTAGCCTTTTTTTGGTCCCGTTTTCAGTAACAGAATAGGATAGGCAGGTATGCTTTGACTGCCAAGCATCTCCCTCAAGTATGCAGCCTTTGGTCCACTGGACACTTTCAGCAGTCGTAGATATGCTGTTTCCAAAAGAATAGTACACCCCACTTACCAGGTTTACTTCAGATCATGGCTCCATTAACACAGTACTGTATTTAAATATCTGTTAGTGAAAATAAGCAAAAGTTTTTTGAACAAAGATAAGAGATTCAAAAGGTAGCAAGTGGAAGCACTGGAAACAAATGATTACATATAAAATCATAACACATTTTAGAACCTAGATTTGTTTAACTAGGTTATTTTTTGTTTTATGGAGTAACACTCACCCCAAAGTCCTTGCAGCATTTTTCAGCCATGTCTATCTGTCTGATCCTCTTTTCGTGAGCCAATTGCCTGCCAGCTTGTAAAGGATATTGTGTATCTCCTTGAAACCCAAGCTATCTCAAAACAGTCCTTTTACTCTTTTTTCATAAACCAGACACCCTATGGCTGCGTTCCTTTCCATAGATATTTTGCAGTCTTAAGTAGCTGGTGGTGACTCAGATTGTGTCTCACAGTGACAAGACAGAGATAAGCCTTTACCCTCTGCATGAACAGAACCTATCTGAGACACTTAATCTGCTGGTGACCTGCCTCTAACTTGGAGGCCTTAAGAACATAAAGTTCAGTATAGATATGTAACCTCTCAAATATTATCTGTACATACATTTTGCAATGATTATGATCAGTGGGCTATTAGCTCTTGGTAGTGTTCCTTCCATACCACCCTTTGAACTGTTGTGCATAATCTTGACTAAGGGGATCCCTCCAAAACTCTGTGCTCTCTGCTAGTTGGCTGAAAGAGGTTCCTGGGTCACACCTTGTCCTGCTGCCAGCTAATGTCATTAGTCCTGTAGCTCAAATGGTAGCAGTCTCAGCTGCAGAGCTCAAGTTTCATGAGTCAGACCCTGCTGATGCATGATGGAGGTGGAGGGCTATTAGACTTTTATGTAACAAGTTGTTGATACCTTTTTTTTAACTTTTGAAAGAAATCTAAAAGATTACATATTACCATATAACTATTTCATACAAAAAACTACCTTTGAAAAGTTAAGTGGGTTGCAAAATCAAGCACTGAAAAATTAGGACATGCTACTTTGACAATTGCCTGGACAACTGTAATTTGCTCTCTTTGTCTATATTCATTGTGGTAGTATAGGATTTAAAAACTATTGTATATGATTGTCTTCAATCATATAGTTCCCCTGAGAAGATACTTGCCTCATTCAGTGCACAGGTTGGGCACACAATGGGGACAGAATTATGATTGCATGGGCAACCATAAGTCTGGTGTGTTGTAACTTTGGAATGCATAACTGCAACCTAAACTTTTTTGTACATAATACTTAAATATGTTTCTGAATGTTAGTGCGTTCTAGTGTAATTCAATTGACAGGAGTAATCTGCCATCAAGATGCAGAGATGAAAAAAAATCCTTTAAGAACCATTAGTCTTTTCAAAATCAATTGGACTTAAATAGGGATATGATTGCTGCTGTGTTCAGCACTTTTGAAATGTACTGGAATATTCTTTTTTGTTCTGGTATCTGCTTTTCAAAAAGAATATTGAAAAATTAGAGAGGATTCAGAGCCACAAGAACAATTTGGGTTTTGGAAAGCCTGCCTTACAGTGAGACTTAAAGAACTCACTCTTTTTTAGCTTTTCTAAGAGACTGTTAAGAGGTGACTTGATAATGATCTGCAACTAGCTGTTGTATGGGAAAGCTATGCGATAGCAGAGAGCTGATTAATGTAGCAGAAAAGGGTATAAAAAATCAAATTGGAAGTGAGGTAACAGCAAGCAGTTAACCACTAAAAAACAACATATTTGGGGAAAGGGTGGATTCTGAATCACTTGAAATGTTTAAATCACGATTGGCTGTTTTTCTGACCTGAGTTACCTAGGAAGTCAGGCTAGATGATGGTTGTCCTTTCTGGTCTTAAAATCTGTGAACCTGAGAGTATTCTGTCCATAGTTTTTGCATTGTGTGCATATTTCCTTTTGTAGAAAACTAATGTGTGCAAAACATTGACAATGCAATAAAATCCCAGTGATCTGACCTCCAGCCTATACAAGGTTGGCCAGCTCACCCCACAGCAACTTTCAGCATTGCTTTACAGCTCTGCTTGTATCACAACCTTGCTTTTCCCTGTATCTCAAAACCAATCAGGAAATTGGGATTGTAACATGTAGGCGCTGAAACAACTTTCTGCATCTGTTTACAAAATATGGTTTACCTTACATCTTGTCCTAAATGTTGTCTCTATCTTTCTTTTAGGCTAAAGAAATACTTACAAAAGAATCAAATGTGCAGGAGGTGCGTTGCCCGGTTACAGTGTGTGGGGATGTCCATGGTCAATTCCATGATCTTATGGAACTCTTCAGAATTGGTGGGAAATCGCCAGACACAAACTACTTGTTCATGGGAGACTATGTGGATAGAGGCTATTACTCTGTGGAAACAGTGACTCTTCTTGTAGCACTAAAGGTACACTTTTTTTTATTTTAAAAAAGTATAAAACCCCTCACACCGCAGAAGTTCTGAAACAAATTGGGGGCTGGAGGGATGAGTTGAATTGTAATTTGCAGACTAGATGATTTCACTTTGTAAAAATGTTTGACAACAATCTTAATATTTTTTACATGTTCAAAATGGAATGCAGTTAACACTAATCAGAAATCTGATTGATGTTTGTTGTTATAAATGATTGTTCTCTTTCCATTGCTAGGTGCGTTATCCAGAACGCATTACAATACTGAGAGGAAATCATGAGAGCAGACAAATTACCCAAGTGTATGGTTTTTATGATGAGTGTCTACGAAAGTATGGAAATGCTAATGTTTGGAAGTATTTCACAGATCTGTTTGATTATCTTCCACTTACAGCTCTAGTAGATGGCCAGGTAAGCTTTTGTGTATTCTACAGGGGATAATAGATCTTACTTATAGATTTTAAGGTCAGATGGGAGTACTTTAGTTATCTAGTCTGATCTCCTAAGGATGGCCTCAGACTCCTTTTTGGAACTCTGCTTGTGTCGTACTTGGAATATAACACACGTTTGTAACATTAGTGAGAATCAGCTCAGCCTTATATTCACTGAGACCTGTCTTTATTATATTTCTAACTCTTATACTTACAAAACATTTTTTTAAGTAGTCTGTTTTCTGTTGTGCTTACAAATTAGAGTATTACTGTGTTCCTGGCCTTGATTTGCTATGTGCCATTTATAATAATGAATTCATTGTGAAAGATGTCATAAGTATAGTTCTGATTGTGGTGAATAGCAGATATCCTGGAAGCTGTTGTGCATGATGACTTGAAAAATTAATCTTGGCACTGAGTCTCAGACTTTGAACCAGAACCTGGTGATTTTTGGCTGCAACCCACCTAGATTTGGATTGAAGTCATGACCAAAATAAACCTAGGCTAGTTCAAGTCGGGAGTTGTGGGGGACTTCTGCTGAATTGAATGGGACACTGGTGTGAGTGCTTCCTTTTCCAAACTACCTGTACAGCACTCTGCTTCACTGAAGTAGCACTTCAAGAGGTGTGGAAACTAACTGTGCCGCTTTGAAGCTCCACATGTACTGTACCAGAACTGAGTGGTATGTGAGAGTAGGAGGAGAAGATGATTGAGAAGCTGGAACCAGGTTAGTTAGTGTGTGGGAGAGCCTGGGCAGGAAGGGTTTCTGTTTCCATCCCATCTTCAGTCCTGCTGTCCTAGCTAGTGCAGGATTTTACTTTTCTTCCCTAATCCACCACCTCAATAGGCAGGAGTCCCCTCCTGATTTACGTGCAGATTGTACCCTATGTGTTATGTTCTGTGGGAGTCAAAGTATTTCTGGAAAGAAAGCAAAGAAATATTACCAAAGAATACTCTTTTTTTTGTTGAGCTACACCACTTACAGAATTCTGTGTGTGTTTCTTTTTTGTGGAATTAATTTTGAGAGTGAGAGCGGTGATTTGTGTCAGGAGGTTTAGAATGCTATGAATCTGGACCGTGATAAGCATAAGCTAGTTAATTTTACTTTTCAAAATGAGGTCTTTTCACAGTCAAAATCAATATATTATATTTTTCTGTTCCTGGACAGATATTCTGTCTCCATGGGGGTCTCTCTCCATCTATAGATACACTGGATCATATCAGAGCTCTGGATCGTCTACAGGAAGTTCCACATGAGGTAACCCAGAAGGAAGTGCGCTGTGATTTTACAAATATGTTTGAGTATTTTTAGATTCACATTTATCCTCTGTTTTGAAATCCAATTTAACTAAAGTAAGGTACATAATGATTGTAAGAGAAATATTGGTTTATTTTATTTATTTAAAACTAGAAACCAGTATATGTTATGACTACAGAATTGGCAAAGAAAGAGGTAGTAGTATTTCCTACAGTCTTACCTTCTCTGACTTTGAGTACCACCCAGTCAGCCCCAAAACTGATGAAATATTTGGATAGGGAAATGCATATACTGGTTTGTACATCTTGTGTTAAACAAGTTCACGCTTACCATGTGAATAAATGCCACTTCTGCTCAAGTTGCCCTGGTATACACGTTACCTGTAGTGGACTTCAATTTACAAGAATTTGATCGACTTTACTTTGCAGCAAGGATGTAATTCTGAGAGAGCAGGAGAGGAGAGAGTGCATGCAAAATAGACTAAGGGATAGGAACAAATCAAAATTATACTTCTTGAGAGTGAAGTGTGAAGAATAGCAAAGTCTCTTCTAGCATCCATCTGAAGGAAAAGGTGAAGCATACATCTCTACCAGAAGGAATGGGACGCTTCAAATGGAATACCCACTACTTAGTCAAAGGACTCGGGTATTCTGAGATTTCATGGCTGTTCGGCTTTTCTGTGGAGCTCAGGTCTTGACATAAAATTGTGATCCGGTATCTGAGTTTTCACAGAAAAACAAATGTATGTATCCTAGCTCTTATGGTAGCAAAGATATGCTTAAAAATAGAATCCAAGTAAAATAATGCAGCAACGTCTGCGTGGGTCTACACCTGGAAAGATAAACTGGGAACTGCCCCTGTATGCTTTAGACTTGTTGACTTGGAAAGCAAGGGAAGTGGTTTAAATGCAAAATTTAGCTATTGATCATTTTAACAGAAATATCTAGCTAACATGCTGATTCTACAATTCCCAGTGTTCCAGAACCTCTTGTTTCCCTAGCAACTTCTATAATGTGATTAGGCATTGCCAGCAGAAAAATCTGCAGCATATTGAAAACTGTAAATATGGGAAAGCATAAAACTGAAGATCAGATTAAATAGCATTTTTATTTTTAGCATTTTAAATTTTATTTTTTTCATATTTAATTCGGTAAACCTCTATTGATAATTTTATATGGAGTGTTTGCAGAATTTAGGTCCAGTTTGCTGCAGAGGACCTGGAGCCTGGCCCAGACAAATTAGAGAAAACTGGAGAACTAGGCCAGCTCCAAGGTGAAAGCCACTCTGCTTTTCTCCTGAATCCTATGAGGGTGTGTCTACACTGGAATCAAAGACTCATACCATGTTTTCAACTGGCTTGGGTTAGCTGTCTTTGGCTTGGGCTTTTAGGCTGTAAAATTGTAGTGTAGGCATTCAGACTTGGGCTCCAGTTCAGGCTCTAGGACTTTCCCACCTTTTGGTGTCCCAGATCCTGAACGTCTACAGCAATTTTACAGCTCAGCTGACCCAGGCCTCCCGCAGCCATGCTACAGGTCTTTTATTCCAGTGTAGACGTACCCTTAGTAGCCAGGTGGAGAATGCATTGGACTCTGCACCAGGACTCTGCACCAGAACTCTGCCCTTCTTCCACTTGACAACATGGTTTTCACAATCTTTTCATCCTGCTTGTAGTTCCAAAAAGGTCGTCTATTGGTGGTTCAAGGGATATATTTGTGCTTTGCCCTTGTCTGAATCGTAGCTGAGACATGCAGGATCTTGGGTGACATCAGATGTTGGCATTTGGTGGTTTCTGCTTAATTATTTTGCCAGCAGTGCAAGGCTGGAGATTGGACAGTAATTGATGTCTTCAGTTTGTAGTGCTGAATTCAGGGGGATTGGGTAGGCTACACTGTCTTTCAAGGAGCCTGGCAGCTTTCCTTCTTTGACGTCTTTTCCTTCTTTAACTTTTAGAAGTAGGCATAGTTCCCTGCTGGCTTTCGCTGGCCAGGAGGGCATGGATCTGCCTCACAGCTTGGACTCTAATACTTTTGCACAACTTCTTGAGCTTTAGCAAATATGATGGGGCCAAACTCTGTCAGGGAAGTTGTCTAGTCAGGAATGAAATTTCCTGGCTAGTGCTATACATACACATTTGCTCTTTTGTCAGCAAAATACACTGACTAGTGCATGGACTAGTTGAGTGACTGAAATAACAGGCACAGCTAATATAAACGAGTTAAATGACAGAAAACTTCAGTTTGGGAATGGATTTCTGGTTGTGCCTACTGAGATATGGGAACCTCTACAGTTGGGCAGGAGATTAGTTTGAGGGAACTAGACTCTCTCATCATTAGATGCTTTAGACACAACAAATCCTGCATCTTGGCAGGATGTTAGACTCATTGACCCTTATGGTTCCTTCTAACCCTAGGATTCCATGGTTATTTATGAAAATTATATTGATGTAGGCATAACTATTGTTTTCTCACCCGTGATGTGTTCAAGTATTCCTTATTTTCAAAAAGACTGTTAAGCCAGTGTTCATGGGCAAGCCTGCAGTGTCAGTCAGTGGTCACGCATGTTGATGGAGATTGAGAGGAATTAGGGAGGAATCATTTCAGTTTCATGCTTTCAGAGAGTGTTCATCACGGTATTGCCAACTCTTGTGATTTTTATCATGAGACTCATGATATTTGATGTTTCACTTAAAGCTCCATCTCCTAACAAGATTACATGAGAATCTCAGCTTTCACTTGAGAGAAGTTTCTAGTCCTGGTTGCTGAGAAAAGCTTGAAAACTTGATGACTGTGTTCCCCCTCCACTCTTTTTCCCCGCTCCCCCTCCCCACCCGGCTCATACCAGACGAAAACAACAAAGAGCTCCAAATTTAATGTTGTTTAAACTCACGATATTTAAGCCAATGTCATGATTTTTTGGAGACTGATTCATGATCTGTGAACATCTGGGATTGTCAATACTGTATAAGTAGTGAGTACCTTTTTTAAGATTATGAAATACTATATCATGAAACTGTTTTGTTTAAAAAAAAATATAGAGAATATTCAATATATACGCTGAAAATGAGGGTTTGGAAATGTGATGGTGTAAATAAAATGCCTTTCAAAGTAGACTTTTTAATATTTTGCTTCTAACTAAAACATCTGCTTTCCTTGTTAGGGCCCAATGTGTGATCTTTTATGGTCCGATCCAGATGATCGTGGAGGCTGGGGTATTTCTCCACGTGGTGCTGGCTATACATTTGGACAGGATATTTCTGAAACATTTAACCATGCCAATGGTCTTACACTGGTCTCCCGTGCTCACCAACTTGTGATGGAGGTATGGTGAGCATATTCTGTTATGATAGCCTCCCCTAGATAAAGTGATACATATACCGAAGAAGACATAATTTCTTATAAATGCAAGGTTGTCCCCTACATACAGTAGTATTTACATTCTAAATACCGAGCGGCTTTTCATCATGTGCAGTAGGCCTGAAAAGTAAATACTGTACACTTCAGCTGAATTAGTAAGAGAATACTTTATTTTTTTTTTTTTTAGAGTGAGTTAGTCAAAGGGAATAACGGTGACTCATGCTAAGGACTGGTTACAAAAGTATAGTCTGCTTGCATGCTGACAATTTTTTCCTCTACTAATGTGTTAAATAGGCTATCCTGTAATATGTAGCAGTCAGTTGCAACAGGGATTAAACCATCCAGCTGGTATAGATAGAACATAGCATTACTGGAAAAATGCCAGGTGGGTCCATGGAGCATTTTTATTTTTAATTCAGTTAATGTAGATCTGTTATAGCTTTTGCTGTACGTAAAAACATGTAGAGTATGTAAGCTGATGAGCTCGAACTTCAATACTCAGATTTTAAAAAGGTTAAACATTTCTATTTTTAAAGGTCTAGGGTACTCTTCTCTGGAATTTCCAAAGGTACTAATAAACATGCAAGTCATGAATAGTTTAAACTACTAGTAATCATAATCATTTATAACCTGTGCTGTGACCTTAATATGTGAAGGCTTAAAAAGTTTTTCATATCTCCTTAGTGTTTTCTATTCATAGCTGCTAAGAAACAACAACACAGCTTTTAGTGTAACTGTCTGGTACTTTACCTATCAGAAGGCTAAATAAGTCAACATTTCTGATCTTCTTTGAAAATCTGGCTTATAGTCCAGCTGGCACGGGGCCAGCAGGCTCCCTACCTGGCTCTGCATGGCTCCCCTCAAGCAGTGATCTGTCTCTGCTGCTCCTAGTTGGAGGGGCAGCTAGGCAGATCTGTGTGCTGCCCTCACCCCACCCCAAGTGCTGGTTCCGCAGCTCCCATTGGCCCGGAACTGTGGCCAGTGGGAGCTGCAGGGGTGGCTCCTGCGGGCGGAGGCAGTGCACACTGTTGCCTAGCCATGCCTCCGCCTAGGAGCAGCAGGGACATGTCGCTGCTTGTAGGAATCCATCTTAGGTGAGTGCCACCTGGATCCTGCACCCCAGCCCTGAGCCCACTCCCACATCCAAACTCCCTCCCTCTTAGTTAACCAGAATTTTTTTAGTTACCGGCACACCCACACTCCCCATTCACCCAACATGCTGGATAACAAAGCTTTTATTGTATTTGAAGTTTGAGATCTCTGCAAAATGGAAACACTTAAAAAGAATAAAGAAAGCTGCCCCATTAAATGCTCATAACCCATTTAAGCTTTTAAGAGGAGTTTTCAGACTTGTACCAAATGGCTGGAGGATAGCTAATGTGATGCCAGCTTTTAAAAAAAGGCTGCAGAGGTGATCCCAGCAATTATAGGCTGGTAAAACTGACTTTAGTATCAAGCAAACTGGTTGAAACTATAGTAAAGAACAAATTTGTCAGATGCATAGATGAACATAATTTGTTGGGGAAGTGTCAACGTGGTTTTTGTAAAGGGATATCATGCCTCACCTATCTACTACATTTTTTTGAGGGGGTCACTAAGCATGTGGACAAGGGTGATCCAGTGAATATAATGGATTTAGATTTTCAGGTTGCCTTTGACAAGGTCCTTTGCTAAAGGCTCTTAAGCAAAGTAAGCTGTCATGAGATAAAAGGGAAGGTCCTCTCGTGGATTGATAACTGGTTAAAAGATAGGAAACAAAGGATAGGAATAAATGGTCAGTTTTCAGAATGGAGGGAGATAAATAGTGGTGTCCCCCAGGGGTCCGTATTGGGCCTAGTATTATTCAACATATTCATAAATGATCTGGAAAAAGGGGTAGACAGTGAGGTGGCAAAATTTGCACATGATATAAAACTACTGAAGATAAGTCCAGGCAGACTGCAAAGAGCTACAAAAGGATCTCTCAAAACTGAGTGACTGGGCAATAAAATGGCAGATGAAATTCAATGTTGATAAATTCAAAAATAATGCATGTTGGAAAGCATAATCCCAACTTTGCATATAAAATGATGGGGTCTAAATTAACTGTTACACTCAAGAAAGAGATCTTGGAATCATTGTGAATAGTTTTCTGAAAACATCCACTCAGTGTGCAGTGGCAGTCAAAAAAGGAAACAGAACATGGGGAATCATTAAGAAAGTGATAGATAATAAGACAGAAAATATTCTATTGCCTCTATATAAATCCATGGTACGCCCATATCTTGACTACTGATATGATAATAACACGGAGAATATCTTATTGCCCTTATACAAATCCATGGTGCGCCCACATCTTGAATACCGTGTACAAATGTGGTCTCCTCATCTCAAAAAGGATATAATGGCATTAGAAAAGGTTCAGAGAAGGGCAACTAAAATGATTAGGGGATTGGAACGAGTCCCATATGAGAAGAGATTAAAGAGGCTAGGACTTCTTATCTTGGAAAAGAGGAGACTAAGGGGGGATATGATAGAGGTATATAAAATTATGAGTGGCGTGGAGAAAGTGAATAAGGAAAAGTTATTTCCTTGTTCCCATAATAGAAGAACTAGGGGCACCCATTGAAATTAGTGGGCAGCAGGTTTAAAACAAATAAAAGGAAGTTCTTCACACAGCGCACAGTCAACCTGTGGAACTCCTTGCCTGAGGAGGCTGTGAAGGCTAGGACTATAACAGGGTTTAAAAGAGAACTGGATAAATTCATGGAGGTTAACTCCATTAATGGCTATTAGCCAGGCTGGGTAAGGAATGGTGTCCCTAGCCTCTGTTTGTCAGAAGGGGGTGATGGATGGCAGGAGAGAGATCACTTGATCTTTACGTGTTAGGTTCGTTCACTCCGGGGCACCTGGCATTGGCCACTGTCGGCAGACAGGATACTGGGCTAGATGGACCTTTGGTCTGACCCAGTACGGTCAGTCTTACAGATGTAGTTGCCCTATTTCAAATAGATATTTTGGAATTGGAAAAGGGTTCAGAAAAAGGCAATGAAAATTATTAGTGGTATGGAATGGCTTCTGTATGAGGAAAGATTAATAAGATTGGGACTTTTCAGCTTGGAAAAGATCTGAGTAAGGTGGGGTATGATTGAAGTCTATAAAATCATGACTGGTGTGGAGAAAGTAAGTGAAGAAGAGTTATTTACTCCTCCTAATAACACAAGAAGTAGAGGTCACCAAATGAAATTAATAGGCAGCAAATTTAAAACAAAGGAAGTATTTTTTCACATAATGCACAGTCAACTTGTGGAACTCTTTGCCAGAGGATTTTGTGAAAGCCAAGTCTATGATCGGGTTCAAAAAAGAACTAGATAAATTCATGGAGCATAAGTCCATCAATGGCTATTAGCCAGGATGAGCAGGAATGGTGTCCCTAGCCTCTGTTTGCCAGAAGCTGGGAATGAGCAACAAGGGATGGATCACTTGATGATTACCTATTCTGTTCAGTCCCTTTGGGGCACCTGACATTGGCCACTGTCAGAAGACAGGGCATTGGGGTAGATGAATCTTTGGCCCAGTATGGCCGCTCTTATGATCTGTACTAAGGTTTTTAACTCGATAATTTTTTACATTACAGGGTTACAACTGGTGTCATGATCGAAATGTGGTTACAATTTTCAGTGCACCCAATTACTGTTATCGTTGTGGGAACCAGGCTGCTATCATGGAACTAGATGATACTTTAAAATATTCCTTGTGAGTAATTTACCTTGTTTTAAGTGTGTGTCTTCTTCCAAAAGGGTAGAAATGCAGATCTAAGAACTAGTACTGCTACTCTCACTCTAACAAATCAAGAGTGAGATGCAGAAATGGAAATAGAGGTTTTGGAAGATTCTCTCCTGTGATGCTAAGTTGATGAAGGGATTTACCAGGGTAGTTTTAGTTGGCATTGACCTTTGAGAGAGATGGGAGTCTCCCTAAGGATCGCCACAGCCTTTCCTTAGCGACAGGGGATTACTTCAGAAAGGAGACGCAATCCCACTATCAGAGTCTGAGTACATGGCCTTCATATCCCTATCTGTAGACACTTGCATCTAGATTATTACAAAAGCAAAATATATGTAAGATGAATGAAAAAAAAATCAGTATCAGTAATGAAGAAAAATCACACTTACATTTCCTAGGGCTTCATTTTGAAATCTTAACATCTGATCTTCAAGTGGCCTCAGCATGTTCTCATTTGTGGAATCCCTGCACCTCTGCCATAAACTTCTGGAAAGCTGTGTCTGTTGGGACTACTTCTTCTTCCCATCCCTGGAGGTTCCAGTGATGTAAAAACAGGGGTGGGGGAAAGACCTGAGCTACTATTCAGTTCCTTCTAACTGCCTTAATTGCAGCAAGTTGAGGTTGTGCAATGTCCTTGGTGCTGCCCTTAGCTGATTTTTTTTTTTCTCCTTTTCTGTCCTTTGAGGGCTAATTTTGTTTGTGAGGTTGATTGAAAGAAAGAAGGTAGGTGAACAAGAGTGGCATATGGGAGTTTCAGTGGGCATAGCTGCAGATCTTGTGCTTGAAGGTAATGTGGAGTACTTGGTCCATCTGTTTCTCTGTGAAGGTCGTGTGGCTAGGCTGTAGGTCTCTGAACAGGCGACGTGAGACAAGTCTATTTGTGGCTGGGACCTATGGGATGTTGATCAGACCTGGTGTTGGAAGTCTTCCAGTAGTTAATCCCTCCCTGTTTAGCAAGAGCTTGGAGCTGAGCAGTGAGTCTTAGTATGTCAGTTGCCAAGTGAACAGGAGTGGCAAATAGCAAGGAGGGGATTGGATTTTTAGGGTACAGTTCTACACTCAGTATATGATGGTGATCTACAGCAGATGTGCCATATTTTCCTTCTGCCAGAAGGTGGCTGCACTGGAAGAAAAAAAATCTTGGTTTGGCAAGACAGACAGACAGTCACTACAGAATGTTAGAGAGGCTGAGGACTTCTTGGACAACCAGATTCAGGAAGCATCACTACCACCAGATTCAAGAGAAGAATTGGTTAACCAGGGGACCAGAGAACGGAAACTAGAGGCTTGGGAGTTTTGTAACTATCAAGAGGACCTGGTGACATTCTACACAGTTAAGGCTGACAAGAATGGGAATGCTGTGACTTTCAGAGAAGACAAGCGAGAATTCCACACAGCTTCCTCCTTTGGGTGATTGCACATGTGCGTTCCACTCTCGGTGTGCACATACCCCACGCGCAGTTGCCAGAAATTTTCCCCTTGGTGGTACCCATCAGGGTGGCTCAAGCACTCTGCTGCTACACACACTGGCCTCGGTATAAAGGGCCCAGCTGATCCTGAGCCCCCAAAGTTCCTTCTTATCAGCTGTGGCAGTTACTTGAACTGCTTTCCTTGCTTTTGCAAGTGCTCAGTGGAGTGCCAGCTCTAATTTTACTATAAATAGTTTAGCGTCAAGGTTATTAGTGTAGTTAAGTTTTATCCCACATGAGGGTTTCATTTGATTCCCAGTGCCAAGGGATGCCTTGGTCACCAGGCTTCGAGTCCTGCGTTTCCTGCAATGAGGCTACATCCATGAGCAGCCCGCGGTTGGGGAAGCTCGTGTTGGAGAGCATTGCCAAATCTGCAGAGACTTCCAAATCTTGAATCACAGCTACAGTTTCTACTGATGGAGACATTCTTGAGACCTCCATCTGAGCCAGGTGCCTTGGCATCAGTAAGTAGTGTGCTTCTTGCCATGCCTGAGTCCCCGCACCATTCGCTGGCCTCAGTGCCTACGAGGAGGCCACAAGCAGAGGGGTGCTTAGACTTAGGCCACACACACTAGTCTTATCCCCCCTGCCTTGCAGACTTGGGTGCAGAGGATCGCCCCCTTTCAGCACTCTGCTTCCTATTAGGTGTCAGTTGTTTAGTCCTTGGGGTTCCCATTGTATTTTCAGATCCTCCATTGAAATGGGTTGGTCCCAGCCAGTCCGTAATGATCCATTCATACAACCCTAGGTAGTTTGGGGAGTGAAACACTGCATGGTTCTTTCTTAGCCCCAGGAGCAGCATTTTAATGCTTCTGCACTCACTAAGTAACAATCACATGCCAAGTTAGTTACTTTAATGCATCTCATTCATAAAACATTACAGCAAATTCCCATTTCAATGCAAGGGCCATCCAGAGCCCCTGATATGTGGGGAAGGTGTGTGCGGGCGCTGTCGGAGCTCCTGACAAGAGCAGAGGGCGAGAATGGGCGCCCTTGGTTTAGGGGATGAGAGAAGGTAGGAGACACAACCTGTAGCACAAGGGAGGAGAGGGAAATGTCCAGGGAGTCCCTGATATAAGAGGGTGACACATAGGAAGTGCATGGGGGGATGGAGGGATACAAGGAGCTTCTGCTGCATGAAGTGAGCTTTGCCAACAGAAGCAGTAATGTGTGTGCTCCTTCTAGTTTAGTTTTACATGTTTAAGTAATTATGGGATTTAGAAGACTTCAGAACTCATAAATTACTAATCTACTGAAGCCCTCCAGTGTGTAGTAACGTATCCAAGAATGTCCATTCAGGGCTATGTCTGAGTGACTTCCTTGTTACAAATCAAAGTACTACCTGAGTAGTTTTCACCACAACGGTGTATAGATTATGCCAAGATATCAGTGCACACCTACTAGTAGTTTTACAAATTATATTTTTAAATTAACATTTTTAAAGCTAACCCCATCTTAAAACAGTCCTGGGAGATTCCCATAGCAAGCACTAAATGCCTTTTAACATGGTAACATGTATAGGATAGATTGTTAAATCTAGAAAATTAAAGGTGTTGTGTGAGGTCCCTGCTTTTGATTGGGGTATATTGTCATTTTAAACTTGTCTTAATTGATTCTTAATTGCAGAGGTGGTTATTGATGTAATAAAGTAGTGCAATTTGGGCAAGATTAGAGACCTTCACTACGTTTTCTCAAATTAAAACTGCTACCCTGACAGCAAAAACCATCTCTCTAATCTGTTAATCAGAGACATAAGTAATTAATTGAATTTAGACATTTGCTTATTGAGATAGGTACTGGAAAAACGGTGTGTGATGTAAGATACGGTCCCAGATCTCAGCTCCTGTAAATGCAATCACTCCATCGACACACACTGAAGATCTGGCCTGGACAGAGTCCTTGCTTCCTTTTGTCTAAAAAGTGTCACATATGCAATGCATTTGTAGCCCAGGATATTGGAGAGACAAGGTGGGTGAGGCAATACCTTGTATTGGACCCATTTCTATTGGTGAGAGACCCAGGCTTTCAAGCCACAAAGAGCTCGAGCTGTGTCCTTCTCGCCAACAGAAATATCCGTATCCACTTTGTCTCTCTTAAATGCCATAGGCATTTAAGACTTTGTAGAAATACTTCATTTATTAATTTATTATATAAAGGTAAAGTGAGCTTTTTCGGACTTCTCTTCTGAGCGGGAGAGGGGAACAAGAAAACCATGATGGATAAAAGTATTTTAAAATGCTCCACTGAACTTGATATATTGTGTAAAGTTAAGCTACATATTTGTGCAGTTGTTACACAATACATGAAATCCTAATTACGTCTTAGTGGCGCAACTCCTTATTTTGATGCTTAGTTGCAGAACAGTGAAATATTACTCCAAAGTGTATTTAGCTAATCCCTAGTATTTTTGAATCTTAACCACATCCAGGAGGTAAAGTGGGTGCATTGTTTTGCTGACATTACACAACCTAATGAGAAATGGGTTGCTTATAAGAAAATAGATGGAGAATTCTGCTCAGGGGGCCTTCAGTGAGACTAGAGATGGGCTTCAGCAAACTGTAGCCAATGATGATCTTTATTTCTTGTAATCACCTATGCCAGTTGATAAGTGTTTGCTTCCCATAAAATGATATAATTTAGGGGAGTTTTTTCTAGACTTGCATATTGGTATACCAATAGAATAAAAACCAGCAGGATCTTACTAAGGGGGAAAGGCAAAATGCCATATTTTTTGTGAATACAGAATGAATTAGCATAAGCACTCAGTTATAGCTATAACATTTTATTTTTACGTATTTATTTATTTACACAAAGTTTTGCAGGGTAGTTATAGTTCTCAACCTGGAAGTTGCTTGTGCCAGGTTACTGGCCAGGTAGCCTGGACATGAGGATGGAGCCGAGTCTTGCCAGGTGCACACCGAATGCTCCTGCTGGAGGGTGGTGGCAGAACCAGACTTGGAATTCTCAGTCTGTTGGTTCTGTTTTTGTAGGAATTCATTCCTATACCAGTCTATGGAATCTACTTCATTATGGTGCTTTTACGTTTGAAGTGATAATCAATCACTGTTCCCATGTTTGAAATGATGTTTGTTTAGCGAATGGAATATCCATGACAGCTTGGTGTGGTTTTGTTGTTGTTCTGCGTGCTTGGGGGTGGATTTTGGTTTGTCCTCATAGTTATCCGGCCATCTCACTCCGTGTATTTCTTCAGCCAATTGATGTCAGAGCTGTAATTCTCAGGCTGGCACTTTAAATAAAAAATGAAAAATTAAAGGTTAATTATACATACATGCAATTACACTCCAACATATATTCTGTCACATTTGCATTTTAATTTTTTAATATAACCATTCTAAAATTAGTGGGACATGGCAGACTTTAATAACTATATTTATTCCACTTGTTACATTTAAAAAGAAACAAACAAGATAAACATGCAAGGGTGAGGGGGGGGCGTTATTCTGGAGTTCAAGAAACAATGTTGTACCAGCCATAAAGGACAGCTGTTACGTTTAGAACAGACTCTTAGTCTTTGAATGTGCTTTTACAATTAACACTGACCTTGTAAAACTGACAGGCAATTTCAATCAACACAAACACAGCAGGATGGCCGAGAAACGTATTTCTTTTTAATGGTCAGGCCAAATTCTGGGGTGTGTTGCAAGTTCTGGGGTTTGCTGTGGAGTCCCTTTTTCTTATATTTCCTGCATCAGAAATGTACCAATTATTAATTTAGTCCAGCATAATATAGTGCATTGTGTGGAGAGGTTGGGGTAAATTAGAGCCTAGCTGTGGGGAAAATTATTTGTATTTAAAAGTTCACTAAACGTTAATTGTAGCAGCAAAAAAATTAATTTGTTCCTTTTACTACAGCCTTCAGTTTGACCCTGCACCTCGTCGTGGAGAGCCTCATGTTACCCGTCGTACTCCAGACTACTTTCTATAAACATCTCCTCACACTGCTCTTTGTAGGAGGAAGTACACTTGGCATTTTAAAAAAACAACAATAATTTACACATTTCTCTAACAAATTGGGATCTGTCTCAGCCTAAACCCCTATCATGGACCAAAATGTGCCATACTGAGGATGAGCATTTAGCACAATTTGAGACTGAATTCAGTAAAAAAAAGCTATATCTTCTAACAATCAGTCCAACAATCAGTTTGCCTGCTGTATTTGTAGTAATTGTTTTCTTCTGGATTGTTCAAAGAGAAAAGGTAATTCTAACACTTTCAACTTCTTTTATGCTTATTTGTACATTTAGTTGTAGTGTTTAACTGGCATTAATTAGAGTTTGGAGTTTATTTTTAAGGAAAATACACAACTAACTTCTCTCTCAACCCACCATCCTTTGTTTTATTAACTTAACTGGAGAATGGAAATAGTTCCTGTTGGGAGTATGTTGTCATAACATTTAAAGAGCTTTCCCTTTTTTAGTTAACCTACTGTTCTGTGTTGATCTTATCTTTTTTTTCTGTATATTTGTCATGGAAATGCTTGCATCTTATCTGGTGTATTTGAACAAATAAACTTGCAGTTGTAAACCAAAACAGATGGGTATTCTAAAATGGTGTGATCTGCATTTGTAAAGTGATTATCTGTAACTGTTGTTTCAGAATGTGATACAGCTACTCAGACTCAACACAAAAGGTATTTGGGTTGTAAAGTATTTATCTTTTTCTAGGTTTCTGTTTACGTCTAAGAATATAGAGCTTACTTGATGAAGAGGTTAGTCTGTGTACTTTTTGGCCAAAGTATACAATAGAACATTTTTAATGGGATGATTGTCAACACAGTACAAGCATGTTAATCAGTGGAGGGCCACCGCCTTCAGGACGTTGAGCAGCTCCCTTCTCTCCCAGTGGAGTTGCTAGAAGTTGAGCATGCTTGGCAACCTTGCAGTATTAGGTGGTACCATAGATACTGGTGCATGACAATTTAAAAGATGAATCCTCCAAAGAATGTTGTTGTGCTTGGAGATCATAAAGCAACAGTAGTTTTCCAAGTGTCCTCTGCACTTGTGGAATCAAGGTGTTTGCACCATGAGCTTCCAGAATCATCTAGTGAGCAATTCCTTTGGAGCCACTCATCCCTCCCTCACGGAAGGTCAGAGGATATAAAAGGGGAGAGTGATCCCACCTGCCCTTCAGTTTCTTCTAAGGCACAGTGAGCTCAGATCCTGCACAATATCCTCGATGGTTCTTCACTGGTTTATTTCTTCTGCCCTTTAAGGGCTATTACTCATCTTTTCTTAAGAGGCCCATATGGGCTGGGCATTGTCTGGACCCCTGAAAGCATGAGCCATCCCATACCCAAGACTGAGAAGGCATTTAATGTCTAACCGACTAAAGCTGGTAGTCTGCAAGTTCAGCATTTTTACCGCAAGTGCCTAATGTAAGTGCCGCCAAGGTCTTTAGATGTTAAATCAAGTCTGGTGCTATGGATCCAGCAGATGGACTCTAGCGATCTATTCATCCATATAGTTTGGTGCTGAAGACTTGTCACCGTTGAATCTAGAGAACTGCTTACCAAAATGGTTCTGTGCCCACCATAAGAAGCACTGAGATTCCCAGATCCATGCAGTCAACTGAGGATCCAATACTGCCAACTGTTGAACTGGTTCTGTGTCCAATAGAAGTTCATAAGTGTTCCCAGATCCACTTGCTTAACCATGCGAGCTTTGGGGCATAGGCAGTCTTTGTTCTCTTTGGGATCCCATTGTGCTAGGCACTGTACAATCTGTGAATAGAGCTCCTAGGCTCAATGATAATGCAAATAAGTCAGGTACCAATATTTTGGAAACACTGATTTTGTGTTCAATATACATGTTTCAGAGGTCTCCAGATATGTCTGGGTTGACCTAATCAGTCCTGAAGACTGCACAGTCCACTTTCTGCTTTGCTTTTAGCATAAACAGTGTCATGGTTACTGTTTCTGTCTGTGTCAGTGGGGGTCAGTGTGGAGTTGAGTCCTGCACTTACCTCTGGAGAATCACCTGCTAAAGTAGTTCTGCAACTGGTATGAGAAGCACCAAGGTCCCTGATTCAGTCTGGATCAATCCACATTTGGTTCTAGGGTCCAGCATCACCAACAGCAGAGACTACTGTCAAAGTAGTTTAGTCTGACTTTAGCAGTATGGTGGTTGATGAGTGAAGTGCGAAGGATCATGCCCATTTTGCTTCTGAAGGACCATGTACCAAGATTCCAGCTCTGAGAGTTCTACTACACTTCAATGGCGCTAAAATCCCCAGATTCATGTGCGTCAGCAGAGGCAGGTGCTTAGGATCAAGCTCTACAAAGAGCTGCTCCCTAATCAGTGGAGGTGGAGGTCTGTGCTGAGGTTTCTTGTAGACATAGGTCTCTTAGATTGGGCTGCAATTTAACTTACCATAGATCAGCATTTACTTTGCCTATAGCCTATCCTGGGGTCCATTTGGCTCCTGATGACACACTGAACAATGTGCTACAACTAGCTCCCTGTACCAAGCCAAGAAAAGGATTTCCTAGGGTGGCTTCACCACGGAGTGGGCGTCAGTCTGAGTCTGGGATTGACCAGTGTCATTGGTACTGTTGCTGTGATGTTGAGCCCTGTTTTGGTGCCAGGCACACTTAAAAACTCCCATCCTTTGCGTTTGATCAGCTCCTTGGATCCCATGCTCAGTAACTAGTGTTGAGGTGCAGATAATCAGGGCCCTGAGCATGGGCTTATGGATAATGGCACTTGCCAGTCAGGGGAGAAAAATGTATCAGGCTGGAGCCCATGGATTCACACTTGAGGATAAAGATACAAATGACATGGACTTATTATTGGTGTGTAAAGTTTGTTCCTTGGCTACACTGCAGGTAAGAATTGTCAGCTAACATGGAGTATTGGCAATGTGACTTCTTGCCATGGGTCTGACCTGGTACCTTCAACAGAGATTTATCAACTCTGCTCTGGCAGTGGTTCTCAACCAGGTGTACACGTACTCCTGGGGATATGCAGAGATCTTGTCAATTTACAACAGGCTACACAAAAAGCACCAGTCAAGTCAGTACAAACTAAAATTTCATACAAAGACTTGTTTATACTGCTGTATATACCATTATATGATAAATATCACTGAAATGTAAGCATAATATTTATATTCCAAGAGGTTTATTTTATAATTCTGGTAAAAATGAGAAAGTAGGTGAATTTTCGGTAATAGTGTGCTGAGACATTTTTCTATTTTTAAGTTTGATTTTGTAAGTAGGTAGTTTTTAAAGGAGGTGAAACTTGGGCTCCCAAGACAAATCATACCCCCAGAAGGGGTATAGTAGTCTGGAAAGGTTGAGAACCACTGCCCTAGGGGTTCCAAAGACTGACTTCCATCCTGCTAGAAGGATTCTTTCTGCCTCTGCGGTCTGTCAATGCAGTTGTACTGAGCTAAAAGCAGCAAACTTGACAGAAAGTCTTGAATGATGCCACCTTTCATGTACAGCTAAAATGAGATTTGTGTAAAGTAATAGTCATAAAATGGGAGAATTCAGCAAAAAGTTGGGCTGTGATCTAACCTTCTTAGAGTAGTGTCACTACTGGGTGCGTGCTCTTTTTGCCCGTCTTATGAGCATAACAATGTATATGAAGCTGGAGCTGCTGCAGTTGCATGGCCAACCTTGAAGGAAGAGACCGACTCTTTACACAGCTGAAGTTGCTTAACTTAGATCTAACCCCCGCTCCCCCCACAGGCTCTTTTTCAGAGGAAAAGGCAATACGCTGCGTTTATTGAAAATACAACAGTTAGCATGTGTGCAATCATGCACGCACAGAGGTCCTGCGCATGGTCTTATAGTTACCAGTCTGTCAATCTAAGGGCAAGTTAGATTGAGTACGAGTGAGGAGCTGAGCTCTGTTGGTCGTGAGCTGATGTGCCAAGGCTTTGCAGGCCTGGACCCAGAGTTCTATGGCAAAACATCTCAGCTTTATATTTGTAAATTTCCATTTCAGGATTTAATCTTGGGGTTTTCTGCTGTTATCTCTTATGTGTTTTCTTGACTGTGGCGGCGTTTGCCTCGCCTCTGCCGTTGTCAGTACTGCTAACTTGTTTAACATCAGATTCAGTGGATGCCTTCTGATTGTTCCTGCTCTCTCTGCAAATCTCTCACTTCTTGACCATCTGGACATTGGTGATGGCTTTTACACTTATCCTTAACCATCCTTTACTCCCACCAAACAATGGTGCAGAGAATTTCAGAGAGCATTACATTTTAGAAACGGTAGGATGGTTACTTAAAAGGATTATAAAAGAACCTTTTACTTTGTTTGCAATGCAGATGAGAAACACGATCTTAGCGCAAATCCTATAAGGAAAATGTACCCTAAACCAAAAGGGGACCACAAAAAGCCCTAAGGACGGTTCTGGTCTGTTCTTGCCTGAAGCTCAGTTTAGACACAGGCAGTCTCTCTGACACTGGGCCCTAGGTCTCTGCCGGGTGCTGAGCTCACCCAGCAGAACGGTGTGGGAAGCAGGAGTGCGGGGAGGGGGCACCTTTAGGAAGGAGGGTGCCTGGCAGCCGGGGGGCTCCAGCAGCAGATGGGGGTAGCTCAGAGAGACTGGTTAAAAGCAGAAACTGAGCCTAGGGTGCTGTGACACCCCTCTACCCCCGCACACACCCCGCCCGTGTGACCAATGGAGAACCCTCCCCCGCCCTTTGCCCAGGCTGCCCCGGGCGCTCCCTGCTCAGCCCCTTCCCAGTCCCCTTCCGCTGGAGCCACGCCCCTTACTGAGCTCGCCCCGCCCCTTCTCCAAGCCGCGCCCCTGCGAGCTCCGCCCCCTCCCTGTCACCG
>ML677375.1:3127111-3271522 GCA_007922305.1 Dermatemys mawii
TGTATTCAGAACACAACAGAAGCCTGTCCAGCAGCTTAGTTTGCAGAGATTTACAGAATTCCAAATGAGCAATGTTCTCTGCTCTGCTGCCCCAGTTAATTAGACAATGTAGGATTTTTAAGAAAAAAAATAGGCTCTGATTTTTTCTGTCTCTCTGAGATGCGCATCTTAATCTATCTTGTAAAATCATCACACATGTAAGAGAGATTTGCTGATCTTTCGAAGAACAGAATCAAGTTCTGAATATAGAGCTTTTTACACAGAAGGTGATGATGCTACACAGTGTTGTTGTGAAAGCTGGTGTAACTTCATTGGTATATTACCAAACTCAGGTTTCTCCTGAAGTTGGTATTAAAACAATGCTAGTTAGTATCAGTTTATTTCTGATTTACAGGGTCTGATTGTTCATTGAGGTAATTGACATAGTCAGTATATACCAGCTTAGGATCTAGTTCACAGTAGATAAAATAGAGGATTTGTGTTTTTCGAATAAAACAGTACACTAAAAAAAATAAAAATTCTTATGCTATCAAAGCGTAATGATGAAGGGAATATAGCAGAGTACAGAGCAATGTTTTGATGCAACTGTAGGCATTTTAATATACTTCTATTTTCAGATTTTCCTGAAAAAGTGTTTAAGTATTTTGAAGTACCTTTCCTTCAGACAGAGAGGGTGGTGGATCTGTGCAATACATGTGTACTTGCTTGCCTATTGACAGGAAAAAGGCTGCAAAGTTTTGATGAAGCTCTTTAGAAAGAAAACTTTTAATGAAAAGTATAAATAACTTTGTATTATAGAGCCACTAACTGGAAGGAAAAATCTTCATTTAATTTCCTGTGAGCTCCTAATATTTCCTATACCTCTGCCACTTCTAAAAATAATGTCAAGGAGAATTTTATGTCACTTGCCTGCTAGTTAAAATGGGAAATGGTACTACTCTGAGGAGTGAACAAACTAGTATTGCATAAATCTGAAAGTAAAAGAAAGGAGTGTCTTTGTGGTGATTGGTTTAAACAGGTCTGTTTGGTAAGTATCTTGGTTTGAGGCAACTCTGCCCCCTTTCTGGCCTCTGAGTGCACCCCCTCAGCTGTTTGGCATCTTGCCTTTGTCTCAAGGTGGGATCTTGCAGTTTTAGGCTGTCAGACTGGGACCTGGGTATATTGCTCTGTGTACAACTGCTTTTTACCCCAAAGACGTGTTTGTGAGTTCACAGGCGTTGTGTGTTCAATATGATTTTGCTTCAAGGGCAGAAGGTTGTGAACCCATAGAAGCTGACCCAGGCATTTGAAAGACATCAGAGCACTATTAGCAGAGTTAAATTTTTAACAGATGGAGAAACTGAGGCACAGAAGGGGTTCACCGAAAAAACTGATGACAGCTGAGATTAGAATTCAAAGCTGGCTTCCAGTTGTGTGCTCTGATCACATGGCCACTCCCTCAAAAGTTACCCAGTACTCGGGAGAGGGGAAGTATTAGCAGAGGACACTGAGCTCTATTTATATTCCTTTATGAAAAGTGCTACACAATCTTTACTATCCATGTTGAGCAGGCAGGAAATCCTGTTAAAAATCCATTGAAAGATAACAGCTTTAAAATGGGCATGATGCATGTTTTTAAATGTACCTTAGAAGGGTGAAGGGCTGAGTTAGCCCTGTTGGATTGGAACCTCTGAATTTGGTGATAGGAACTAAAGCGTCAAATAGGGTGACCAGATGTTCCGATTTTTGAGTCCTTTTTCTTATATAGGCTCCTATTACCCCCCATCCCTGTTCTGATTTTTCACGCTTGCTGTCTGGTCATCCTATTGTCAAACATGAATGTCTCTTTGCCCAACTCAAAATGACTTTGATATTTCTGCATGGTAGTGGGTGGGAGAAAGGTGTGAAATTGGCATAAATTTTGGGAAGCTTTAGTTAGTGGACTTACCATTTTCTAAGTGTTGCTTTTATTATCATCATGACACATGTAGATTTAATATTCTTCTCTCTTAGGTGAATGTTGGATGTGTACCAAAAAAGGTAGGTTTTTTTCTTCTTTCATATTGTCTTTGTGTTGAAATGAATGTGTCTGCATCCGATTCGTCATAACACAGATGTTGCTGGGAGAGTAAATAAACTTAATAGACTGCAGCTACAATGAGGGGCACTTGCAAAAGTACTCCACTCTACAATCCTTACTTTGCTTTTTTGCCAAAGATTGGCAAAGATTGAGTAGGCTGGTTAGACTGTTCCTAGGTAAAATGAATATCCAAAGGACAAATTGTGCTCTTGGGCACATGGATGCAGACCCACTGTCATTTTGAGGTTACACCACGGTGTCTTGAGCAGAATTTGTTGTTTTAGTATTTTCCATAGTCTCTCAAAAACATTTTGTGAATGATTAATTCAAAACAGGCCATCATGTGAGCAGTGCTTCAAAAAGCATCTGAAGAGATTGTGCTGGACTTCAAAAACACATGCAGTGCTTATAATTAAGTTTGCACCCTTTGTGTTGAATTGATCATGCAAGTGCAAGATAGAGCACCTATTGTTATCCCAAGTCTGATGAGGAACGAAGAGAGAGACATCAAAAAGGCCCTTTTCCATACACTCACTGTGAATATAAATTTACTGCTACAGATATGAGTAAGGCTCTGCTTGAATCATGAGATGATTGTCAAAAAATTGTAGCTGAGTAGTGGACAATCCATGAAAAATCGTGGAAAAGTAATGACATCTGCAGTAATGTGGCAAAGGGTTAGCAGCAGGGGCTCCTGCTGTCGGCCACCCAGGGCTGAGAGCAGGGGCCCCCACCACCAAACTGTAGTGGAAGCCTAATATTGCGGGATCTGCAATATCACAAATTAAGTAGGGCCTTAGATGTGAGGTTTCTTCTTCCCAATCCCCTCCAAATCTTTGTGGATTAGATTGTGTAGCAATATGTGAGCTCACAAGGGGTGGAGTATAGTGCCAGGAGCCTCCTTCCCCCATGCTCCTGCACAGGGGCCAGACACAGCTGACTCCTCACAGTCAAGGTAAACGCAGGACTGTTCAAACAGTGGTGCAAGTCTCCCCAAAGGGAAGGAGTAGGCCTAGGAACTCTCCCACCTCTGTACCAGCAAGCCGAGATAGACCTAAACACGGTAAGTGCATGGTACAGTGGTGGCCCTGCTCCTGCAGCCCAGACTGTGCCAGCCTCATACACAAAGCCTCCAGGAGCTTCCTGCTGCATGACGTTGGGATCTTTGAGGCCTAACATTGCCCTTATTTATAAAACAATGCCTATTTAAAGTAGTAGTGTATGGAACTGAGTTGTTCCACCTAATCCATCTTGAATTACTAGACACAATTGATGCTTTTCTCTTTCATGCTGTGCTGAATTACTGTTCTCTTTACCTCTGTGGCAGGTGATGTGGAACACAGCTGTCCACTTTGAATTCATCCATGATCATGCCGATTATGGCTTTGAAACCCCTAATGTGAAGTTTAATTGGCGGTAAGTCTAAGATTCAGCACTCCAAGTGGTAAAATCTTGTTTACATTTATCTATTTAAAGCACCATACATTTTATGTAAATATTGTATTTTCTTTTTGTATAAGCAGTTCCCTTGCTGCAACCATGTATAAGCAGGTTTCTCCTGTGACCATGTCCACTTAATGCCCTAAGTGCACTGGTGGAGGAGCAAGGCTTACTCATTTGCTTGCAGTTTGATTCCATGTCCCTCATAGCCAATGTGGAATGCATGAGCCAGCATTGCCAGTGCTGTACAGGATGGGGAGTCAGCTGCCAGCAAGCTCTGGGCCTTGTTCAAGAAAATCTCTTGTCATTAATGACATAACTAGCTATATAGTGGTTTGTTTCATGTGCTCCATGCCCACTTTCCACATCCCTGCAGCGTTTTCATTGACTTTATCCATTGACCTTTATGTGATGCAGACTGGTTTGCATATCTAATGAGGTTGGATTTTAAGGCTAGCCCCCATTTTTTTCACTGTGTGTTCTTCTTAGCAGTGAGAAAAAGCTTATATAGTGACAGTGACTACATTTTATTGCAGGGTGATTAAAGAAAAGCGTGATGCTTATGTGAGTCGCCTGAATGGGATCTATCAAAATAATTTAAACAAGGTTTGTAAATTTTGATTCATGTACAAGCAAGAAATCTTAAAATTACAGAGCCTCTTCTATGTTCTTGTAAACTGTCATATTTTCCCAGAACCTATGGAAGGCTTTCCAAGAGAGTTCGGCTTGTTTTTTTTATCTTTGGTCAGTGCAGGTTCTGTTCCCAATAGTTATAAAAACCCTTCTCCTGTGTCAAAGCACATTTCTGTGGTTTTAAGAATGATTTCCACTTCATTAAATAGTGAGAGCCATTTTTTCCCTCCTATTCCCCCTGTCTATATAAGGTGATGGTGCATACTACTGTGAGTAGATGCGGCCATGTATTCTACTTAGGTGTTTGTGCACGCCAAGTGCATTGAACCTAGAGAATTTTGCCTAGCAGTATCCGAAAAGGGGGTGTATTCATGCCTCACCTGGCTATATGAGACGGTGCTGCTCTGCCCCAAGCCACAGAAAATTTCTCTGGTTAGTCATGGCTAACCATCATTTTCAGTACATGTCCCTTCCTTTTGGTCTGTCTTCCACTTCCCAGGTCTTTACCAAATGTGTGGTTGTGGTATGGCATAACTCCAATGACTGGCTACTAAGGGGCAGGTCCAGAGAAGAAGTCCTTTCTCATGTATGCATCACACTGCACTTACTCAACTGTCTGGATCTCATACTAAACACCAAAAAAGTCAACACTGATTTCTTCTTGAAAATTGAATTCATTAGGACCTTAATAGAGTCTGAGTTTAAGTAGTCTTGTAGACTGACCTTTTCCAGACACTTTATCACCTTTGTCTCAGGCTACAGTCTCAACCTTCCATGGCAGTTCTCATGTGTCTGAGGCATTTGGGCCACATGTCTATGTGCACACAGATGGTTCAATGCACATATCACCCTCTTCAAATGTGGCCCAGAACAGTTTACCATCCGGCCCTTCATCCCTTAGATAGGTTGGTCTGCCTCCCTCCATCGACCCTGGACTTCTTGCACTGGTGGATGGATCAGGGGAGTGTGTGTCAGGGCATTCCCTTTGCCCAGCCCTTACCAACCAGGACTACTGTCACCAATGCCTCCCTGGTAGGTTGGAGAGAACCTCTCGGGTCGCTGACAGTTCAGAGTCTGTGGTCAGTCGGAGCAGGAAGCTTCGCTGCATAACAGCGTCCTGGAGCTTTGGGCCATCTGCATGGATAGTCAAGTTTTCCTAGACTGCATCAAAGGTTCAGTGGTTCACATGCTTATTGACAATAGCACTGTGATGTATTATGTGAACAGACAAGGGCGAACACACTTTAGGGTGCTTTGCCAAGAAGTGATCAGGATGTGGCAGTTCTGCGTTGAAGAGAATACAATTCCGATAGCCAACCCTCACCTCCTGCGAGTGCTGCTTCTGAGTCCCCTAAGTAGAATACATGGCTGCATCGACTTGAAGAAGAAACAGTTACTTACTGTAACTGATACTTTTTTTTTTAGATGTGATGCAGACTGGTATTCCACAACCTACCCTCCGCCCCTTTGCATCAGAGTCTAGTCTCTGGGAGTTGGTGCAAAGGAATTCAGGGGGGATTGGTGTGGCACTACCTCGTCTAACAGGGGAGGGGTTTTGGCCACAAGGCATGAGCACTGGCCCTTTACTGGTATTGCTAGGTAAAATTGTCTGGCTACCATGCACTTGGTGTGCACACACACTTACCATGGAATACATGTCTGGATCACATCTCGAAGAACCCGTTATGGTAAGTAACTGTCTCTTACCAGCTTAGTCTTGTTTTAGCTGGCTGGAGTTTAGTCTTCACTAGTTCTCCAGAACATACAGTGGCTTGTGATGCAGATTGAAGACTTCCATTGCATTTACAAACATTTCAGATTACTAAATGAGCACAGGCCTTCATTTCCAAACTGACTCAGGATTTTAGGTGCCCACATGAGGTATCGTAAAGGGACCTGATTTTTAGAGGGTGGTTCCTGAGCATTTTCTGGAGTGGCCACCCAAAATCACCCCTCACTTTTGAACATGTGGGCCATTGCACTTTCCAGAAACTGCAATGCTGAATCATAGAGCTGTCTTGCTACTTTTCTGTCCTAATAATTTTGCCATCTGCTTTGGTAATTATGAAGGTTCATTCTTTTTCTAGCGTATCAGGTTCTGTGATTTATAGAATGACAGTACAATCTAAATTTTTTTTATAGGCTCACATAGAAACCATTCATGGCCATGCAGTTTTTACATCTGATCCTGAGCCTACGGTAGAAGTCAATGGTAAAAAATACACTGCTCCCCACATCCTTATAGCTACAGGTGGGCGACCATCCGTGTCCCATGACAGTGAAATCCCTGGTAAGTCTTTGAATAATGTGATCAACTTTGTGGCATGCAAGTTCTTTTGTGGGAGGAGAATTCATATGAGTTACAACAGGACTTCCTGTTTTTCCAGTGCAAATAGTGTAGCTCCAGTACCCTCTAATCTCTCTGGCCCTCGGTGGTCTATATAGAATGTACCCTTAGAAAGTACATTTGTTCTCAGCCTTGTACTGTTCCTTGCCTCTTAGAAATGGAACTCTGGCCTATGTAGAAAGAGATCTGATCCAAAGCCTTCTGGAGTCAGTGGAAAGATTCCCACTGACTTCAGGGAGCTTTGGATGAGGCTCCAGATCAGGATGCTTGGTGCCATCAGTTAAGGGTTGTAAGGTGTGCTTGCAGCTCCTCCACAGACAACTTGGACAGATGCCATGTTTGCCAATTTTCCCCTTAGCCAAATTGGATCTGCCCGTTCAGAACTGCTAATCTGGTTTTCTTGAGGCCAGTATGCATGTCACTGAATGTCAGACACCCAATTTAGGGTCTTGTGCAGCTCGTTCTCCTTTGAACACTTCTGCTTTTACTGAAAATACCTTTCCACAAAATAGGAAGGAACTGATGCAGCACTGCAGGTCACCACAGAAGTTGTATTCGGTTCAGCATGGACGTTGAACTTTGCTAGCTGAGACTTTTATCATTTACATTTTTTATGGAAAGCATTCTGGTTTGTTATGGCTGTGGAAATGAGGGAGACTGTTCCAGACTTAGCAGGCTGAAGGTGGACATACTCGCAAAGGATGCACAGAGTGACAGGGGGCACTTGTGCCTGTTTATGATATAAGAAGGTCTGAAAACTGAAGAGTTTTTTTTGTCCTGCTTGTTAGAAAAATTGGATCCTGAGTAGGCTGGAAGGCTCTGTGGTAGGGGTGTCCCACTCATCTGATGGAGAGTTCCAAGTTACACTTTGAATTGTGGGCCATGGACTGGATTTGAATTTAGAACCGCATACTCGTTTTAATCCACAATGGATCTCCCACTGAGGTCAGTGGGAGAGTTGCACAAAGATCATAGGTAGAGAGTGCCCTTTATGTAGTGATTAAACTCTTACTGAATGTGACAGTAAATAACTATCACTGCATGGGCAATCTACTCCCTTTTGAGAAGACCCCTGCTGTTTCTGCCCTTTTTCTTCTCCCTTCTCCAGCCTCCTATCTGTTTGTTTTCTCACCTCGGCTTTGAGGGTGTCTCTTCTGTTCCTCCCTCGGTATTTCCTTCCTGGAAGCAACTCCTAATTCCACTTTAAGAGCTTCTTTCCTAATCTATTTCCCAGCTGTTAGAATGACCTTCAACAAAATAGTTATCTTTGTCTGTGAGGTGCCATCTCTGGGCTTTAGCATTTATGTTCAAATGAGATTAATGATAACAGGAGAGTTCATAGCTCTCAGCCCTTGTTTCAGGCTCCCTGTAGTCTCAGGCAGAGCTCACTGCATTGGCTCACATTTTAAACATTTTTTGTACCCAAGAGGACTAAAAATGTACTTCTTAATAATGAAAGCTGAGATTCTGCGCAATCTGTATGTCAGTAAGGTAGGGTTGCCATACGTTCATATTTTCCTGAACACGTTGGGCTTTTTGGTTCTAAAATTGCCGTCTGGGAGGAATTTCCAAAAGCCGAACATGTCCGGGAAAATATGGAGGCATGGTAACCCTAAGTAAGGGGACCGCATACGCCAAGAAGGCTTTGCTCTTGACATCATAGTTCTATGGTGAGTGGAGAGCTAGTACCAAGAGTCCAGAGATAGAAAGCTGAGCAAAGGGATTTCTGGTCCCTGCTTGAAACTTTTTTTATTAACACTTATCTAACTTCACTGACTAACAACTGAGAAGGGGGGGAAGTCTTTGTTAAAAATTCAAGGCCCTTCCCACTTCACTGAGGGTTTGAGCAATCTCACTCCTCTGAGAATTCCAGGAAGCCCCCCAGCAGAGCGAAATCAGTCTTGACATCCCTGATGATTTTAAGGTTTAAAAAAATAGAAAATAAAAAATCCTGCTTTACATATTCTAAAGAAGCAAAACTAGTATTGATCTTACATACCTTCTGAATGTCCTCGACAAAAATATTTGCAAGCCCTTTCATTATAATCTTAATGTGTTGTTTTGGTTTAGTTTTTTAAGAGGAGGAGAGAAATTAGAGGTCATTAGTCAGGTTTTAGTACCAGCTCTACCTTTTCCTGTTTTGTTACTTAAAACCACAGTCTGAAAATCAAGCGCTCCAACTTGCCTGAGGTAAATAGAGATTTTTTCATGAGTGAAGGGAGCTGGGGAATTACTGACTCCCTCTATGGAAAGGAGACAGACTGAAGACAGTGGAACAGCTCTTTGCACTGCTCTTTCTTGAACCCAACGAGGAGGAAAGCTAGGGAGCCGATCAGCACTGGCAACTCTAAGAGTATGTTTACACTTTGAGCTAGATGTGTAAATTCCAGCTTGAAAAAACATACCTGCACTAGCCTCTGGTTGAGCTAGCGTGCTAAAAGTAGAGTGTAGCCACGGTCGCATAAGTGGATGGAGGAGCTAGTTACCCCAAATATGTGCTTAGCATCTTGGACTGGTCTTGGGGTGACTAGCCCCTCCTGTAACTTACACTGCTGCGGCTATGCTCTATTTTTAGTGTGTGAGTTTGATCAAAGCTTGCGCTTGTGTGTCAACTCATGCTGGGAATTACATCCCGAGCTCGGAGATGTACATACTCTCAATTATTTTGGCAAGGAATAGAGCAGCCTCTTAGGCCTTGCCTGAACCAGGGAAAAGTGTGCCTGATACATAATCCATTACAATCTTAGTGTTCACCTCCACCAGCCAGCACAAAGTAACTGTTAGTGTTAAATTATAACTTACCATGTTAAAACTACATCTACACTGGGAATGTAACTTGTGAGCTAACATGTTAAAATACACTTTCTTTACTATGAAGACAAGGCTGTACTGACTGACTCTTTTACAAGAATGAGGGAGCAGAGTTAATCATTCTTTGAGGGACAGCATTGGTTGGGGTTAACAGAATTGGGAGTTTTGAGGGGGGTAGAGAGAGCAAAATTGACTGGATTTGAGGAGGAATGAGTGGAGTTCAGCTGCTTTTCGTGGGGTGATCAAACTGATTAACTGGGGAGAATGAAAATGTGTCAGTACCACCACTCTTGTTGTGAGCTTAGGCATATAGTCTCTTTGGGGAAGCAGATGTCTGGAAAGTTTTTCAAGCTATGCTTGCAATACTTTCTTTCAATCCTAAGCTCAGTTTTACAAAATAAAGAGTGCCCTTTCTCATCTATTGTGGAAGTGGAGAAATGAGCTTTAAAAACAAGTCACATGTTTGTATGCTTGGAATTAGTTTGTATGTAAAGCTGATAAATGCTAACAGCAAGAAATGTAAATCTAAACTAAACAACATTGTGTTGAAATGCACAAATGCAGCTCAGAAAAAGCAGAGTTTTGTTACTGGGAGAGCATGTTATGGTTTGTGTGAAATTTACTTTGCAGGTGCCAGCTTGGGAATCACCAGTGATGGGTTTTTTGAACTTGAAGAATTGCCAAGGTAAGCAAACCAAAAAATAGACTTTCAATAGCAAAATCAGCTATCTTAGGCTGCTCTCAGCATGCTGCTCAAAGCAAAGCACACAGGACTCAATTTGTTGTACTCTGCTCCTTGTGCAGTAACTTATTCCTGTGCAAAATGGGTATAAAACTGTCTGATCAGAAGGGGTCAGGACAATGGTGATTCTGACCCCTTGCCTTGTGTTTGTTTAAAATACAGGAGGGTTTTTTAAAAATAACTATATTAGGGCAGCTCTTTGAATCTTTGCTTCTTGTCTTTCATGTGCTCTGGAGGGGCATTGCAACTCACTGTCACGCTCACTCCCCAGTACAGTGAGTGGCAGAAGCGGGGCATGCAGCCACTGCTGTGCTGACCCCATGGGCAGTAAGAAAGCTGACCTGATCCCAAGAAGGTTGGGTAGTTTTCAGAACCAAATCTGTCACTTGTAGTCAGGTCATAATGGGTTGCAAGGTTTTAGTCAGTGACAGTAGTTCACACTGGTCTAAGCCCTTGGAGAAGCAGGAGTACCTAAAATACTGGATAGTGAGTACATGTACACTACCCCTTAGCACAGGGGTGGGCAGACTACAGCCCATGGGCCACACCCGGCCTGCGGGCCTGTCCTGTCCAGCCCCTGAGCTCCGGCTGGCTGGGGAGGCTAGCTCCTCCCTGCTCTCCTGCTGTCTCCCCCTCCCCGGCGCCGCGCCACCCGCAAGCAGCACTCTGGTGATGGGGGTGGGGACTGTGCGCTCCGGCAGATCAGCGTGGCAGTGTGTCTGGGTCTGGGGGCAGGTAGTGGGTGGGGGTGAGATAGGGGGCGGGGCCAGGCTGTTTAGGGAGGCACAGCCTTTCCTACCCGGCCTTCCGTAGTTTTGCAATCCTGCTGTGGCCCTCAGGCCAAAATGTTTGCCCATCCCTACCCTACTGTGTGTTGTGACAAGAGAACCCACCTGCTAACAATCTGCCTTCAGGAAGGAGGTTGCAATGATTTAAGGCCTATGGACAGCGCCCTTAGGATTATGGGAAGACTGAGAGACTGGTTCGTTCCCATGAACAAGGGAAAGATACGAAACTGTAGAGTCTCCACCCAGGGCATGGCATCCTGTTCTGTGCATTGGTGTCTGGGCCTCCCTTTAGCTTTTCTTAGATTCCCCATTTGGAGCGGAAAATAATGGATTGGCAGGCCAAGTGAAACTCAGTCCCTGGATTGACACTGTGCCCAGCCATCTTGTACAGGGTTTCTGGTGGCTTATTTGAGGATGCCTCGGCTGATCCTGCTATTTTGCCTATTTCACTGACCATGCCTCCAACTCCCTGGTCTCCTGCCTGGCCCAGTGTCAATGGACAAGAGTGTCCTTGCCTGCCCAAGAGAGGATGCCAGCTCTGCAGCCCCATTCCTGTGCCTGATCCTTAAAGGGCATCTTGCTTTCCTTTTCAGTCTTTCTTTATGTGGTTGGGGGGAAATTGACTTAACAAAATCATAACTTTGTAAGCGAGCCCAAAACAGCTGTCGTGGTAACCATATCAATACCCCGTCAAACAGAAGCGTAAGACGGCTCATTTGGTGAGTTGGTTTTCTTGTAGCATGTAATTAACAGAGTAGGTTTACAGTATATGTGGCTGTTGAGTTAAAGTCCGAGATCATGGGAAAGAACATACAATGTAGAACTAACTCTGGGGTGCAAAGTCACACGTGAAAGAGTCCCAGAACCAAGACATGTCTGGATTACAGGAGACACCTTGTCCTTTCATTCAAGCAGAAAGAACCTGTGCTAAAAGTCTGGTCTGTTATCTCTGATGCTGCATGTGTGATCTTGCCGCTTTTTCTCAGGCGCAGTGTTGTTGTTGGTGCTGGATACATTGCTGTGGAGATAGCTGGAATCCTTTCCACACTGGGATCAAAGACATCCTTACTGATACGTCGTGACAAGGTATAACAAACAGATCATAATATCCAATGTTGCCTACTTCTCCAGTGATCTCAGTGTCAATTGAAAATAACGTAGATGCTTTCTGTGCCCTAACTGGATGAAAGCATTTTGGGTCTCTGAGGCAAATAAAATTGCTGAGCAGAATAACGTGCAGTTTGTTGGGGCTGATCACATTAATGTAGAGAAGTAGGTTTCACTTTTGTATGTAATTCATATTACTAACATTCAAGTTGCAATATCAAGAGATACACAAATTAAATTTCTAGTAATAACTGGGCCATATAGCATGTTTTGTGGTTTTTGGTCTAAAACATAATACTGAGCTAGACAGAAAAGAATAGAAAATACTGGAGAAGGTGTCTGTTACTTATCAGTACTGTAGAAACCTTAAAGGTCACTATTAAAGGATTTCTAAACATTATACTTGAGCCATATAATTAAAAAATGTCTAGGTTTTTGTCAGTTTTTTCTTATTTACTTTAGAAATAACAGGAATGACATGTCTGCTCCTCCCTGTTTTTTACTTTGAGGTTATCTAGAGATGTGCATTGTCAGCTTTCTAACCACAACACAAGGGGTGTTGAATCTATCCACAGACTTCTTCCCAAATTTTCTTTAGAGACTAGTGTTAAATAGGTGTAAACAAAAGCAGAACTCTCAACAGTCTGTCAGTTACTCAGCATTCGCTCTTCTCACTTATGTGATGTTATTTTACTGGGGCCACGTCTGTACACGTTCTACACCAACTTAATTAAATGGGTTTGAAGTTGCTGTAGTTAGATCAGAGCCACATCCTTGTGTGGACGCTCTTCAGTCTGTTTCAGAATGCCGTGTATTTCTTTAGCTCAACGTAAGCTAAAGTGAGTGCCCACACAAGAGCGCTGTGACAGTTTGGGGGATGTCTCTGTTGGATTAGGAGTTCCATTTTTGTTTTGTGAATGCCATGTACGATTATAGTCCTTGTAGATTAGTGCATACATTTTGTAGCAAATTTTGTCGAGCTGTACTACCTTCTGTGAGTGCATGAACTCTGATCCCGGTGTCTGTTTAACTGCTTGGGAGTCGCTCAAGAGTGGCGTGCACATGTGCAATCACTCAAAGAGGAGAAACAGTTACTAACCTTTCAGAATTATTGTTCTTCGAGATGTGCTGCACATGTCTGTTCCTGCAACCCCTCTTCACCGGAGTGTCCAGAAGGAAGAAACCGAGGGGGCTCTCGGTCTGTTGGCCCTTCATACCAGCACCAGGAATGTGTACCACTCCAACAGGTACCACTGAGGGAAACATTTCGGGCAACTATGTGCCCGCACACACACCAAGAGTGGAATGGACATGTGCAACACCTCCCAAAGAACAGTAGTGATGTAAGGTTAGCAACCATATTTTCACTAAAGTAGTTGGTCATTATTACTATGTAGTTACAGAACCGTGGGCACACTCATACAATCCAGAACTTTGGTTTGTTGCCACAGGACAAGGAAAGAATAGGTACAAATTAGAGATGTATGTGAAAGTAGCATTCAGATGGGAACATAGTAAATTGCATGTTGTCTTGATGAATTGTATGGGTTTCCATGCAGGTGTTAAGGACTTTTGATTCAATGATCAGCGCAAACTGCACTCAGGAACTGGAGAATGCTGGTATAGATGTCTGGAAGCATTCACTGGTACAGTATTACCCACACACCTCATTATTTATGTCTGAGTCTCTCCTATGGACCCATAACTTGATTCTTTTTTATTTCATTTTTGCTTAAAATGTCCTAATTTTCCACAGCCCTGTTGTAGCATCTAATCATGGCCATGATGAGATATACATATCTTAATACTATATTGCTAGTTTATCATTCCTATATCAATGCTTTGTAAATGCCCTGTGTGTGTAGTTCCACAGCAGCTCTTGTCTCTGGAACGTTGTCAGGTAGTAGATGGGGGAAGGGGAACACACGTTGATAAGACAGTCCTTTGGCTGTCATCAATGTGACCCTTATGCATGGTGCACATGTGCCTCGTGCCTGCAGGTTTGGAACCAACCAGTGGAGCCGTGTCCGTGCCCTGCATGCTCTCTTGTCTCTGCTCCCATGGGCATATAGGCCCCTATCCTCCTCAGTTCACTCTTACCATCTAATGTCAGTGAGTGGGAACTTGAGTCCATCTGCCGCTATAGTGGCTCCTTGTGAGGGAAAAGTCCTGCTCTTTAGCTTTTGTTGTTCTTATCTATTAGCGGTTTATCACACTGCAGCACTGTTTTGTGTTTCTGCCTCGTTGGCCGGGTGCTGTTCCAAGACATCGCTTTCCTGCTTCAGGGCCAAACATTAGAGCTTCTCTCCTCCTTGAGTTGTCTTAGAGTCAAAATTGGGATCTATCCCCAGCACCCCAAGACACCTGAGACACAGGCTTAGGGGTCCTCATCTCCCCCAGTGGTGTGGGGGAGAGCCACCCTGGAGTTTCCCAACTCAATAAGCACTCACCCTCTGCAGATACGAGATGGCTCTCTGGGCCTCTATGGAATTGCCCCCTCTTGGGCAGTGTGGGCTTCCAATCTCAGTATGACAAACCAGACCAGACCCTAGGTTGCTTTGGAGAAGAACCAGGTTGTGAGATGAAGAAGAAGGTCTAAATAAGTCACATTATGGTCCTCCTGGCCCTGTCATGTATTGTCCTTCTCCCGCTTCCTCTCACCAGACCAAGTGGTGACTCAGTGCACCCTGTGCATTGTTGACTTCAAGGGTCTCCTGTGCAGGATAAGAGAAGCTCTGCTATGTAGGAGAAGTTCCATGAACTCTCAAACCCCCACAACCAGGGAGGCTGACCACAGCAGCCAGCGAGGGTTCCCTGGAACCAGTCATGGACCAGTATGTAGGTGGACAGACGGATGCTACTGAGCCCCTCAGAAGGGGGTTGACTGTGTTCACTTCACCTCTCCCCCACCCTTGCTTATCTTGTTCCAGAAGTCAGTGAGAAGTTGGAACATCTATGTTCACCATGATTAAGGCTAAGATTTTGTCAAGGGATATTTTTAGTAAAAGTCACCAGTTACGGGCAATAAAGAAAAATTCACAGAAGCCTGTGACCTGTCCCTGACTTTTACTGAAAGTATCACTGACACAATGGGGAGCCCAGCTGCGGGGTCCCCGTGGGGAGCCCAGCTGCGGGGTCCCCGTGGGGAGCCCAGCTGCGGGGTCCCCACACTGCCTGCAGAGATTGGGCAGTTGTGGGGCTGCTCCCACCGCCTGTGGGGGCTCGGAGCTCCAAGGTATTCCTGCCACCTGCGGCAGCTGGGAGCTTTGAAGGACTTTGATGCCTATGGTGGCTCAGAATTCTGGGGATCTGCCACCCATGCCTGCTTGGACCTCCCAGGAGGTGGGCCCCACCACCTGTGGTGGCTGGGAACTCTGGGGGGCACCCGACTGCAGGACCCTGCAGCTTCTACAGGATCCGACAGGGCTGAATTCGCAACCTCGATGAAAAAATGGTAGCCTTAACTGGGATCTGTGCCCCAGGAGGGAGATGTGTAGAGGTTGGACTGCTTGGTAGGGAGGCCTACTTCTCTGCAACCTCACAGGTGAGGGTTGCGGGCTACCTGGCCTTACTCACCAGGTAGATATAACTCTCCCTTGGCACTGGCTATCAGCTCCTTGACAAATTCCTAAATGCCTGTAAAAGAGTGGACACATCTAATACGGCTGTCTGCTCTGCGGCTGCAGACGTAGCTATGCAGAGACCATCTTGGCTCTGGTCCCCGGCCCACCTAAGGAAGCCATGCCACCATAGACTGGCCATTCCATTGTCCTGAGCTCCTTCGATTGTAAATTGTCTGATATGGGGATTGTCTCTGTTCTGTTCATACAGCGCCTACCAAAGTGGGTTCTAGTCCAAGACTGGCGCTCACGCACTGTGGTAAATCATCGATTCCAAGGCTAGAGGGGACCACTGTGATTATCTAGTCTGACCTCTTGTATATCACAAGTCATAGAATTTCCCCACAACTCCTAGAGCAGATCTTTTGAAAAAACATTGAATCTTGATTTTAAAAATTGCAGCTGATGGAGAATCTCCAACAACCCTTGTTGAGTTGTTCCAGTGGCTAAATGCTCTCTCTGTTAAAAATGCATGCTGTATTTCCTGCATACATTTTTAGTTGAAACTAAAAATGCATGCTGTCTAGTTTCAACTTCTAGCCATTGGATTGTGTTTCTACCTTTCTCCGCTATACTGAAGAACCTGTTATTAAATATTTGTTCTCCATGTATGTATTTACAGACTGTAACCAAGTCATCCCTAACCTTAGACTGAGCTCCAGGAGCTCAGTCACTGTAAGGCATGTTTTCAAATCCTCTAATCATTCTTGTGGCTCTTCTCTGACCCCTCTCCAATTTAACATCCTTCTTAAATTATGGACACCAGAACTGGATGTAGTATTCCAGCAGCAGTTGCATCAATGCCAAATAGAGGTAAAGTAACCTCTCTTCTGTTACTTGAGATTCTCCAGTTCATGCATTCAAGGATCACATTAGCTCTCTTGGTCACACTGGCAGCTCATGTTCAGCTGATTATCCATGACAACCCAAAATCTTTTTCTGAGTCACTGATTCTCAGGGTAGAGTCCCCCATCCTATAAGCATGGCCTACAAACACCTCATATTCAACTCAGAGTCTGATACCATGTACAATTTGGCACATTACCTACAAGTCTCTCCTTAAACTTTGTTGCAAGAGCACAAACAAATTTTGTAATTATTGGCATGGCATCTGGCATGTGCTCCAGTTATAAACAGCTGGGTTTGATCGTTCATGTTTACTTTAAACTGGGTTTGATGACAGTTACTCACCCCCGAAGTTCCACTTTTAATCTTAATCTGTATTTGTGGTTACCAATAGGTCAAATCGGTTACAAAATCTCCTCTTGGATTGTTGGAGGTATCGGTGATGTCCTCTGCACCTGGTCACAAACCCATAGTTAGCACAATCCTGGATGTTGACTGTCTGCTGTGGGCCATTGGACGAGATCCAAACACCGAGGGGCTTAATCTAGACAAATTGGTGAGACGGAAAGACTTTATATCCTAGTAATTATGAAAATGCACGTTGTATTAACTCCTAGTATACATGGCCCAAGTTCTTCCATGACATACCTCTGGAGGAACAGACCTTGTGTCTACATGGATATGGGAGCTTAACCATGCCAAGGTTATAATATAATCCCATATAATACGCTACACTTGAAAAGCCCAGGGCTAAAGAGGGTAGTATGAAAACAAACCCACAAGTATTTAAGTATGATGAAGTTTTTAATTGCATCTTCCAGCACTGACTGGAAACCTGATAGATGAATTGGGGCAGGGGTAATGTAGTACCTTTGATAGCCAAAACTATGATGACAGTGCATTGTAAAATAACTCTTGTCCATGAATCATTGTTCTTCTGGGCTGGAGTTGAAAATGATGTAGCTGCTGAGGGGGTTCGAGACCAAACTATTGTTAGCACCACTGTTACACTGGTTGGGCCTTTTGAAACTCTGAAAAATTAAGGTAAATATGTGAAAGTTTTTCCTGTGTTTATTTTTAAATTTCATATTGCACAGTTAGGTTTCATATCTCGTAGGAATGTAAATTTCACTTTGAACAGGGTATGATACTGTGAAATGTTTCTTGAGTCTGTCACTTGCCCCCCCATAATGCTTAGTGCATAAATTAACATGGTTGCTGTTTCCAATATTAGGGTCTTCAGTTAGATGCTAAAGGTCACATTGTAGTCGATGAGTTCCAGAACACCAGCAGAAAAGGCATCTATGCTGTCGGGGATGTATGTGGAAAAGCACTCCTGACACCAGGTAATAGGCCTGTATTGCATTCCGCTCTACAGCCACCTAGGGGATCCCACACCTGTGACGATATACTCACTTACCTACATTTAGCTACTAGGGACAACATTTTCAAAAACAGGAGCTAAAAGTTAGTGGGATTTTCAAAACTGCCTACATGACTTTGGGAGCGCAAGTCCCCAGAAAGCCCAATAGTGACAAAGAGAAACAAATTAATTTCAGTAACACTTCCAAGCCCATTTAAAAACAATTGAAACTCCTCTCCTTCCCCCTGCTTAAAGTGTGGGAGTGGGTGAGGAAGAATCCATTCTTCTTGCCCCTGCTGCTCAACTCCTTCCAACATTTTCAGAGGCTGGGTGCTATAGTTCCTCTACACTGTGCAGTTTCTGGCAGCCGCCTGACATTCCAGCTGGCAGGGGTGGTCAAGGTGCATGTCAGTTCATGCATGCAGCACATTGACTGTTTTAGGACCAGGTAAGACACCAAAGGCTGTTGTCCTGTATCATCTGTGTAAGATATTTTGGCAGTGGTTGTGTTCTTGTTTTGATTGTAGCATGGTTCAACAGGCTGCCCTCTCTGTCTGGTGTCCTTACTGTCCAGCCTTCACACTCATTAATGTCATGTTGAATTTAATGTTTGTATATTAGCATAGCTTAACTCGCCAACATGCACCATATTTTCTTTAGGCTGACTGATCTTCCCTTTGCTCCTACACAAGTTATTTCTGCACAGTCCCTCATGCTGCCTCTCTCTACTCAAGGCCATGGTAGTGCAGGGTTTGTCTCCTCCCCACTCTGCCCCTCCAGCTGTCCGTGGAGGGAGCTGGTACTTCCTCTCCCAGGTGCTATCACTTGACCAGAGCTAGCTGCAGGTGTATGCAAAGTGGTAAGGATGTGTGTGCACAGAGTTGGTGTAGACGACCTCTGGTCACTGCCAGATGGAGTGGGATATGGGGAAGAGGAGTGCAGCATGTATGGAAAGAAAACAGGTCAGAGCCCATATAGGATGGGAATCAGTTTCCCTTGATTCAGAGTGGTGTCCTTACTCGGGTGCTGATAGTATCTGAGTGCTGGGAAAAGTCCATTTGTTGTCAAGTATAAAAACCAAAAGATGTAGGTGCTGGATATAGACATTTGCAAAGCAATTGGGAAAGGAATTATTTTCTTATGGAGCGTAGTGATGAAGCCGCATCCTGGCCTTGCTTGTTCACAGTTACATTTGTGCCAAGTGGGTGTAATACTAGCTGCTGCACCACACATCACAAAGAGGAGCATGATCCATAAGCTGATGACTCCCACAATGACTTCCTATAGAAAGTTCCAAAGCAGAAAAACAACTTTTCACAGAGGCACACTGGTTCAAACATTGAGCCTCTCAACCATGGCTGAGATTAATTCTGAATTTGCAGAGTTTAAGGGGGAAATTTTCAGAAACACCTGTGGCCTTGTCTATGCTAGGAGGGTTTTTCTGGTATAGCTATATTGGCAAAATCCTCCATGTGTGGGCTTGGTTATTTCTGGATAGTTGCTGTGTCCCCAAACCAGCATAAACTCTGTTGCCATAAACAGTTATGCTAGTATAACGTCATCTACACTAGGGCTTATAGCAGCACAGCTGTGTTGGTAAAACATCATTCACGCCCCACAAACCAGTGTAGCTCTGCAGGTATAACAAGACCAGGCATTTTCAAAAATAAATTAGCTGCTTAACAGCCAAAATCTCACACAGTCATGGCAAGTCATTAAATAGCTTTCAGCGAGGCATAGGCCCCTAAGTGATGAGTGATTTTGAAAGTGTTACCCATCAATTGCAACCTTCTGGTGTTTTTGTCCTCTACAGTCCATAAATATAAGGTTGGATCCTGCTCTGAAGCATCCAGTACAGATCACTAATTATATACAGACTAGTGTTAGCCTGTGGTAGCTGGTGTAAGCATGAATTCCTGTTTCCATACTTACAGTTGCAATAGCAGCTGGAAGGAAACTGGCGCACAGACTGTTTGAAGGCAAGCAGGATTCCAAACTCGACTACAGCAACATTCCTACCGTGGTCTTCAGCCACCCACCAATCGGAACGGTGGGACTCACGGAAGGTAGGGTCCAAGTGAAAACACTGCTTTGGTGTCTCCTTATTAATGTTCTGTGTTTCGGTAATGATAGCCATGACAATTGACTGAGTCGTGTTGACTTAAAATTCAATTTAAGGCTGGAGGACTGTAACAGGATATGGTGCCTTTCACCTGTAGGCATCATCTTCATATTAAGGCTAGGTGTGTAGTGAACAGAAGTCCCTTCCTCTTTGAAAAGCTGTGTGGCCCCTCTGGAACAAATACATGGCCTCAACTCAGATAGTGGACATGTGCATCAATTAATCCCATCACAGTCCGGCGCTGACACTTATGACAGTTTCAGCAAAGAAGCCAAGACCAGAATGGATGTGAGACTATATTCAGCCCTACAGGTGTGTCGTGAAGGTCAGGGATGGAGGCGTGTGGTGATGCAAGGATTTTTGTCTGGATTTATGTCCACTAACTCAACTCCCATTGAATCCTCCCGTTGCCTTCACTGGACTAATTTGGTGCTGCTTTTTGCCAGCCAGAACAATACGTTAGATCTATACATATTTAATTAAACAATATAGCTTAACTTTTTACTAGATTATTTTTTACTGCTAATTTGTATCAAACTGTATTTGTGTGGAAATTCAATTAAAATGTGAAAAACAGTATTTTAATTTTATTATACAAAACTACCTTAAATGTGCTGGATACAAAAGAGGGAAAAGAAGTTTATCAGGACATACTTTACATTTAAAACTTAATTGATTTGTTAAACAAAAAGTATTGTCTATAGTTGATTTGATGGAACTGATTGATCTGGTCACCATGTCTTTGAACTAATAGATCTCATCTTCTCACACTTAGTTTTTATTCATAGATTGGAAAGGGAAAACAAGCTTTCCTTCTTCTTTTCAACTTCTGGTTGGCTTCTTAACTTTGACTAAATTAGTCATCAGCTGAACTAGTTGAGTAAACTGAAATAAGAAAATATTCTCTATGAACCTGTAGAAGGAGTTACTGCTACCAAAAGATAGTTTAGCAGAGGGGTGGGCAAATATTTTGGCCTGAAGGCCGCATCGGGGAATAGAAATTGTATGGCAGGCCACGAATGCTCACAAAATCGGGGTGTGGGTTCTGGGGCGGGGCTGGGGGTGAGGAGTTTGGGGTGTAGGATGGTGTTCCAGGCTGGGATCAAGGGGGTTGGAGAGAGGGATCAGGGAGTTGAGGATGGGGAGAGGCTCCAGGGTGCAGGTTCCAAGTGGCTCTTACCTCAAGCGCGGTGCGGCCCCCAACCTAGCGCCCCAGCCTGAATGGGGCTGAGCTGCAAGGAGCACCAGAGTGGGGCTGAGCCGCTCGTGCGGCCCCGACCCAGCACCTGGGGTTGATCCACATGGTGCGGCTCGTGGGCTGACTTAAAACGGCTTGCCGGCCGTAGTTTGCCCACCTCTGGTTTAGCACTTCAACAGACTTTGGTTCCAGGTGTTTAGCTAGTGATTTCCATCAGTGCAGTGGTCTAACTTTCTTTAAAACATGGCAGCAAACATGTCCTGCTTAATATTATAATCTGTCAAAATCATTTAAAATAAGTATAAAAATAATAAGGTAGGCCTTAATACATGATGTTATCATTTCAAATTTGAATTTCAATAGGTTTATTTAAAAAATGAACGAATCCTGTATTCCGTTTTTTAAAAATCTGATTTAAATCCACTCATTTAAATCTTTCATTTTTATCCACCCCGTTGTTCAGTTAATGTTTGTAAAGTGCTTTGAACATGCTAATCCCAATGTTAGAGATGCATATTTATTATTAGTTCCATTGGGAAGGAATTGTTGAGCAGTTGAGGTTCATTTGTCCTTACCTAATACTATTCAGTCTGACTTATAACTTATATTTCCAGACAAATACCACATATTGAGTGTCTATCAGTAGTGTAAGATAAACTACAGTGTACCTATCCCCAAACCAGGAAATCCATTGATAAACCTGTTTGAATTTCTTTTTTAGTTTAATCTTCGGTATTAAAATATAGTTAGGACACCCAAACAACCTTAAGTCTGCCTGGTAATAACACCATTAGGATAGGGTGGGGAAGTTACATAACCTAATATTCTTTCAATATCAGTTTAGTTTCGTCTAGATCCACAAACACTAAAGTGCCTTAATCATAGCTGAATGGCTTTTCCATGTTCGTAGAATATCAGGGTTGGAAGGGACCTCAGGAGGTCATTTAGTACAACCCCCTGCTCAATGCAGGACCAATCCTCAATTAAATCATCCAACATATTTTTGCCCCAGATCCCTAAATGGCCCCCTCCAGGATTGAACTCTCAACCCTGGGTTTAGCAGGCTATTCCTCCCCTCTTGCCAGAGTTAAGGTTTCTGCTGAAAGCAAAACTTCTGAAGTATGGGGGGAAAGATTATTAATCCACTTTAAAAAATCTTCAGATGTAGCCTTTGCACAAAATTTCAATGAGTTTTAATCACATTGTTGCAAAAACTGCTTATTTCCTTTGGAGTTCAGTCCAATACACCTCAAAGGACAGGCATAACTCAGTAGACTTCTGGAAAAACAAGATTTATTGCAAGCAATAAGGAGTCAGAAGGGGTTATCACCCAAACAACTGGCCCACCTCAATACATGTGTGAGGATATTTTATACCCCTGTGTTGATAAGGGAGGGGGACTTTCAATCCACTTACACAGGTGGGAACACTTAATGGCTATTACATCCATTGTTGGTCTTAATCTATTTCATTTACATGTCTGGTAAACAGGAGGTTCAAAACACTTACGGGTACTTAGACACTGATGCCTGCACATCTGTGGCAGGGTAAATGCAAGTTTAAAATGCATGTTAAACTAGGGGTCAATAGTACATATACAGGGAGTGAGATTATAAGTCTAAGGTTATTTTAAAATCATACTACAACATTCTAAGTTACATTTTCCTAACAATCATTTTCTTAACAACATGGGATGCTGATTGAATCTGACAGAGCAGGGTTGTGGTTGTTTGGGTGTCCTTAACTACATTTCTTACCTTAACATGTTTGGTTTTGTTTATTTGTAACTTTAACTGTGACTTCCTGGGTTCAGACTGCTTGGTTTTGGGATAGTTATGATCCCATTTTGGATTGCAGTCCAGTAAGGGGTTGTGACCTCCTGCACTGTAACTATGAGCAGTACCTTAAATGCTCTTCTGTAATGGCTCATAACCTGGACACAAACAGTCAGCAGACAAACATAGGGTACTCTGTCTGTATGCTGTGCTGCCTTGGTTCAGTGCTTCTGACCCCAGCAGCCTGCCACAATAAACAGCCTCACGCTGGTTTCCACCAGCTGTAGTTATACCTGGCAAGGTTACCTCAGTACACATCTAGTTTCAAATTTCCACAGAACCATCTGCCTTGAAATGTCCAGCCCTCTCCTGAACCACTCAGATAAATATTATGGTTTGTTTTCTCCTTTAAAGTGACAGTACCCAGCAGCTTGCCACATTAATTGGAGTTAATAATTGGTTTAGATTAAAAATAAAACAAGTTAATTAACAGGACGTAACTTACGTGATGCCAAGTAAACGAAATAAAGGCAGAGATAGTTACAAGTAAATAAAAATGAAAATATACATCTAAAAGTCTAAAACTTACCTAGCAAGGCACACTCTCTATTTAACATAGTTTCAATCAGCCATGCTAGACCAAGAGTAATGAGTGACTGTCTCTCAATCAGGAGGACCTTTCACCGAAGTACAAGATACTGGTTTCCCATGTGTTCTTGAGTGAAAAATCCAATTGGAATCTCTCTATTCCTTGTATTCCCAAAGAATTGTCTGCTCTCAAAGTTAGGAGGGCCTCCTGGGGATTCAGTCTCCTGTGTTTTACTGGCATACAAGGAGCTATGGTAATTCTCTGTTGCTTGAGGTCAGGCTCAAGACAACCCCTGTTGATTTGCTTGATAGCTTTGTTTACAGCTAATATGTAAACTAACTGAGTTAGGTAAACCACGTTCCTTTGTCTAGGGCAGATCTGTTTATCACCTTTGCCTAGGTCAGGCTGTCTTCTTAAACCTATTCTAGTAACATTATACAGGGAGAATTCATAACTTCACATATAAAGTTAATGTGCATTTTACAATAATTTTAATGACCAGTATACTATTACTTTTCAAAGGATACCTTACAAGGTATATGTTGTACAGCATTATATTGCAGTAGGGTGCGAATACAGGGGTGCTTAGGTTGAATTACAATATCCCTGATAAAGTAAATTATCCGGATGTACTCTCAGCTGTAACTCCGTCTCATTGTAGTTTTTTGTCTGGGAATTTCCTTGTTTGGAATCTTAAATGAAATATTTCATACATGAACAGTTCACAAGAATGTTACTCTGGGGTATTTCTAATGATATGAAAGGGTGAAGTATCAATCTTAAATCACTTAACATTTTTTGCCTTAAATGGCTAGGTTAAATGGCTTTATCCTATTCAAGAACAGCACAACTCTGCCAGATTTACAGGCCAGATAAACTGGGTTTACAGCATCTTTGTTTTGCCAGAGCTGTGCAGAGGAGGTGGTTTCTACATTGCAGTTTTCCTGGACTCCTGTGTTCCTCTGGATAGCTCCCTAGATTTCCCCTGCACCTACATGTGTAACTCTTCACACAGTCTTTCACCACTCGAACATTCCTTTGCCTCCTGCACCTCTACTCCAAATTCCCCTGCCTCTGGCACCTCCCTGTTTCTCCCTCAGTCATGGTTTATCTGAGTAGATCTGACACAGTAGGTAGTTCTTGAATATATGTAGGATTAAAGGTCAATTTTTGCTGTTTTTCATAATTGAAAGCGTAACTGTCATGAAGAGCTAACCCTTTTCAAGATGGACACTATCTCTCATTGTTCTCAGTGGGGCTGATGCGACAGCTGCCTTCAGGAGAGGAGTTGGGCCTGAAGTCTAGGCTATGAGCAGGCAGACACACTTAGCCCCACTGAGAAAAGAGAGAGACTTCTTTCTCAAAATGGCACCCAACTAAAGTCAGCTGTTGTTTCAGTCCCATTTATAGCAAAGGGTTATGACAGCCATTTTGAAGGTGGTAGGGTTGACAACCCTCCTGATTTTTCCAGGAGTCTCCGGAATCAGGATCGATCTCCCGGAAGCTACTGAAGCCAAACTGGGAGATTTTAGGCACTAAAAGTCTGGTGGTGCAGCAGGGCTAAGACAGGCTTCTGATGTGCCCTGGCTCCATGCTGCTCCTGGAAGCATCTGACCCATCCCTGCAGCCCCTGAGGAGGACAGGGGATCTCCGCATGCTGCCCCCGCCCTGAGCACCGACTCCACAGCTACCTTGGCTCTGTGCTGAGGTAGTGCTGTAATTTAGACTAGCCCTTAGTCACTGTAGCCCATGTAACAGTTTTGTTTTGTGGAGTCTAATGTCTTTTGTGTGTTTCAGAGGAAGCAATTTCTACATATGGAAGAGAGAATGTGAAGATCTACACCACCTCTTTTACCCCCATGTATCACGCTGTAACTCAAAGGAAAACTAAGTGTGTCATGAAACTAGTTTGTGCCGGCAAAGAAGAGAAGGTGAGCAAAATGAAATAAAAACTCAGACCTAAAATATTATGGGATAATGCAGCAGCTTGTATTCTGCTGTTATCCAAGTTTTAAAGGTAAAATACCTGACTTTGCATATTTAATTCCAACTTTTCCATTACAGGTTTTGTTCATAGACATAAACTGCCTATCTAAAAAGAATACTTTACATTAAATATTACATACAAACATATGTTAAAAACATTATTCAAATTGCAAAGTCAAACTGTGAAGTGTTTTCTGAAATTGTATGAATCCTTGGCATGCCTCAGTTTCCATCTGTATGTTGCATTGCTCTCCGGTGGATGCAGAAGGGTTAACACTGCTCTTGGATCAGGGTAGGAGGTGTGTGTGTGTCACCTTGCTGTCTGGAGGGAATGAATACAGTCATTAAAGAACTGGCTCAAACCAACCCAAATCAACAACCAGTTACTGAGCACTTGGCTAGCAACAGGAAACACCAGCAGGTAGGACTTGAGAACTGAATGGAGAACAAAGTGTCATATGACTGCCAGAAGGATGTGGGTTTTTGGAGAGGGGTGGGAGTGGGGGGAGACAAGGGAAGGGAAGAAACCTAAGGACTTTCAGATTCTGTATGCCAGGGGACTAATCAATGTTTGCTGTTTTTGAAAAGGCTGCCTCTATTGCTGTGAATACTCACTGACAGCGTTCTGCCCTGAAGAGATACAGTACAAGCCTGCAGCAGTCTAGCTTGGTTGGATTCACTGCAGGGAGTCACACAGACAGGGTTAACTGGTACCAAAGGCCACAGGCGCCAACTTTTCTTGGCGCTGGTGGGTGCTCGCACTCACCCTGCCCAAACTCTACCCCCATGCTCCTATTTACCACTCCCCAAATCTCTGCCCCAGCCACCTCCTCCCCCGAGAGCACCGTGTTCCTCTCCTCCCTCCCAGACTTGCCTCGCAAAACAGCTGTTTTGTGGTGCAAGCATTCGGAGGGAAGGAGGAAAAGCAGGACAGGCAGCTCACTTAGGGGAGGAGGCAGAGGTGGAGCAGAGGTGAGCTGGGGCGGGGCGGTGGGGCAGGGAGCTGCCATTGGGTTCAAAGCACCCACTAATTTTTCCCTGTGGGTGCTCCAGCCCTGGAGTTGGCACCTATGCCAAAGGCCCAGTCTCGGTGGCCATGGGCCTGACCCAGTGGAATTGTGTGGGTCCTTGAAGCCCATCACACTTTCAACGATCACTCCTGGAAGAGTGCTTACAGGCCGGGGCATAGACCAGACCCTGCGGCTCCATGACCTTAATTCGGCCCAACCTTGGCACTGAAAAAAGCAGGTGTAATATGGAAAAAATAGCATGTGATAATGAAATTAAGGACGATCATCATGCATACGTCAAAGGGGATTTGGCATTTGCTAATTTTCAAGTGCCTGACTTTGCAACCTAAATAATGTTCCTCTAACAGGTCATTTTTGTAGTTTTTTAAGGAGACAGGTAAAAACAAAGTTGATTATGTACAACTTTAGCAAGAGGTCAAAAGAATCTTCTATAATCAAAAATTTTAGGCAGCCTCATTATAGAGGTTGTTGCAAGTTCCTTGTATGATATGAATATGTTAGTGGCTTGGGAGCACCACTATATTTAAGGTTACGTCATGACATCTGTTGAAAGAGTGAGCTTTCTAAGTCCTTTAACGTGAATGTGCCTGGGTGGATTTCTTTGAAATTTTGAGTGCTTCAGGAAAGTGCAGGGTAGGATTAGTGACCCGAATTCGGAGTCATTTGAGCAAGGAGTTCCAGAGGTATAAATACCTCTCCCCAAAAATATCGATTTAAAAAGTTTCCTGATGGGTTTTTTTTGCTCAGAGCAAGAGATCAATAGAACCGTGCAAATTCGCAGGGATCCATGGACCATTTCTGTGGATACCGGTGCAGATGCGGATATAAATTTTGTATCCATGCAGGGCTCTGATGGTATGAGCGAGTGGGAAGCTGTGAGGAACTGTGGCATGACTAAGGCAGGTGGAGGGTCTACTGCAGCTCTGCACAGCTGCCTGCTGGGCTGTGGCTCCAAGTGCCCCCCTCACCAGCCGGAGCTGGGACAGGGAGAGCTACGCTGGCAGCTGTGGGGAGCCTGGGTCCCTCTACCTGCCCTAAGTGGGGGGCTGCCACAGTGGGCTGGAGGAGAGTCTGTCACAACTCCCCGCAGCTGCCAGAACATCTGTCGCGGACTGCACTCCGCAAGGCAAATGCCTCGAAGTCTCAGTCCAGCCCCCGGGTAGAGCCCTGCAAATCCACGGATATTTGTGGATATCCGTATCTGCGAACGCAAATACCCGTAGATAATTTTTGCAGATCAGATTCAGATACACATTTGTGTAACTGTGCAGGGCTCTAGATATCCAACTATTGGTGGGCTATGGGTCAGAATAGTTTCTCTCTTACGTTTTACCCAAGGTAATGCATAGCACTCACTAAATTTTGGGGGGACCAAAACTGAGAGTGATATTTAAGAAAATGGACATTTTTACACTAGGTATGTACCAATATAGAAAAATGGTGTTTCCATTCCCTCCATTCTATACGCTTTAAAGCTCAACTTTTCTAAGTGCTGTAAAATCCGAATGGTGACACTGATTGCTTTGAAATTTTATGTGCCTCTTGGGGACGGACGATACAGTGGTGTTGATCCACATTTGAGGTTATTTGGCTACTGGTTTTCTTGAGTTATTGGCCAGCCCCCAAAACCGATTTCCTTCTTCTGTCTTATAGTATTAACCTGAAAGATACTGATGACTGGATGGTTTGCAGACCCTCTTGATGGCTGTGAACTCATTCTTCAGTTAACTAAGGACCAAGTCGTCACCACCTCTCACCTAAAACAAAGGGACTTTTGGATTAAGTGGCTGAAGGATGGAAATTTGATTTGGGGATGGGAAGGGGATGTAATCAGTCTTCGGAGGGGGGCATAAGACATGTGAATACTTCCTGGGAGGAGTATTAGGGTGCAGAAATGAAGAGAGAGGGACTTGAGGCTGCAGTGAGGGGAGGGGAGATTATGGGGAAGGGGATAAAAGGGGGACAGATGGTATGGGGAGGCAAGAGTGGTTTGGCACTTGGGTGAGGAAGGCATGGCACCCCACAGATCTGCCAGGAGCATCCCAACTACTCTGCACCCTATTGCTAAAAGTGTATCCAGTTGATTTTGATTACAGTTGCAGTTTTTGACAGAACAAGGAGTAATGGTCTCAAGTTGCAGTGGGGGAGGTCTAGGGTGGATATTAGGAAAAACTTTTTCACTAGGAGGGTGGTGAAGCACTGGAATGGGTTCCCTAGGGAGGTGGTAGAATCTCTTTCCCTAGAGGTTTTTAAGGTCAGGCTTCACAAAGCGCTGGCTGGGATGATTTAGTTGGGAGTTGGTCCTGCTTTGAGCAGGAGGTTGGACTAATGACCTCCTGAGGTCCCTACCAACCCTGATACTCTATGATTCTATATTTAAAATGCTTGAGACCAAATAACCAAGCTTAATCAATTTATTGTCTAAAGACAAAATAGTACAATCGGAAAAGGAGATATACATACCACTTCTTCCGGAAAACACTTTTCTTGCAATATGCAGTGCTCCTTACACAGGAAGTGTGCTTTGAAATACACCCCCGTCTCCCAACAAAAAAACCCTACCTATACATTTGTATCATAATAGAAAGCACACTAGTCATCCAAGATTGAAAATTACCAATTTACTTTTTACCTTGTTTTTTTGGTAGCAGGGTACCTTTCCCTCTCTCTGTTTTGGATACTACATTCCAGACTAGTTGCCCATGAAGGCACTTGCCACCCTGTGCTAAGACATAAAATTTAAATGATTTGTTTTTGAGAGATTTTGGATTTTCCAGTACTAAAGATTGTCAGCTTTGCGGGGTATTATGGGATACATAGCTTGACATGAGTGAACAGTTCTTGTTCTGAAGCCATGCAAAGCGTTCTTACTAATGATAGAAAAGATTCCACTAGAAAATGCTACACAACCAAATGGAAGCGTTTCTCTCTCTGGGCTCAACAAAAACTTCTATCCTTAGAGGCTGCAGGTATTCTTATTATTCTGGACTATCATCTTTCATTCAAAACCACAGATTTTTCTATCAGCTCTTTATGGGTCCACTTGGCAGCAAGCAGTGTGTGCCACTCAGCTTCAAATGGTTACTCAGTCTTTGCTCACCCACTGACTACCAGATTCTGGAAGGCCCTAATCAAAGCCTTTCCACCAGTAAGGATACCTACTACATAATGGGACTTAAACCTTGTTCTTTCGGTGCTCACTAAGCCTCCCTTCAAACCACTATCTACATGTTCCATGTCTCTCCTGTCCTTGAAGGTTGCATTCCTGGAGGCCATCACCTCAGCCATAATGGTGTGTGAGCTCAGAGAGCAGCTGGCATATCCACCTTGCACCATACTCCACAGAGACACGATTTCATTGCATTTACACCCTAAGTTCATCCCCAAAGTAATTTCAGCATTTCACTTGGACCAGTCAATTCATCTATCTGTGTTTTTCCCCAAAACCACACACATCTGAAGAAAAGAGGAGACTTCATTTTCTTGATGTGCATTGAGTACAGTTACAACTAACACAGTGAGCATGCCTGGGTAGAGTGTGCAGATTTGCTAGAATTCATATCTATAGAACACAACACAAACAATGGCACAGTCTTAGTCATTCCTTATATCTACTTATAGAATTTAAGGCTGGAGTGGTCCATTATGCCCGTCTAGTCTGACAACATGTATAACACCAGCCATAGAATTTCATCCAGTTACACCTGTATTGGGCCTAATATGTTTGATTAAAACATCTGTGAAACAGGCATCCAGTCTTGATTTGAACATTTCAAGAGATGGAAAATCCTCTACTTCCCTGGGAGTTTAACCTCTGTCATAGCCATACTGACCCATTCCCAGTGGTTTTGCCAGCAGTAAGGGCACAGAGTTATGGTTGTGTTTTGGGGGTGACAGGGACCTAAACGTTTTATATTTCCTGGTTTTCAGAGGTTTACATTTAGCCACTTTCTGCATTCTGAAACAAGCTACTTCCCACATGTTGGAAACAGCACTGGGCAACCTTAATTCTTCATTAACAAAGTTTTTGAACATCTAATCATGTGTAGATTTGTTATTTGACAGGCTGTTGACTGAGTCAGCAGCAGCTTTCCTCCATGCCAATGAGCAATCAGGGTGATGAAGATTCTCTAGTTGATGCGTTGATGACTGTCATTACATGCTCATCTTTAACAAATTCAGTTTCTTATTGTTTGAAGGTGGTGGGACTACATATGCAGGGACTAGGATGCGATGAAATGCTGCAAGGTTTCGCTGTAGCAGTCAAAATGGGAGCAACAAAGGCCAGCTTTGATGAGACGGTTGCCATTCACCCAACTTCGGCAGAAGAGCTGGTCACACTCCGTTGAAAGGTGGTGAATTTCTGGTGCTTGCAAACAGATCTGTAGTATGGCTGCCAAAAATGACTTGCAGAATCATGACTTTTCTTCTTGGTTCCACTTTTACAAACTCTTCCTTTTCTATGACACTCCAGATGATTTATCAGATTCTTCTGTTTTTGTAATCTGTGAATATATGTAGAAAAAAATCATAGAGCTGTCCAAAAAACTAGTGGCGGTGTCTGTTTATCTCATCCAAACAGCTTGGTTTCTTGAAGCTTCATTGGTTTAGAGTGGAAAATAAATAAAATGGTTTCAAATCTTTGGTTCTTGCTTGATTATCTCAGGCCTCATTATTTTAGCTAATCCCGTGTTCTGACTGGCTAAGCTAGCTGGTGCAAAAAAGATCTCAAATTTTTATTACTTTCACCATTTGTTTTTTTCATGTGGACATGTCAAAACATCCTACTCTCTTATCCAGCATGGCTTTGTACACACACAAAAGCTACTCCTGGGTTACAACCTGCAGGAGGAATTTCAGAGTATATCTATACTGCAGTTAAAAACCTGTGGTTGGCCTGTGCCACTGACTCCGGCTCTCAGGGTATGGGCTAAAGGGCTGTTGAATTGTGGTGTCAACGCTCAGCTGGATCTTGGGCGCAAGGATTCTTCAAGGTGGGAGGGTCCCAGAGCTCAAACTGTAGCACAAGCATGAACATCCACGTCACAATTAAACAGTCCCTTAGCCTGAGCCCCAGTTAGCTGGCATAGACCAGTGGCAGGTTTTTAATTTCAGTGAATACATACCCTCAATGAGCAAAGCTAGCCTCGTGGCTAAGGCATTTGACTGGGACTCAGAAACTCTAGGTTAAATTCTTTGGCTCTGTCACAGTCTTCATGTAACCCTGGGCAAGTCACTTTCTTGCGCGCTCTCTCTCTCTCTCCCCCAGTTCCTCAGCTCCCTAGCTGTAAAGTGGGAATAAGAGTATCTATCTTCTCATGAGCATCTGATCTTGGTTCAATCCTCTCTACATTCTTCTAGTGTAAAATTATGGAGGCTCCATAATTATGGTTGGGTTCTAAATTAAGGCATAAATTCCTGGTTTTTCTTTTTAAGTAGGTGGCCAATTGGTAAGAAGTTTATTATTTTAAGCTTGCCAGTGGTGGAGACGGTAATATTGAATCTGTGGGGAAAGTCTTGTGGGGAAATTCCACAAAGAACCTTTTATCTGAGCCTGTGACTGAACTTGTAAATTGAAAACCCTATAAGGACTGTCTAGCTGCAGTTTGTGTATTCCTGAGATGGAAGGGGTGAGAAAACCATGGAGACCTCCTACTAGCTATTGCCTCTTATATGAAGTATTACTTCTACGCGATTGAAACATGAAGTTAATGGGATGCGATTTGAAGTCCTGCCTTCCCACCCCTTAGGAGAGATTACAGTGGGGAGGAGTGTGATGGAATGCACCCCTATAATCACACCCTGTATGCTGTTGTACAAAATATGCCTTGTGAGGTATCATTTGAAAACTAATAACTCACTGGTCAGTAATATCACAGAGATGTGTGTAGCAACGTTGTATGTAAAGTTTAAACCTAAGTTGAAATCATGACTGACGTGTGTTTACCAGGTAAGGCTGGGCCTGGGTATACTCCTTCTCAAAGACAAAGGAGAAGCTTGCAGCTCTGGCCGGGTGTCATCAAAGCTGATGCACCATCACCTATCAAGTGGCCATTCTTTGGCAAGGAAGAGGAGTGGGGGCAGGAACAAAAATATCTGCATTTTAGCAAACAGCCACCAGCAGCTCTTTAACCACCAGACACTCTGACTCCAACCTAGGGTGACCAGACAGCAAAAGTGAAAAATTGGGACGGGGCAGGGGGTAATAGGAGCCTATATAAGAAAAAGACCCAAAAATCCAACCTCACAGCGGGAATGAACTTTATCTAGGGGCAGCCCTCTGGAAAATGAATTTCAAAGAAGACTGAACTGTAAAATGGGGGGGCGGGGCACACCAAGTTCTCTCCTATTCATCACTTACTCTTTCATATGAGAAGGCAAAAGAAGCCAGCCCACTGGACGTTGGGAGAGATGCTGACCTGAAACCTGGTCACTTTTGTCGCTGGGACCATGTGTTTAGAAATGTATCTTGAACCAAGTCTATCTTAAGTTTTAGTCCTAGGAAATCTCTTTATATTTATTTCTCTTGTAACCATGTCTGATTTTAATGCTCATACTCAACTTAATACTCAACTGTACTTGTACTCAGTTAAAATCAATCTTTTTGTAGTAGGGCTGTCAAGCGATTAAAAAAAATTGTGCTGTTAATAATAGAATGCTATTTATTTAAATATTTTTGCTGTTTTCTACATTTTCAAATATATTGATTTCAATTACAACACCGAATACAAAGTTTACAGTGCTCACTTTATTTTTATTACAAATATTTGTACTGTAAAAAACAAAATAAATAGTAGTTTTCAATTCACCTAATGCATTAGTGCAATCTCTTTATCATGGAAGTTGAACTTACATATGTAGAATTGTGTACCAAAAAAATCTGCATTCAGAAATAAAATAATGTAAACCTTTAGAGCTTAAAAGTCCACTCAGTCCTACTTCTTGTTCAGCCAGTTGCTCGGGCAAACAAGTTTGTTTGCTATTTGCAGGAGATAATGCTGCCCTCTACTGGTTTTCAAGGTCACCTGAAAGTGAGAACAGGCATTCACATGGCACTGTTGTAGCCGGTGTCACGAGGTATTTACATACCAGGTGCACTAAAGATTCATATGTCCCTTCATACTTCAACAGCCATTCAAAGGACATGCATCCATGCTGAAAATGGATTCTGCTCAATAACGATACAAAGCAGACAGACCGATGCATGTTCATTTTCATCATCTGAATCAGATGCCACCAGCAGAAGTTTGATTTTCTTTTTTGGTGGTTCAGGTTCTGTAGTTTCTGCATCTGCGTTGCTCTTTTAAGACTTCTGAAAGCATGCTTCCCACCTCGTCCTTCTCAGATTTTGGAAGGCACTTCAGATTCTTAAACGTTGGGTCAAATGCTGTAGCTATTTATAGAAATCTCACATTGGTACCTTCTTTGCGTTTTGTCAAATTTGCTGTGAAAATGTTCTTTAAACCAGTGAGTGCTGTTATAAAATGAAATATATGGCAGAATGAGGATAAAACAGGAGACAAACAATTAACCTCCAAGGAGTTCAGTCACAAATTTAATTAATGCATTATTTTTTTAATGACCATCAGCATGGAAGAATGTCCTCCGGAATGGTGGCTGAAGCATGAAGGGACATACGAATCTTTAGCGCATCTGGCACATAAATACTTTGCAACGCCAGCTACAAAAGTGCCATCTGAACGCCTATTCTCACTTTCAGGTGACATTATAAATACGAAACAGGCAACAGTAACTCCCATAAATGTAAACAAACTTATTTCTCTTAGCCTTTGGCTGAACAAGAAGTAGGAGCGAGTGGACTTACAGGCTTTAAAGGTTTACATTTAGTTTTTGAGTGCAGTTATGTAACAAAAAATCTACATTTGTAAGGTTATCCTTTCGTGATAGAGATTGCACTACAGTACTTGTATGAGGTGAATTGAAAAATACTATCTTTCACAAATGTGAACTGTAAAAATTATAAATTTAAAATCATATAGTGAACACTGTACACTTTGTATTTTGTGTTGTAATATAAATCAATTTATTTTAAAATATAGAAAAATATCCAAAAATATTTAATAAATTTCAATTGGTATTCTATTGTTTACCAGTGTGATTAATCGCGATTAATTTTTAAAATTGTAATTTTTTTAGTTAATCATGCAAGTTAACTGCAGTTAATTGACAGCTCTACTTAGTAGTTTAAATACATTTGTTCAGTTCTATTAAAATCAGTGCAGTTTTGTCTTTAAAATTATGTGGGTAATTCCATTTATGCTGGCAAACTGTTTATTAATCCCTTTGCAAGAGTTCGGATTACAAAAGGTGGGCTCCTCAGCCTAGAGTTAGGAGTGGGGTCAGTAGGTTTCCCTGCCCTAGGATTAGGATTGAGGTCAGTAGGACTCCCCATGCTATGGTTATAGTCACAAAGGGTAGGGCTCCTCCGTCAAGGGTTAGGGTTGCAAAGGGTATGGTTCCCTGGCTAGAGTTACAGTAACAAAGATTAGGGCTTCCCATCCTAAGGCTAGAGTTGGTATCAGTAGGGCTCCCCATCCTAGTGGTGGGGTTGTGGTCGATAGAGATTCCCAGTCTAGGGTTTCAGTTACAAAGGATAATACTCACTAGCCCTAGGTTAGGTTGTCAAATTGTAGGGCTCCCCATCCTAGGTTTAGGGTTACAAAGAATATGGTTTTCCTGTTGCAGGATTAGGGATTGGGTCAGAAGGCGTTCCTGTGCTAGGGTTACAAGGGAGGGCTCCCTAACCCTTTCTTTGGGTTAGGGTTGGGGTCAGCAGGGCTTGCCAGCCTAGGGTTAGGTTACAATGGTAGGGCTCCCTGCCCCACGAGTAGGGGTCAGGTCAGTGGGGGTCCCCTAGGTATGGTTAGGGTTATTAAAATTAGGACTCCTTTGTTTAGTGTTAAGTTGGGGTCAGTAGAGCTGACTGGCTTTGCATTAGGATTACAAAGGATATGAGTTCTTGGCCTAGGGTTGGGGTAAGCATGGCTCCCCTGTGTATGGTTAAGGGTGGGGTCACCCAGATTAAGGTTACAACTGGCAAGAGTCTGCAGCCTAGGTTTACTGTTAGGGTCTGTAGGATGCCTCATTCTAGGGTTAGGGTTGGTTTCAGTAGAGTTCCCCTGCCTAGGGATAGAGTTAGAAAGTGTATGGCTCCCCAGCCTAGGATTAGCGTTGGGTTCAGTAAAGCACTCCAGACTATGGCTAGGATTATAAAAGGTAGTGCTCTCTGTTACAGGGCAATGGGGACAAAGGGTAGGGCCCCCTGGTATCAGGTTAAGGTTGCATTCAGTAGGGATCCCTGGCCAAAAGTTAGGATTGGGTCAGTAGAGATCACCAGTCTATGGTTACATTTGCAAAGAGTAGGGCTCTCCAGCCTAGGGTTAAAGTTACAAAGTCAAGAGCCCTCACCAGTCTGGAGTTATGGTTTGGTTCGGTAGGGATCCCTGACCTGGAGTTAGGGTTGCAAAGTGTAGGGCTCCCTAGATGCTTTCAAGGAGCAGAGGGTGCCATCCAGCGTTCTTTGCTTGGTGTTCCCCTTCCTATCCCGATCTTATCCCTGTAACCTTCACTCCCATCACTGTTTTCTCATTTGTTGCCCCTTATGATCAGTTGATGCCCAGCTCCAGTGGCTTCTTCCCTTAAACTGAGAGGCCTTAAATAATGGGTGGGACTACACCTGCTCATCTGCCATGCTTCAGTGAGCTCTCCCAGGCAGGCAGCAGCCGCCCAGCTGCTCTCACTTACCCTGCCCACAGAGCAGAACTAACTTGCCCCCAGGCATGTGATAGCACCTATCTCAGAGTAGAGCCAGGATCAGGTGATCCTCAGACCCAGGTATTTCCCCAGCTCCGCCAAAGCTTCAGATCTGTCCGTGAACAGCACTACCCAACCAGGAACCCTCCTGCAGCCACGCTGTGTATTGGACTCTCAACACCCCCAGCCTGTCCCTGCCTCAGCCTAGCCTGAGCCCTGTTCCAGTCTTATTCTTGCCCTACCCTGACCTCGCTCCAGCCTTTCCTCCTCTCCCTGACCCTCAGACTCCGATCATCCTGCTTTGATCTTTAGCCTGTACCTGGGCTCTAGCTATAACACTGACTTTGTCCACCTGGCTTTGACCCCGGCTTGCACCTTGACTTTATCTACGGACTCTGATCTCGGTTCTGACTCTGGCCTGTCCCCACATCTCATTGCAGTGCCACCCTTGACCCAGTCTGACCCTATGTCTGGCTTTGACCTCCACTCCAACCCATAGGCCTGACGACTGAGGGGCCGTGCCTGACTAGTAGGGCTCCCTGGTCTAAGGTTAGGGGTAGGATGGCTCCCCAATCTAGGCCTAGGCTTATAAAGCAGGGGTAGGCAAACTTTTGGCCCAAGGGCCACATCTGGTTGGGGAGATTGCTTGCAGGGCCATGACTGTAGGACAGGGGGTTGGGGTGTGGGACGGAGTGCGGGGTGGGGATGCAGTATGCAGGAAGGGGCTCAGCAAGGGGAGTACGGGGTGTATGAGGAGGCTTGGTAGAAAGTTGGGGTGCAGGAGGGGTTTGAGGTGTGGCAGGGGATTGGGGTGCAGGAGGGGTTTGGGGTATGGGCTCCGGCCCAGTGCCGCTTACCTGGAGTGGCTCCGGGGTGGCAGCGGGGCAGAGGCGGCTCAATCGACGAAGTTTACAGCAGAACTGCCTAGCAGAGGAGAGGCACGTAAGGTGCCTCTTCTCGTGAGTTAGTCCCCATCCTTCTGAGGTAACAGAAAGTCCAGTGAAAACAAATGCCTTTCATTCTGGGCCCTGCAGTCAAATTCCCCTTTCGAGGGCCTTCGCAGCACCTGAGAGTGGCTGGTAGGAGAACCCAGGTCCTCCTATGCTGGGTCCAGTCCAGGAACCCTAGGGCAGGCAGTCATGGGTCACTCCACCAGTGGATTTGTTGCTGCTACGTCCCTGGACTCCTTGCTGCTGAGACTTTCCCTGGGCTTCTCACCCTTCAGTCGCCTCCCTCTTCAGAAGGTCTCCTCACTCCCTGCTATCCGGAGAGTGACGGCAGGGTTTCTCCCTGCCACCCCTCTGCTATAAACGTCGTCCGCTTGTAGCACACCCAGCCACCCCCTTTGGGTTTCATCATTAATTAGACATGGCCAGCCCTCCAGGTGCCATTGGGTGGGTTCACCACCTGTGGGAAGTAGGCAGCCCATCACAAGGGCATAGGGGTGGCATAGATAGTCCAGTCCCCTGTACTCCCAGGGAGCCCTGTCATAAATTCCCATCATGCATTGATCAAGCACCATCCTACAGCTAGTGGGGTGGTTTGCCCCACTGCTCCTATGGGGAGGCTGTTCCAGCCCCTTACTCCTCTGATGGACAGAAGCCTTCTGCTTATTGTCCAGCCTACACTGATTCATGGCCAGTCTATCCTCGTTGGTCCTTGTGCCAATATTGTCCTTTACATTCGATAGCTCTTCTCCCTCCCTGGGATTTACTCCTCCCTGCTGTATTTATATCAGCTGCCCCTCAGCCTGCGTTTTGCTAGGCTGAACAAGCCAAGCCGTTTTCCTCTCTTCGGACTCTCCGTTCCCCTGCACAGCCTCGTTGACCACCTCTGTACCTGTTTTGGTGTGAATCCACCTGGCTCAGACATGGGTGAGCATAACTGGACACAACCCTCCAGATGGAGGCTGGCCAGTGTCTTGTTTTGAAAATAAAAACACTGAAGCTGAGATATTCCACCTGCAGGGCTTCCAGGAGATTTGAGCCTGGATGGAACATACAGGGTGCTGTCCAGTCCTTGAGATGTAGTCTGGTGCCTAACTGACCAAGTCTCTCCCCACAGCAGTGAAGGCAAAACGTCTGGGGGTCCTGTGGCCAGACTCCCAAGTGGGAGTGACTCCCAGCAGTACTTGAAGCAGAGCATGTGCAGTGGGTGTCTGGCATGAGAGGGGATGGGCAGGTTTGTGCTGAGGGCTTGCCTGGGTTGCAAACCCAAGGTAACCTTTCATGCAACAACGCTGTGGTGCATGCTCAAACTATGTGGGTAAAGAAGCAGAAAGCAGCCTGCCAGCTGCTCTGAAAGACTCCAGTACCGCCTTTCATTTGAACCACCGAGGCAGGGGGTAGGACGCAAGTTCTGGAGGGCGCTGCAGTGTGAGGCAGGGAGAGTGTGAGTCCTTAAAGCGTTCAAAGATCAAACAGCATTCACAATTCTCTGGAGAGAGAGGTTCTCGCTTGTGCCGACCAACCTTGTTAACATGTTCCCCTGTCTTTCCCACATCGCTGCCCGCTTCTGTCTGTGTCTGGCTCCAGCCTTGTCTGCCTGGGGGTCACCCTAGAGCTGCTCAGCCCTGTGAGAGCTGGGGCAGGACTAGCTTTGCTGCTGGTGCCCATTTGGCTGAAAAAAAGTTGTTGTAACTTGAGAGATTTTGTGGGCAGGGTGGGCTCCCAAAACCCCCGCGTCCCTCCCATTCTGCATTAGGCAAATTGGAGTGTGGCAGTCAATTCCCAAAGGTGTTTCTTTGTGGAGGGGGAGGGAGTTGTAGATTCACCGGGTCATTGCTCTCTCACCAGGTAATGGCATGTTTGCCTAGCTCAAAGTAAGCCACACCTCTGATTTTTGTGATAGAGGGGATTTTTGTCCACATAGTATTGGGGAAATTTCTGGGGCAGACAAGGAAGTTTCTTGCTATAAATCTTGGCAGTTCATCCCTGGAAGATCAAGGACACAGATTTTCTTTAAGCTCTGCCGGCAAGTTCAGATCTCCTGTGATTTCCGTGAATCATAATCAGAGGTTTCAAGCTGCTTATTTACTTTTTCAGTCTGTGCAGGAAGTCTGAGCAAAAAGAGGTGGAGAGATGGGGATATAATTGCCATGGTGAGTCTGAGTTTCTGCAGCCTGCTTAGGGTGTGGAGAGATTATTTTTTTTGGCGTTGGTGCAGCTGTACCTAGCCTGGGAAGGAGACTCCTGCCTTCGAAGAGCGTTGCCAGGAGTGCGAATTTGCCAGAGCCGCGGCCATGCTGCAGCAGATCCTGGCAGACATGTACATCGACCCTGAATTGCTGGCAGAGCTCAACGAGGAGCAGAAACAGATCCTCTTCCTCAAGATGAGACAGGAGCAGGTCAAACGGTGGAAGGAGAGAGAAGCTGCCGCAGACGAGACTCCGGCGAAGAAAGTGACCCAGAGGAAAGGTAACTGGCTCCCCACCGCTGGGTCTGCTGCCTGGGAAATGCATCTGGGCCGGGTTACAAGCAACCTGCTGTTGGGTGAAAAGTGGTTACAGCTCTGGGCGGGAGTGTCAGGGTTACTGCAGGAAAAAATCTCTCGACAAGGAGATGGCTAATGAACACAGCCAAGGGTAGGGGTCCGAGCACTGCGCTGTGACACCTAGCAGCCGGGCCCAGGTCCCAGCCTTCGCTCAATAACCTTGGGCAAATCCCTTAATGTCTCTGCCTGTAACACGGGGCCCATAATGCTGCCCTTGTCTGCTTAGCCTGAGCACTTTGGAGCAGGGGCCCCGCACAGCAGAGCCTCCTGTGCCACTGGAACAGAAATAATTCACGAGGTGCCGTGCTCTTCACCCTGCATCTGGGATCTCGCCCTGCTCCACAAATAGCCCCATTGACTACAGTCTATCTGCTTGCGGTGTAAGGCCCTGCTTGTGGGGGAGGGGATCCGAATCTGGCCAGGGTTGCTGCTGCTCAAACTGACAGTGGCTTTTTGAATATAGTTTGGCAAAGTATGTCAGATTGCTAGCAGCTTCCTCCCGTGAGCCACCTCCCTGCCAGGCTAAGCAGTTATCCCTCAGGTAACCAAGGGTTGGGGGTCTCACATTCTGGTGGGGGGATATCTAGACTAGTGAGGAGTTGTCATCACCTGCGCTGCAACCTTGGGTGCCACAAATGCTTTGTTGCTGTTGCTCTCAACCTGACCCCCCCATCCCCACCCCCCACAGCCAGACAGCATGCAGGTGTGTCTGCGTATAGCCACAACCTGCCAGCCACAGTCCAGCTTCCAGCCACCTTGCTTGCCACCTGCAGGGTGATCCCAACACATTCCCAGCCCCCAGTTTTCCCCCACAAAACGTGCATTGTCCTCTGTCCAGCCCTCTTCTGGGCAGTCCAGATGTTGGGGTCTGTTGACCCTGTAAGGGGTCAGTGTACAGCAGTTTGGTACTTTAACTGGACTCACCGAAACAGTTCAGTTTACACACAACACTGAATTCGTTTTGATTAATGAATAAAACAAGTTTATTTAATTACAAGGCGATAGATTTTAAGTGAGTATAAGGCATTACCATCAGAAATGGTTCCTAGAGGAACTAAAGATAAAACACTTTCTAGTAATTAAATCATCTAGACTTGGTTCAAGGTGAACTCCTTCTCATATTTCAGGGCTGACTAAATTCCCAGGTCAGAACCCCTCTGAAAGTTCAAAGGCTGGTGCCTCTATCTTCTGAGGTGAATGAGGGAGTGAGAAAGATAGGGCAAGAAAGATAATACCTGAGGGGAAGGGTCGGCCCTCGTTTATAGTCCAGTCACCCTTTGAAATGCATTTTCCTGAGAGTCACCTCTAGATAAAATACTTTCCCGCTGTGAGGGTGGAGACATGGTTCTTGTGGTGAAGGTGGTTCTGGGTTGTTTGTTCAAATGCAAATTGATCTTTTCCTGCCACATGACAGGTGATCACCAGTTAACTTTGACGACACCTGGCTAGAGACTTCGGCTTGTCCTTTGTCTTTGAGAAACTAGTTTACCCCCTCCCTAGACTGCTCTGGTAAACGTCCATCAGTCCCGAGTTCAACGTATGCTCCTAACTCGCCATGTAATGTTGCTCCACACATTTTCCCCTGTCCTTGATCGGGGAGCTATATGTACAAAATGCTCCTCGAGAGGTGTCATTTGATAACAAAGGTTATTGCCAGGGTGTGAATACAGGGGTGCGTTTGGTCACAGGGGGCGTGAGCGGATGGACCTTTAGTGGCCAGTGCCCTGAGTGTTTGCCTTGCAGCGCACGGGAAGTCGGTGAAGTGGAAGCTCGGTGCGGACAGTGAAGTCTGGGTCTGGGTCATGGGCGAGCACGTGTCGGATAAGCCTTATGATGTGATCTGTGAGGAAATCCAGGCGCAGAGAGCTCAGCGGCAGCCGCAGGAAGCAGGGGAGACCAGGTAAGGCAGCACTTGGCCCCAGGAGCCGGTTGGACAGGTTTGCAGTTGCTCATGTGGTAGCACCTCTGGTGGGAAGGCGGAAGTTGCTTTTTCATAGATGATAATCAGTGCGAGATAAAAGGGAGCGCTGGGACGGAGCAGAGTTCATCCCCTGCAGTCTGTGGGGATTTCTACATTCTCCCTCCACCCACACTACATCCAGAGAGAGGCACTGGGTCTTAGGTGCCTGCGCCTTTTAGGCACTTGGGCCTAGATCAGGGGTAGGCAAACTTTTTGGCCCGAGGGCCACATCGGGGTTCCAGAATTGTACAGAGGGCTGGGTAGGGAAGGCGGTGCCTCCCCAAACAGCCTGCCCCACCCCCGTCCGTCCCCTTCCCACTTCCCGCCCCCTGACTGCCCTCTTCAGAATCCCCAACTCATCCAACCCCCCCGGCTCCTTCAGAGATCCCTGCTCCTAACCACCCACTGGGACCCCACTCCCTGTCTAAGCCTCCCTGCTCCTTGTCCCCTGACCGCCCCCTCCAGAGATCTCTCCCACTCTAACTGCCCCCTCCAGGACCTCACCCCCTACCTGTGCCCCCTGCTCCCTGTTCCCTGACTGCCCCGACTCCTATACAACCTACCCACCCCGTTCCCCATCCCCTGACACTCCCCCAGAACCTTTGCCCCATCCAACCGCCCCCTGCTCCCTGTCCCTGCTGACTGCCCCCTGGACCCCCACCCCTTATCCAACCCCCCGGCCAGGGTGACCAGACAGCAAGTATGAAAAATCAGGACGGGGGTCGGGGGTAATAGGAGCCTATATAAGAAAAAGGCCCAAAAATCAGGACTGTCCCTATAAAATTGGGACATCTGATCACCCTACCCCTGGCCCCCTTACCATGCCGCACAGCGTCTAGCTCCTCACGGCCTGCGGGAACTGGACACGCTGCCCTGCAGGAGCATGCAGCATTGCCGGAGCCACCGGCAGGAGCTACGGGCCAGAGCGCTGCCCATGGAGCGCAGTGAGGCTGCAGGAGAGGGGCACAACGTGGGAGAGGCCGTGGGGAGCCTCCCCAGCCGGGAGCTCGGGGGGCTGGGCAGGAGGGGGCCATAGTTTGCCCACCCTGGCCTAGATCCTCTCAGGTAGTTAGGCCCTAATCTCTGCTGATTTCCCCTGGTACCTGAGTGAGGTACCAATATATCTAGGAAGATCTGAGCTTGGGCCCTAAAACTGGGCACTGAGGTCACAGGGCACATGCCTGGGACCAAGCCCATGGCCTACAGGGAGCCAGATGTGTGGCTACTTGCCTCTGGGGCAGAGGGAGCAGCTGTGAGGGGGCAGGGAGGGCTGTGGGGGCAAAGCATTGTTTGGGAAGGGCGTATCCCTCCTGTCCGGGCTGGTGGAAGCTGGGAAAGCCCTAGGCGGGTGGCACGGTGGTCTGGGTGCATTTGCTCTTGTTTGAAAACAAAGCCTACCCTGGGGAGCACGCCTGGGACTGAAGTGTCCCGGGGAGTTTATTCGGCCTTCCTGGCTGTGAATTTGCCGGCTGGCTTACGGGGCCCCAACAAGCTGCTTCTTGAGAAGCCCTTTGGCAGGCCTCTGCCTCCTCTCCCAGCTGCCTGTGGCTGTACCTTCCCCTCCCCTCCCCGTGGGCATGGAGCTGGACAAATCCTTCGAGGGTGCCAGGCCGCCACCTCCCAGGCAGGGCAGCAGGGTGTCTCCCTGAGGCGATGGTACCTGAGCCATCTGGGAAGCACTCTGAGGCTGCCAAATGACCTTTGTTGGGGTGGGGGGGAGCTTGGTTGCTAACAAGTGTGAATTTACCTACTAACAAATGATTTGCGAATGACTCTGACCATCAGTTTAAATAAAGGGGGGATTGAGCGCTGGGGAAAAGGGCCGGTTGGTTGGTTTTACCTGCTCTGACACGGCAGGTTCTATGGCACTTGGATTGTCCCAGGCCATTTGCAGATGGCAAAGGATGCAGATATGGGGTCTCTAGATGCCCCCTCCCCTCTTAGCCCTGCTGCCACGTGCACATCATTGACCCTATAACCCCACCCCTGTTCTATGGGATGGTCCCGCAAAAGCTGGGTGGGCAACATCCCAGTCATCACCACAGCTGATATTGGGGAGTGATTTCCATGCCAACCGAGATCTGCCTACATGTGGGTGCACAATTAACTTCCGTGAGTGGTTATTTTAATTGTCTCAGCACCACGAGCATGGACGTAGCGCTCATCTCCGGGAGCTGCTGCTGGGCTGTGGAATTGCTTCGTTGCCATGTAATTTCCTTTCAGCAGTTTGGAAGGCGGAAGGCGGACGGCCATTGATTGTGTTCCAACATTCCTGCTTGGTGTGTTCACAGTGGAAGTCAAACATTCCTTGAACCAGCTGGACCTTGGTCCCTGCATTCTCAGCCAGGAGCCCTGGGTGGGGGAGATGCCAAAGAGGAGGAGGAAAAAACTGGAGAGCAGGGGAAGGAAGATGTGGTAACAGCTGCTAAAAAGGAGAGAAGCTGGGATCATGCTCAGGTACTTGTTTTGTGTTCTCCTGACACTGCTCAGAAGCACATAACTTCAAGAGTTGGGGGTTGCAAAGACTCTGTGTTGAATGGGGCCAGTGTCTGATAAATTGAAACATGAATTGAAAAAACCCTTTAATTTTTAAAGGCTCCTTTTGTCTATGTTTTGGAAAAGCCCTGCAACTCAGTAGAGCAATCTTCTTGAGAGGAAGGATAGTCTTGTGGGCTGAAGTACTTGCATGGGACTTGGGAGATCTGGGCTCTGTTCAGAGCCGTACCAAACTCTCGCTCTGCAGTAATGAGCAAGTCACTTTGTTTTTCCGTGCCTCAGTTTCCCATCTGTAAAATGGGGATTATACTACTTCCTTTCTTATCCTTTTTCTGTCTGTCTAGACTGTGAGCTCTTTGGGGCAGGGACCGTCTCTCACAGTTTGTGTCTGTGTGCATGCACTGTCTGGCACAATGGATTATGTCTCAGTCTGGGACTTCTGGTGCTACTGTAATACAAACAATAAGTAAGCCTGCAGAGGCAGCCTTCTGCTGAGATCAAAATGAGCCCTGATACTGCAATGTTTCTGAGCTATCAGGAGTCATCTTTAGGGCATCTGAAATAGTGCTTTGAAGGATGAGGTGCTATCCACAATGAAAGTAACACTTCAGGTGCCATAACAATTTCAGTGGTTTCTGTGTCTGGCATTATAGTCCCACCATCAAACCAGAACAGACAAAACTAAAAACTCGGGGCCAAATTCTGATGCCTCCGTTGAAGTTTCTCTAGATTTCCACTGGTGGAACTAACAGTTGAATTTGGGCCACTGATTTTATTCTGGTCAATAAATAAACCTAAAGAGGCAGGTTTCTGTTGGGATCAAAATGATCCCTGATGCTTTGTAGTTTCTGACGGAAGTTTTATGATAAGATTAAAAATAGCTGGAGATGAACATATTCAAAGTTGGATTTTTTCTCCTCAGCGTTCAAGTGCTAAAGCAAGCATGTGAGGTCAATGTCAGTTACTGGCATTTTTAAAGTGCATGATTTTTTTTTTATAAAGTTAAAACTCTTTTATGACTTGAAAAGCTGGATGTTACACTGCTCAGTAGATTGTTCTACTGAGTTGCTTTAGTCAAACTTTTCGTTGAGTGTTTCCTGTCTGGCAATATTTTACTGTGGGATTACAAATAAATTATTTTAAAGTGGTTGGAATGAAATCCATTAGAGATGCATTGTCATATTAACCACTTATTGTCATTCATGGAGGAAATAGAACAGGCTGCTGAGCTAAATATCTGTTAACCACACCTATCACTGGCATGATTAAGGCCTGAGGCAAAAGCCATTCAAGTGAGTGGAAAGACTTCGATTAAGCCCAGGGGACTTTGAGTTAGGTTAGTTGTTACTGTTGTGTAGAATTGCAAGTCTGTGTCTAAAACCACGTGTGTCTCTGTCATCAGTGTACAAAATCAAGGTAACTTGAGGCTTGGTTTTGGCCACATTGAGCCTGAGTTGACAGAAAGGCATCCATGAGGTGATCTCAGTGTTGACAGCTCTCGTGGTTTTTATTGCAAGTCTTCCAATGTGTGGTGGTTTTCTTAAAGTCTCAGCTCCTGGAGTCATGGGATTAGGTGAGAATCTCAGCTTTATTTTCTCATTGAAGGAGGTTTCTGTTTCTCACGGTTGCAGAGAGAAGCTTAAAAACATGATCAGTAAATGCTCAAAAACCAGAAGGGAATGAATCTCCCTTCCAATTTTTTAAAATCTAGTGATTTTTAAGACACTGTCATGGTTTGTCAAACCCTTCAGTGTTTTCTGAATGCCTGAAGCTGGCGATGCTGAGACGAGCCATAGGCCAAGATGTGGGATGGGCATTGTGCTTTCTAAGGCTTGTTGTTTTTTACCCCTCCTTTGTTCTCATAGCTGACGTGAGAACTATTTACTCCATCACTGCATCTGAGCATTCTGTTGTTGTTTTCTAACCTGGGAAAGGTGAATGGCTTCCATTTCCATGTCTCTGTCTGAGCGGAGCAGGGAGATATGCCTGTGTTAATATTTAAGGGGGAATAATGGTTCAGAGGAAGGGGATACCAATAAACTCACGCAGTGGAGTCCCGGAAGAGCATTATCGCCCACGTTGATGGAGGTGATTTTGACCTCCACAGTCAGTTCTGTGCGGGGGGGTTCAGAGATAAGTCCGGCTGTGTTTGTCTCAAGGTACAAGAAACCCCCTCGGTACCTGGGATTCTGGCTGCTGACAAACTCTCCCAGCAAGCAGAGACACGGTTTCTGATTATCAATAGTACCGAAGTGGTCCCAGTCACCACAGGATCCGAGCACCTCACACGCTAATCCCTCTAGTAACTTGTGAGTTAGGGCACGGCTGTTATCCCCATTGCATGGATGAGGGGCTAAGGCACAGAGAGGCTAAGTGAATTGCCCAAGCTCACACAGGGAGTCTGTGGCGGAGCAAGTCATGTCCCCTTGCTTGGGTATAGAGACTATTGAAGGAGTGTTGTATTCAGAAAGGGGCACAGTCACATCCATACAGCTCTCTTTCAGGCTACGGGGTCCTGTCTTCCTTATCTCTCTAATTCAAAGGTCAGGGGTGTCCAAGGCTCTAAAGTTGGGAGGTCCTTAAACCTCCAACCCCCTCTGACACATGGTGTAGGGAGTAAAGAACACCCCAGTCTCAGTTGGATGCGGTAGAAAGGAAGGCTGGGCTTGGACTCAGGCACTGGAATGAGGCTCATGAGAGCTGTGGCCTGGTCCCATCTTTGCCACAGACTCCGTGTGTGTGTCCTTGGGCGAATCATCTAATCTGCACGTTGCAATTCCTCATCTCTGAAATGGGGATGTTGGTTCTGTCTTTCAGCCGCCCTTTGCCTGTCTTGTCTCTTTATGCTGGAAACTCCACAGGGCAGGGACTGTCTGTCACTTTGTACAGCACCTAGCACACATCAGGCCAATTTGATGATGAACGGCAGGGTCTGGAATGAACGCTGTGGGGGAGATTCCGAAGGAGGGAGCAGTGCGTCCAGAGATCAGCTGTGAGATGGGCATTAAAAGGGCCACCGCATTCTTACTATCTGGAGATATTGAAGAGAGTGTGATTTTAAACGACCTCCCCCAGCATGATGTTTCAACACAGGGACCAGAGCTGGGCCGATGTGTATATGGACCACGGAGGAATGGGAAGAGCTCCAATGCTAATACTGGGTTTGTTTGCCATTGAACATCTAGGCTCCTCCCGGTAAAGGCAGAGACGTGCACCAGATGCTGGCAGATTCCAAGGCTCAGACGAGGAAGTCCGACTTTCAGCAGGTGAGCCATGAGCCCGGCTGCTTTTAACACACCCGTGCGTAGTACCAAGACGACCCCACCATCACAGGCACCGACTCCGGAGATGCTCTGTGAGTGCTTGCTGTTCCCCGCCCCTGCTCATCAGCTGTTGGGCGGCACCTCCCAACAGCTGGTAGGGGTTGGCACCCCTACCAAACAGCTGTCTGGCGGCTCAGGGAGAGGCGGAGAGCAGTGGGTGGGCGGGGGCCTCGGGGAGGGGGTGGAATGGGGAGTGAGAAGAGGTAGAGCGAAGGTGGGGCCTTGGGGGAGGAGCAGGGTGGGGGCCAGGCATTGGGGCAAGCAAGGGTTGAGCCCCCCCGGGGAAAAGGAAAAACCTGTGTCTGTGCCCACCGTGATTGAAAGCCCGTGTGCACCCTGAGGCAGTGAATTCCAGTCACTGCTCCTACGCTGCATCAGAGTGCCTCCTCTCCTCAAACTGCCGGCCTCCCGCTGCAGCTAGCAGCCCAGGTTTCGGGCTAGCAAAGGAGGGGCTGGCCCTTTTCCACCATGCCCTTCATCTCAGTAGAGTCCCCGCTAATTCTCCTCTCCAAGCTAAATAACCCCACTTTGGGCAGCATTACAGGTTTGCCAGACTGTCGCTCTCGCCCGTCTCTGGCCCTTTCCAATCTCTGCTCTGTCTCTCGTGAGTCAAAGTAACCAGGCCTGGGACTCAGGACGCTAGCAGGGATGCACCATTGACCACCAGGCCATTGCAGCATGTTCCGCCCTCATAGATTCCCTGTATGCCGCTGCACCCAGGACAGATACAGCCAAAGAGCTCTACCAGGCCGACTCCAAGCTCTTTTTCCTCCACAAGCAGCTCTGAACCCGATACAGGAGGATCTTACAGCAGAGCTGGCAATGGAAAAGGGGCTTGATGTGTCCCAGGGGTGTTGGAAGGTCTCAGTGAGTCCCGGAACGGGGCCTAGCGGGTCTCTGGCAGCTGCTCTGGTCTGTGTGGAGGATTGGGCTGGTGCTGAGCCAGCCAAGGATAAACCAGCCGCATCCACTCCCTCCCAGAGTGCTCCTTGGCCACAGCTCAGGATCTGGCCTTTAGAGTCATTGATGTCACTTCCTACCCCTCGAGCACAGCCTGCCCCGGGCTGACGATCTGTGTAGCCTGTGCCCACGAATGGACCCCAGAGGCCCTAATGCAGCTGGTCTCCAGGTAGCAGGGAGGAGGGAGCGCTGGTGTCTTGGGGAACCCCACTTATTTCACAGGAGACCCTAAAGAAACGAATCCCCGGTGTCCAGGGGCTGCTAAAGGCCGTCAGCAGAAACCAAGTTGAGCACCCGGCACTACACACATTGTCTCCTAACAGGGGAAGGATCTAGCAAGGAGGAGGCCAGGAGGGATGAGAGTATCCGACCGGAAGGAGGCCCCGGAGTCAGGGCAGAAATCGGACAAGGACGATCCCGAGTGGCAGGAATCCTGTAAGAGAGGCTGACACCGCCTGTTTGTCTATTCTCCCCTTCCTTTACCTGGTCGGATTCCTCTGTGGAATCAGAGCTGGTCGCTTGGCTGATGTATGAGGCCTCTCTTGATTAATGCAACGTAACTGGATAGCTAAGCTGGCCACGTGTCACCCGGCTGTGTCTCATGAGGACTAGATAGAGGTGGTTGGGAAATGGGGTTCTCATCGTAGGGGAAATATGGATGTTTTGAAATTAGTTTCCCTCCAGAATTGGAGCAGAAGGTCAAATTGTCAAAAAAAATTCCTGGAACAAAACCTTCTGAGAAGTTTCGGATGGGAAGGGGCTTGGGTACATTCAGCCCTGCGGTGTGTCTCGGGGGCTGGCTTTATAGGGCAGGGCAGACCCGCCCCCACTGCCTAAGATTGCAGTTCCAGAATTCGGCTAGTGCTCTGGGGCAGGGGTCTCCTGCTGTGCCTTGCAGGGACGTGGCCCTACAGTTACTGGTTGAGGGCCCGGTTACTGGTTGCTGTGCCCCCGGGTGTCCAGGAGATGGTGATGGCGGATTACAAATGTGTCTCACGTCAAGCTAGGTCCCTAAAGTCAGGCCCTACCAAGGCAACAAAATAATAAGCCTGATTGTCAAAGTACGGAGCATCCAGCAGCTCCCAACTGGGAACCACTGGCTGGGTCGTATTTGTGAAAATCAGGTGTTACTTAGGTGACTAAATCCACACGACACCCCCAGGCAATGCCTGCACTGGCCCTCGCCCAACTCCTGTAGCATACCCGTTAACATCAGTCCCACAGTGGGGCATTTTACTCCAGCCTTATGCCACCGTACCCCCGCTTGGTGCTTTTCACCCTACATCCCTCGCCCTCTGGATTCATCCCTACGCAGCAGTGCACCTTTACCAAGGGCGGCGTCGCCCTGGAAACTAGTCAGTTTCAAAAGTAGTTTGAGAGCCTACAACAGCCCCTAAGTCCCCCACTGATTGTTATGGTTTCACAATCACCTTTTCCTGCCCTTTGGTGGATTTTTAGCCCCCTGTTTCTGTATGAAAGGGGTGTGTATAGCCCCCTGTTTCTGTATGAAAGGGGTGGGTGGGTGGGTGCGGGTGGGGGTGTGTGTATAGCCCCCTGTTTCTGTATGAAAGATCTACACAAATGAGTGAGTGTGTGTGGGGCTGTGTCACATTATGCAGCAGTGGGGCCCAAACGTTTTCTGTCATGCCCCCCCTTACCAGTAACGAAATCTGTCTGTGCCTTCCCCCACCCCCGGCCCATTACTGCAGAGCCAGTGAGTCATCAGGCGAGGAGCTTGAGCTGAAGGCAGAGAACTGGGGCTGGGGAAGAAGCTGGGGCTAGAGGTGGCCTCAGGGCACAATCTAGCTGATATGAAATAGGCAGTGACTTCCCTTCAGCTAGCCCGGGGGTGTATAAAGGGGCTGTGGGTTTCAAAGCCTCATGGGGGAGCTGACAGGCAAGTCTCCCTTCTGTTGCAGTGAGGAAATCCAAAGCCGCTGATGAGAGGAGACGCTCCATTGCAAAGCAGGCCCGGGACGACTACCAGAGGCTGTCGCTGCAAGGGGTCCGTAAAGGGAAGGTAGCCGAAATGTCCAAGAATTTTGGGAGCAAGGAGCACAGCCTGCCCCCCCGTCCTTCCCTTCCACCCAAGCCTAAAATCCTAAACTCTGGGGTAGCAAATGGGAGGCCCCACAGGTAAGAACTGCCCCCGGCGATGAAAGGGTCTGGGATCTTTCTGTTGTGGGACAGGGATGGAAGGGGAGTTCCTAGGCCTTAGAGATCAGTAACCTTCATACAGCACCATGACACCTTTCATCAGACACGGTCTGGCTAGGCTGCATGCTCTTCCAAGGCAGGGTGCTATGGACATGATGATGATTAACCAGGATTTCATCTCTTTGAAGTATTGAATTAAGGCTACAAATCATCGTCAGCTGGTGTAAACCCCATTGTTCCAGCAGCCCCTGTCTCAGGGAAGTGAATGCTTTGGGTCCCCCTGAAGTGACTCCATTGTATTCACTCTGATTCCTCAGGCAGCCCCAGATTTTGGGGCTGTACAACACGCTGGGCCAGATCCTCAGCTTGGGGGTGGTGGCCAAGCTCTGTAAAAGGCAACCCAGTGAACTGAAAGGATTGTTGGCTTCAGCGGAGCTCGGCCGATGGGACATGCTGCAGCAAGGCTGCACAGTACAGTCTTGCTGACTTCAGGACGTGGTCCCAAAATGCCACAGGATTCTGGGAGTCACAGCCACTGAGAACCATCGGCCCGGGGGGTTCTTTTCTGTTCTGAGATCCCAGCCCTGCACTTCTTCTCACTTGAAATGGGCAGCCTCCCCCAGCATCGAGGGCTGCTCCGCTGGGACCTCTGTGCTTCGCCTCTGCTTCCCCTATGGTCTATTTGGTGGGAAATACTGTACCCTGACCCTCTCCTTGTGGGGAGAGCTGGGTTAGCAGCTGCCATCTCGAATAGGGGTTGGTTTGAGGGCTGCACAGAAGGGTGGATGCTCTCCTGACAGTGTCAGGACTCCCAACCTAACGTGCGACTGCAGCGTGCACTGCCCTGGGCCACAGCTGGATCTACCTGGAAACTGCAGCTGGGGCAGAATTTGTCCGGTCTTTGGTTATGGGAGCATGTGAGCCCAGGGGCTCCTAGCTCTGCACGGGCAGAATTAGTTTTAACCTTTCAAGCCTTATATGATCTGAGACCATCTCCTCTGAGAGATCCCCCTCGCAGCTGAGATCTGCTGGGGCCACACAAGGCAGGCACAGCTGGCAGGATGCTTTCCATGAGCCCCTGGGTTTGAAATAGCCCCCATCACTGACCCGCCAGCCATGCTGCAAGGGCCCCCTGCTCTCCAGGCTGTGAGTGCGCGCTGGCTCTGGGGGCAGATCTTGTGAATGTTGCTGCTGGCTGCTGTGGGCATGTTGATTAACAATTGAGAGTGAGGGATACATGGAGCCAGCCAACAATTAGCCATCAGCTTTGTTTTCTCGGTGGAAAATGGCTTTGTGACGACGTAGAAATCTTTTTTTCTCTCCATTTTTGTCAATTTTTAGTGTGATCAAAAAAATGAAGTTCTTTGGGGTTTGGCAAAAAATCTGGGGAATTTCAAAGAGAAATTCTGGCAAACTTGTGTGTTCAGCCTTCTTTTCCCCAGGGGCGAGGGAATAAATCCTCTGCTAGCCAGCTCTAGTTGCAGGTCTGTGTCCCTTTAAGAATTGTCAATGAGCTCCTAGAGCCAGGTAGAAGTGCCCCTTTCCATGGATGTGGGTAACTCCAATAATACAATGATTTCAAGTGACCCCTGGAGTAAGATCTGTATTTGGGTAGCTTTAATCCGTCTAACCAGAGAGCATCCGCGCCCCAAGATCTAAGCCGCTGATCTGTGGCACAGCGAACCTAGGTCCTCAGGCCTAGACTCTCAAAGGTATTTAGGTGCCTAACTGCCATTGATTTTGATGGGAGTTAGTTGCCTACATACCTTTGGGCGTCTGGGCATCAGACACTGGAGTGGTGAGCGCAGTGGAAGAACCTGTAGAGAACAGAACGTGAATTCTGGGGTGTGACCTCACTGTACAAACCACGTGTCTCTTGGAACCGCAGGAATCCGGGCGTGCAAAGGACCATCTCCACTTCCACCCAGGAGAGCATCATCAGGTGGTTTAAAGAAGAGCAGTTTCCTCTTCGGGCGGGTTATGAGAAATCCACGGACAGGATAGCACCCTGGTTCCATGGTGAGTGCGGCAGCTTCCCAGTCCCTCGCCTGCCCTTAGGAGAGTGGTCCATGGAAAGCCAGCTCAGGTCAGGTCTATTCCCGGTCTGAGAAATGTCTCCAGACTGCGTGTGTCCCAACAACCCAGCAGTGACCCACGCTGAGCACCTACGAACTGCAGCTCACACGTTATACTGAGTGTCCCTTTGCCAAATCTTCACTGCCAGGCTCTGCTGCTACACATCAGGGAGAGCACCTTTCCCTTCACCCGTGCCCATCATGAGCAGCCTCCCAGTGGTGGAAAATCTTCAGCCAGATCCTCAACTTCAGGTGAAATCCATGGAGCAGCAACATGTTTAGAGCCATGTGCTAAGTGCCCTGCTGGATCAGGCCTAAAAGATCATTTATCCTCTAGTGTGGACACTTGGACTGCAAGCTCTCTGGGGTAGGGGCTGCCCATTAGTTCTGCGTTTGCGCAGCTCCTAGCGCACTGGTGTGCTGGTCCATGACTGGGGCACTTAGACCCTACCACAATACAAATAATAGACACCAAAGGGTTGGCTACACTTGCAAGTTAGAGTGCACTAAAGCTGCTCAGTGCACTCTAACTCACACCCCGTCCACACTGGCAAGGCACGTAGAGCACTCTGACTCCCTGGCTAGAGCGCTCCTGATACTCCACCTCAGCAAGAGGAATAATGTCTGATGCGTCTTGGGTGAGATGCTCCAGCGTCAGTGTGGATGATGTGTTGCATTACTGTGTTCTGATTGGCCTCTGGAAACATCCCATAATTGCCTTAAGTCAAGGGGCCACTCTTGTCATTGTTGTGGAATGGGCTGTAGGAACGCGGATATGGCCTTTCAGAGCTCTGTTTCTGACAGCTGGCTGCTTATCTGCTCCGGGGCAAAGCAACATTACTGAGGAATGTTGCTCGCTTTGAGTGAGCGGGAGGGGGTCTGAACTTACAAGACAGCGTGCTGACACACTCTCAGCACCCCAAAAACCCACTCGCTCTCCACGTACACCCAACACACTCCCTGTCACACTCCACCCCACCCCCAGCATTCAAAAAACACGTTGTAGCCACTTGAACACTGGGATAGCTGCCCATAATGCACCGCTCCCGATGCAGCTGCAAGTGCTGTCAATGTGGCCTCGCCAGTGCGTTTGCAGCTGTCGGTGTGGACAGACTGGGGCGCTTTCCCCACTGCGCTCTCCGAAGGCTGGTTTAACTCAAAGCACTCTACAGCTGCAAGAGTAGCCACTCCCCAAGGCAAGGCAGTGTCGAGGCACAACAGCGATGACACAGAATGGGGTCAGAAGAAATTCAGGAAAGCGACTGCAAAGTGCTTTGCTAATAGTCCCGCTCAGCAAGGAGCTCCAGCCGGGGAGGCAGCGTGGTGCAGTGCAGAGTGCAGCACCGGCACTCGGGCGCCTGCATTCTATTCCTGGCGCTGCCGGAGACCGGCTGGCGGGCCCGTGGCTGAGTCATTTCACCAGTCAGGCGGATGGGACTCGTCAGCCATGGCAGTAATCCACGGGGGAGAAGGAAAATGATTTCAAACCAAGAACGTCAGGCCTGGCCAGCTCTTCTGTAAATGTGCCAGTCACCCAGGCTCCGTGGGTCTGCCACCCCCTGCTAATGGGACAAAGCCAAGCAAGGAGACTTAACCTGTCAGAAAAGGTGGGGGATGGACATGTTCCCCCCCCCGCCCCCAGGAGGGCATTCCCAGTCAGTCCAGTCTTCTGCGTGGAAACGTGTACCCCAACAGCAGATGTAATTCTTGGTACTTCTGGCTGCTTATTGGACTGGCCTAGAAGACCTTCCACATTCTGTATACGAGGTGCTGCTTTCTAAGCTAAGCCTTACCTGGGCACTTGGCAGGTGGCCATGCTATCAAGGGTAGGGAGCTAGCGTGGGACTCACCAGCCCTGGCTTCTGTTCCTCTGCCACTGACCTGGGGAAGTGATGTCTCTGCTCTTAGCCTCCGTCTCCCACCCGTAAAATGGGGTTAGAGATCCCAACCATTCTCTGTCAACTGCTTTGAGATCTGCAGGTGAAAAGAGCCAAGGGCTGTGTTTAAAAAATAGCAGTGAAGAAACCTGGCTACCCACTCTTGGCCTGCATTGCTGTGAGGTCACTGCTTTGAGTCAGGCTAACCAGATTAACACTAGCACCCTGCCCCAGCTGCGGGCGCACCTCTCATGGGCAGCATAGACCCCTCCTGCATCACTAGATCCCACACATGGTGCACACTAAGCACCCAGGTGTGAGCAGAGGTGTTCTCTGGACTGACGTGACAGCCAGTGCTCACAGGGACCACTAACGTGCAAGGAAAGACACTATAAACCATAGGTAAGTGGAATTACAGACACCCTCAATGCTCTTCAGTATGTGAAGACTTTAACAGCAGCCTAAACTAGCTAGCTAAGGTACTTCTCTGCCTCCCTTCTTATCCCCCCTTATCTGGCTGTGCCACCTGGACTTACCTGGCTGTTTGAGCTAGGCCACGATCTGGCCTAGAGCAAAGTGGTGAGGTTGCGAAGTGCTTCTGAGACGTACAGTGTGATGTAAGTGCTATGGATTAGGTTAGGAGGTTAACACCTTTGAGCATTGTTACATTCAACCCTCCACTCCCCTCAACTTCTCTCACGTAAGCTCTTTGGTTTGGTCTTGGCAGGTATCGTAACACTAAAGCAAGCAGAGGAACTTCTGAGCAGATCGGTGCCCGGGAGCTTTCTGGTCCGGGTCAGTGAAAAAATCAAAGGCTACGCACTCGCCTTTCTGTCCCCGGAGGGCTGTAAGCACTTTCTAATAGACGCCTCCAGCAACTCCTACAGCTTCCTGGGAGTGGACCAGTTGCAGCATTCGACGCTGGCCGACCTTGTCAACTACCACAAGGTGAGCCCTTCTCAATGCTTGTAGTAACAATTCATCTTTGCAACTGGCTGAAAGCTCTTTGGGCCAGAGGCTGTCTCTTGATGTTTGTACAGCACTGAGCACAGGCTACCATATTGCAAATGAATGCCACCAGCATGTAGAGGCAAGTTTATCAACAAACCAGCTTTTCTGGTAACATTGTTACATGGTTTGGGACTGTGCCTACATTTTTCCCTTCCATGAACCAACTGTGTGCCGGGAACTGTAAGGTTATAGAGCAATAAATCACCTTTCCATTTGAGAAAAGCAAGGCACCACGTGCTGCAAAGATAGCGCAGAGCAGAGTGGAGTGAAGCAGGCTGGGCCTCTCTTTGATAGTTTCTTGTTGCTTCTGATTGAGGAGTCAGCATTTCTCATGTGCCAAGCTCCAACAGAGGGTATCAGTTAGTGCAAATAATGAAGGTCATTGGTGGTCAGCAGGGGTCTGGTTGGAAAGCATGTGTGTTTGGGGTGGGAGTTCCCCTGGTGCAGCACTCTCCAGGTCACGCATCACGTCAGCCCTAGTGTGAAGGCATAGGTGGCACTTATTGGGCACCTGACCTACTGCTGCCCCTCTGCACAGGACTGAATTTCACCATCTGAGAGCTTCTAACACATTCAGCCGCTCTGAGAAGGTGTTTCCTGGGGCACTACAGTCTGGCTTTTGGTGATCAGACAAGACAGCCAACTCATAAAGCCATTCGTTCTCTTGGTGTTTAAAGCAAGAATGGAAGGAAATATTGTTTCCATGGGACTCCCATGTGGCCGGTGTCACTTGGTGAGGGTACAGCTCCTACCAAAGAAGGCGCCAACTCACTGAATGTATTTCAACTTGTTTTTAAGCCCATTTCAGTGAGGTATAATTTGTTGGCGTTCAGGGAAGTTCCCCACTGGGCAGGGGACTGGCACAAAGCCAAGGTGCTGGTTCCACCTACATTTTCAAAACAGGCCTTAGACCTCATCCGGTCCCTCTCCCCGGGGTGAATTTCACCCCACATTAGACAAGATGTGCCTGAAATTCCCTTAAATTACACTACCATTCTCAAAAAGACGCTCCTACTAGCAAAGCCCGTACAGGTAGCAAAGAGAAACGTAGGTGTCATTACGAGATGAGAATCCATTTGCTGGTACTAGCTCATAAGAGCAGAGGAGCCGCAGCAACAATTGGGGAAATGAGACACTGTGGCGTGTGAGGGAAGACAGAGCTGAAGCGGGAAGGTGGGTGGCAGCGTAATTGGCTCATTTTTGTATCTTCTGGGTAAGCAGTGGGAGGTAGATCATGGCTGGTTTGGTGCCTTATGTACCTGTGTACAGCAGAGGGAAAAGACAGTCCCTTCTCCAAAGGGGTGACTGGCCAGAGGCTGCTGCCAAGAAGGAGGCAGAGCAAAGTGTTAAAGCTCCTCTCGATCTGAGGGTGTCGGACTCTGTCATGTAAATTGTGATGTGAGGCCCGGCCAAGGCAGTTTAGGGTCAGATCCAAAGCCCACAGAAACCTATGGGAACCTTTCCATTGACTCTGGCAGGCTTGGAAGTGAGCCCTAACAACAGAAATGGAAGATGATTGGGCTAAGTCACTATTGTGCTGGCTCAGAGTCCATGGACAGACGTCTCTTGACCCCCGCAGGCTGTCAATCAGTGCCTAGGTGCACCTGTGTTAATTTCAGACGGTGGTATTTAACAAATATCCGTTGGCCTACAGGAGGAGCCCATCACTTCTTTGGGGAAGGAGCTGCTGCTTTACCCATGTGGCCAACAGGGCCCGGAACCTGACTACCTTGATCTCTTCGAGTGAAAGCCTCCGTTCCCCCCTTGAGACACACACCCGGGCCTTCCCCTGAATGGACAGCTGAACTGTTATCTGAGAGACGGAGCCCCACGTGCCCAGCCAGCACCGATCAAGTGAAATCCGCCACACTAGTGTCCGTATTTGAAAATGTTTAGCGGCGAAAGGGCAATTACTACTGGGCACTGCTCTCTGTTAGCAGCATCAGGCCGCAGCATTGCAGCTGGCTAGCCATGAAACAGCGCTGGCGGCTTCGACTTCACTCGAGTAGGGTGAGCTCAGGAGAGAACCCATTGAAGGAAGATATGGCCATGGGTAAATGACTCCAGGCTGTCTCTGATTAAGCTGCATTTCGCCCTCAGCTGTTGCAGCAAAATTTGCCATTAAATGTGATGATGTGGGATGTTTGCCAGATGTGCAGTGAAATTGATATTTTAAGCTCCAAAAGGGGTTGCCTCTGTTCAAAGGGGGTGGAGCCACAGCCAGGAGGGGACTTGGCCTCCAGTGGTAAGTTGCGTAATTGCAGATCAGTCGTGCAAGAGGCCGCATCCTCTGGAGTCCGTGAGAGTAGAGGTCGGCCAATGTGCCTCAGGATCAGGTCCACCATAAAATCTCTCCCATGTAGAGGGGCCAGTTCAAGACCTGTGCAGTGCATGAACCCACATATTCCCTGAATATAGGGCCTGAGCAGGGCTTACTCAGTGACTCTAAGCTTTGTGCTGGCCCCTGTGCTGGGGTGTGGGGGTGGGAGTGAAATGATGCCCCTGGGAGATGGGAGGGAAACAGCAAGTTTGTTAAATAAAGAAACCAAGTTGGAATCTGGCTGAAAAGTTCTCTCTTACACAGAGCCTGGGCTATTTTACATCCAGCCTCCCAGGCAGCCTTTTACTGTTAATCACCAGTATTACTCAAGTCTAATGTGGACATGGACAAGGAGAGATGCCTGCCAATAAAGTACCCGGTGTCTTTTCCATAATGTAACTGTTTATTGACGTCCTGTCCACATGTCTCATGCATATCACACGAAGACACATTTCTGAGATAACTGCTCATGCTGAATGTAGCTACTTTTCTTTGCCATAACAGCTGAGCTTGTATTTGTCCCAGAGAGCTGCAGTCTGAAATATCAAGGCACAGACTCAAAATGATACTAAAATGTCTTATATCAGTACAAGGATTGTTGGTGCATACTGTGAAAATCAGGTGAAGTATCTCCCTCCCCTCTACTAAAGATGACAACTTGCAAGCTCTGTGATCTTCAAAACTGGGAACAAAAAATCAGTCCAGTTTCAGTTTAAATTACCTGTTCATTTCTCCTCTTTCATGTGGCTTCGAGTTGTTCTGCACAACTTAAGAAAACCATCACCACAAGTCCTTCAGGTCATTCTGAAGAGCGTGTCCCAACACCTTACTTCTGTACTGTGGAATGTGGTGGATTCTCCATCACTTAGTCTTCAAATCAAGGGAAGATGTCGTTCTAAAAATAATATGCTTTAGCCTAGCAACAAGAGATGGGCTTGAAGCAGGCAGGACTGGGTGAAGTTTTTATGGCCTGTGCTAAGCAAGAGGGCAAAGCAGATAATCACAATGGGCACGTCTGGTCTTAAAATGTATCTGCTGCATAACCACTTGCCACCTGGGAGAGGGGAGCCGGCCTGCCAACCTCTATCACACAGAGGAGTACGTTTCATTTTTTACAGGGGAGAATGGTCATAGCCGGAGTTCACGTGTTTAGGAGATCGTTGAGCTTTGCCAATCCGCAGCAGTTACTGAAGCACACCAGGCTCTAAAAGTTTGCACCCTGAAGCATAAACAGCCTTACAGCTTAGGAAGCGTCCACAGTTCATGCTCTTCAAGTGAACAGTGACATGCCTGATCTTGCGTTGTGGGCAAAGAGCTGCTCTGAAACCTCCCAACATGCACCAGCAAAAACAGCCCTCTTGGGACGCTTAAGAAACAAGTCAAGTCATACCTGGACCCTGCCTCAATCGCCCGCTTTCGCCAACCTGCCGGTTCTTCAGTGCTAGACGTGTATTTGAGCCAAATCAAGCAGAACACCTTGCCGTGTGTGAGTCCACAGGCTTTGGCAATCTACCCCAGCTTGAAGCCAACATTTCCACACAGCAAACATCGGGCTGACTGTGGAGCTGTTCAAGAATTGCGGGACAAGGACGTTTTTCCAGTCCTGGAGAAGTGCGATGGCCAGATTCCCAGCGCTGTCAGTCGTCGTCCCGTGGTGCTTAGCAGCACCAGTCAACAGCATGGGTGCCGAACCTGCTTCTCATCTTGTAACAATGTGCTTGGGGCCAATAGATGCTGCATAAATACCAAGCAGTGTAGGTAGAACGTATTAGACCAAAATTGCAACGGTTTGCAATAGAGACCTGACTAAAAATCAGTTATTTTTGTTCTAGTGTTTTTAGTTATTTTTGGTTGAAAAATGATTGCACAATATGCAGAGATAGACTCAACATTGTTTACTTTGACAGGGAAAAGAAAACGATTGCATTAATGTTGTTTGTTTTGTGTAAATGGTAAATTGTTATATTGTTTGTTGCCATCCCCATACTCTGATTTTGTACATTTTTGCCATGAATGGTCTGTAAATTTGCCTAATTTTACTGTGACCAAATTACACCTATAGCCACGGTCTTCCTGCGCAAGGTACAAACCTGGGTCCCTCAGGATGAGTGTGGCAGCTGCTCCAGAGTTTTCAGATGGGTGTTTCCCTTCCATGGAGCCTTGCCCCCACACACCCGCTGGCCCCTCTGCAGAGCCCAAGGATTGTAGCAATGCAACTGTGCCAGCATCGATGCAGGGAGGCCAGGCTGCTCCTGCCCCAGTTGTGGACCATGCAGCCCACAGGTTGGAGGGCGTGTGAGAAGTCTTGCTTTGACTGTTTGTGTTCTCTCAGGAGCGCACACAGCGTCAGTGATTCAGCTCCTTAGGGTCAAGAGCAGGCATTCTCCGTAGGAGGAAGGGTACAGCTAGCATTGTACAGTTTCTGTATCTAGCTGTAGCTTGTTCTGATTCTGGCCAGTTCTATGTCCAGCGTTAGCCTACCTGGACAAACATTTTTGGTAGATCCAACAAAAGTGTCTGCAATTCTTTCCTTTGTAAAATAGCTATTTATAATCTAAAGCCTTCCATTTGATATTTCTCCAGCAGACAGTTAAAGGCAGGTGAAGTTCTAGACCTAAACTATTTGAACGGTGTCCCTTTAATTCAATAGACCTACACTATATTCAAGTTGTGCGTTCTGAGGTCTTGTCTCACAAAACGTATGACTGATTTCTACCAAGTTTTAAAAAAACGGAGCATACTGTCTGTAACTAAACATGTCAAGTAAAAAAGGTACTTGCAATAGGGAGTTTTCAGTGTGTCCTCTGCAAAACGAATGCTTTCAAAGAAGTAGGGGTAGCATGCCTACTGCACAATGCCCATATCAATCCTATTTTATTCATTGTTACAGTGCTGTCTGACATTCTTCCCTCTCCTGGATTTCCACCTGGTAAACACAAATAATGACAACACTATTTTGTATCCCAAATGGCTTGAAAGGAGCTGAAGCTATTGAACAATGAGATCAAGAGAGAAAACCAGTAGGCAAGCAAACAGCTAACCTGTGCATCTGCTGTTGGTTAATAAAATCTAAAACGATGAAAGAAACAACAGTCTGCATTAAAAGAAAATACTTTATGATAGCAATAAGACATGTTTTGAACAGCGCTGGGTGCAACTATCAAATAAAACTCCTAAAATTAAAAAGCAGATCAATTTCTGGGAAGCACTTAGGAACGCTGTCAGCATCTCAAATCTTAGAGGCTCCAATTAATCCTTCATAGAAATGTATTTCTTTGATTACTTACAAAAAAAACTCCACTGTGCATTGGGTAAAATGCTAGATTTGGTTCATATTGAATACTTTGGTGTAAACAAGTCATAAAAAGGCTCTTCCTTCATTTTGGTGTCTATTAGATCCATTGAGGGCTATTAGCCAAGATGGACACGGATGGTGTCCCTCTGTTTGCCGGAAGCTGGGAATTGATCACTTGATGATTACTGTTCTGTTCATTCCCTCTGGAGCACTTGGCATTGACCACTGTCAGAGGACAGGATACTGGGCTAGATGGACCTTTGGTCTGACCCAGTATGGCTGTTCTTATGTACAACATTCACTATTTAGAGTCTCATTAAATCGGGATCACAGATTGTTCCCTTTTCTATTGGAATAGAAAAGTTTCTCCTTCATTTCAGTACTTGTATTCTCCTTCAGATAAGTAAATTCTCTTCACTATGTTTCCACTAGAATGGAGTTGTGCATTTTAACCTGCTAACCATTTTCGGGCTAGAAACCTGACTGGCGAGAGAAATGGATATATTTATGGATCTATGATCTAAAAGCAAACCATTTTCAAAATGTACAGGAAGAGTGCGCTGTTTCTCAGTAAGGCCTGAAGCAGGAAACTTACATCTGCACAAAATAACTCACAAGCAAAAAAAATGTTCACTTTAAAACAAACCAACCCAGATACTTAAAGTTCTCTAGAACAACAGAACACACTGTAAAAAACTAGTCCTAAGAAAGCGCCAAGCTATGGCTTTTCATTTTTGGTTTAATGCACAGAGTGGAGTATAACACCATGCTCCAGCATTTTGGAATGTCACATTTTACTGAGATCTTTCCTTTCTCGATTCTAGAAAACCTTATTTTAGATGCTTGTCTCTATGAAACTAAATGTGAATGTGTTGCTAACTATTAAAGACTGGCCCAAATTGTCAAAAGTCACTACTGATTTTGGATGTTACTTGGACCACTTTTAAAGAGTGTTTTCTAGAAGGGCAGGTGCTCTGTGCTTTTTGAAAAATCAGGCCCCTTTTAGGAGCATCGAGGTGGACTCCTAAAATCACTCCCCACTTTTGAATACATAGGCCATGTGAGGCCCAGTCCTGCCACCATTTACGTGTGTGAGCAACCCTACTGGAGTATTTTGAAGATGGACATTAGTCTTTGCAGGAGCAGGGCAGCTGTCGTCATACTCAACAAACCCTTTGTTACGGCGCACAAGTATCCAACACAAGGTATTGGTTTCTACCGCCTGTCTTTTTGCCCTGCCTTTGTCTCCAGTTCCGTGGGATGAGCCGGTGTGGGAAAGGAGGCTGAATGACGTATTCAGAAGCTCTGCTAAGGAAGGAAAGAAAAGGTACAAGCGTTTCCATCTGTCTTCCTTTTCCTGCCAGCCCCAGCTCTCGCACGCTCCTTTTCTCTTTAAGCAGCTACCGTCTTTGAAAATTCAACCAATGAGTTTTGGGTTTTGGCTTCATGTCTTTTTGCTGCTGGTTTTCTGTTTGCGTAGGTGAGCCTCAATCTCATGCCTGAAGACGAGCATCCCCAGCTGGCCATGAGACGCCTCATTCATGGCTTTAGATTGCATGCACATCTTGTACTGCTCCGGGGTCAGCTCATCCAGGCAGCGCTTCTCATGCCAGAGGTGGAAGAGGCCCCGGACCGGCGTCCTGACCACGATAAGGTTGCTGTGGAGGTATTTGCGGTAGAGATGCACGTCTTCCCCTCCCCAGCCTTTAATGTCCAGATCGAAGCCACCTAGTGCAAAGAAAATTAGACATACTTAATGCTAGAAGTATATGGTCTCTACATGAAAACTGCAACCAGGAAACTCATCCCTCCTAGTGAGCTTACTACATTAAAACCTCCAATACCCGGCTTACAAATGAGCAATTACATGAACTATTTGCCTGACCAGAAGAAAAAAAAAAATCACACCGTGAAAGTGAGGTCAGTAAAGAACAAGTTGCCAGTCCTTCCCATCCTGATGCCTCCAATATGTTTGGAATTCACTTGGCAGTGGTCTGAAGGACAAAAAGCAAGCGAGGCCGTGCTCCCCACAGCAGTGTGTGCTCTGCTCTGACTGTTAGTTTGAGATGTTCAATTTTATAAACTTTGATTTTTATGAATGCCTCAGTCCCCAATGAGTTCGTAAGCCAGGGGCTCTACTGCCGTATTACACCCCAGCTCTTCTGTGTGGCTGCCAGCTTTGGCGCCTTTGCATTTAGACCAGTTTCCGCAAACAGTGTGAAATGCTAAAATTCCTACATTTTTAGATGTCTGTTTCCCTTGACCTGCCATCACAGACCAAACTGCTTTGTGTTTGCAGCGAGCAGCACTTCCGTTCCTGTTTAATTTCCTAAGTGAGAGCACAGCGTAAGGTTGCAATTGCATTTACTTGATAAGCCTTGACCTCTGCAAAGCCGGGACAAAGCAAGTCAGCAGTGGAAGCCCAGGAAAAAAAAATTACTGCCTGTGATTTTCATTTCTCATTTTCGAAAGCTCCTGCTGGAGTCAAGGGCAGAACATGCTCTAGGCCGGGCTAGTGAACAAGCTTCCCTACCTGGGCTGAACTAGCCGAGGTGTGTTGACCTTCAGGGCACCCTGTAAAGTGCTGCTATTTGTGTGGGCTGGGATGGAGGAGGGAGATAGAGCGGGGTGGGGGTGGAGGGGAGGGGAGTGATTTGGTTCTGCTAGCTGTCAGGTGGTGGGAAGGAAGCTGCTTATTAGTGTAAAGGTATGTTAGCGCTATGGCCAGATGACACTCCTTCCTCTTTGTACATAAATTCAAAGCACGACACTGAACAGTCTGGGACCGGAGGGAGCCCTTTGACTCTGGTGTTTCTTTTCTCCCCAGCCTCCTGCATTGGTTTAGGTGCCTGCTCTCACTGCTAAAGCAGCCAGCAGCTTGGAACGCCTGAATCGACCCCCCATCTCCCAGTTCTGCCTCCGCTGCTGCTCCTGGGTGGCGGCTCAGACTCTGACCTGGCTGACGGGGTTGCAGACAGTCAGGCTGGAAGGGCTGCATATTGGGCAGGCAGCTGGCTCCCCCTCTCCACCATACTCTGACACCCAGGCCCCAGGGCAGTTCTGCTCCCTCGTGGCAGCTTGCAGAGGAGCTCTTGGTACCAGAAGGAAATGGCTGGAGCAACCACAGCCTGGAGACCTCCAGATACTTGAGTTTCTGGTGGCTCCTGATTCTCTAAGGCCATAAACTACTCCAGGGGAGTCCTAGCCAAGCAGCAGACTCACAATAGCCCTGGGGTAGGACGGGGAGTGTTGACTGCGTCTCAAGACCTTGCAGCTGGTGTGGCCCAGGCTTACTGTCCTGTACAACGCTGACATGGCTGATGGGGCCTCTCTAACCTCTCTGAGCCTCTCCCTGCTGCTTGCAGGAGCAGGGTACAGCAGTGAGCACGCTGACTCTGGTTTGTGAATTGGGATGGGAGACTAGGAGAGGTGGAAGGACTGAGAGCACCCTGGACTCTGAAATAGGCCTTGCACAGTCCGAGTTGGATGGCCCTCAGGGCCGCGTGCACAACTCCCTTCTCAGCACCAGCACTGGTCGCAGGGCGGGAATTGGCTGGTGTCTCTAAGGAAAGCTCTGGGCTACTGGCTGGAGGTGTTGCTGCTGAGTGTGTGTCTCTGGGGAGGATACGAAGGGGAGTTTTGCTGGTGCAGTCAATGGTGCAGGATTTGTCAGTGGTGCAGCTGGTGGTTGGCAGGGTAAAGATCACGGTCTGACAGGCTGTGTGGTGCCTGCTGTGCGTGACTCCGGGGAGCAGTGGGCCCATGGGCCATTCACAGGCATAAATACCAGCTCTGCCTTACCCTTCCCGCCCTCTGCAGCTGAATTCCCATCTGCTGGAGAGGGGACTTCTGGGCACGAGGGCCAGGAACAGTGACTGGGTCCCGCTCTTCACTATAAACTATTCGCCAAGATCGCTAGGAGCCACCCATCCCTCTCCCCACACTGCACCGGGCGCTCACTCTGACTGCAAACAGGCCCGAGAGAAGCGAGCTCAAGCATGGTTTCTTCATCTCTCTTTGAAGCTGTCAAGGAGGGATGGTCTGTAAGACCTAGTGACATTTCAACATCAACCCCTCTGGCTTCAGCTCTTCCAAATGCAAAGGCCCAGGACATTTTAAATAAAGAATTTTAAAAGGACGATACTGGAAACAGCTGTTTCATCAGAATACATTTCTGATGCCCAGTCTGCATTAGCCCTGAATGGTGTAAATGAACTAGAGTCTCAGCTGTGTCCAGTAGCTACTGGGCACAACTAACACTTGGCTGGGGAGCCCACAGGGTCCTGGAATAGTTTAGAGTAGCTCTGGGGCTGCTCTAAAGTGTGCCAGCTGGCTACAGCCCCTAGGGTCCCGAATGGCAGCTAGGACTAGCCATAGTACAGTAGCGGTAGGCCACGCCCCCTTCACAGGGGAGTGGCAAGAAAGGGCTGCACTGGGGAAGGGAATCTGAGCCAGCACTGCTGAAGCACGTTTATTTAAGTGCACGTTCTTACCTATGTTGATAAAGTCAGACCTGTACTGACAGGTCATTCCAAAGCCAAAGTCTCTCCAGAATCCAGTTTCCTTTTTTATAACCTGTGGGAGATAAGGAACATTTATAGCAGAGCAGTAGAATGTGTAACCTGAGTAAAAGAGGGACACCCCTACAAGGTGGCTAGGAATGGGTACCACCACCCTCACGTTGTTCTAGCCCAGACTGCATTATACCCGATCCGTGGAAAAGGGCCTGACCCACCTCTAACTGACTTCACTAGTGGCAGACTTCAGCTGAATGGTTCTGCTACAATTACCTGCAGGCTGGCTGGCCTCAGAAAAACACTGCGTCATAAGCGTCACCTTCTTAAGATTATTTTCATAATCAGAAAGGTTGTTATTCCACCGGATCTGACTCTGTCTTGGGGATGTGTTAATACATCAGGAAGTGAGCCAGCCTCGTGCATGGGGCAGGTGGGTGGCACTGTCTGATTTCCGTTTACAAGGGAGTGTCGCACTAGCAAAATGACTTCAGGGCTCTTCTAAAATGACTCAGGACTAATGTGACACTGTTGACAGATGCATTTTGGCTGGTGGAACAAAATGACTTAAACTCTCCTACGAACTGATATAGAAAATTAGGAAAGCCTGAGAGATTGAACTATTATTTGAAATCCAGCAGTGACCAGCGGTGCTAAGCACGTTCAGGGTGTTGTGGTGCTAGGCGCTGTACTAACACATAGTAATACACAGCCGCTAAGGCGCTAACAATCCACATTGATAAGACAGACAACGGAGGTGCCATTGTCCTGATTTTACAGATGGCAAACTGAGGCACAGCGAGGTAAAGACCAAGATCTTCAAAAACAGGGATCTAAAGGTATGGGCCTAAGTGCGTATTGCGGTGTCTAAGTAAGTGGCCTGATTTTCTCAGGTGCTGAGCATCCAGCAGCACCCACTGACTGCAAGCGGAGCTGCCAGGGGCTCAGTACTTTTGAAAAAATCAGGCCACCTCCTTGGCCACCTAAATATGGGTGTCAGGTCCTGGCATTTGAAAATCTTGGCCTAGGTGCCTTGCCCAGGGTTACATCTGTCTGTGACAGAACTGGGAATTCCCCCTGGATTGCAAGCCCCACTGTAGCCCACTGACCACCCTTCTGGTTCTTATCATGGATCCATTTTCAGTACTAGCGTTTCCTTATTTCCATCCTGCTCCTTTTGCTTTTCTGCCAATACTGCCTCCATCTCTGATCGCATTTCTTCTTCCCCTTTAATAGCCATAAACTGCAAACCCATTAATAGACACTAAGAAGCCATTTGTTCCAAGCCTGCATTGTAACAGGAAATCGCCATAGCAGGAGCTTTACAACAAGTTATTTGTATGCATTAGCACTATAATTTCCCATTAGAACCAGCCGCTACAGCACAAATCAATTTCTTTCAAAGCTTTTTGAAGGCTACTTTCTCAGCTGCACAAGCAGCATGGTAGGTGGCCAACAGTGTTCTTGTTTTAATGGCACTGATCTGGCCATTTGCCCAGGAAGAAACCTGGAATGAAAATATGATTAAATAAAAGTGATATTGGCAATGTCTCTTCTTGAAATCCAGATGCTTCTCTGAGGCAGGCATCACACTGCACAATCCTGATCTTCGCTGTAAATATTTGTGCAGTCCTGACAAAGTGAACAGTGGGGTTTAACTTCAGTCTTAGAACCACATTTTTGTTTCCTTTCCTATACAAACTGTTGACAAGCTTGGGATTCTCTAGCCAGGCTGCAGCAGAAAGATAAGCGCTAGCGTGAATTCAGCAGTGGTAGCAGGAAAGGTTTTGTTTGGAATAAACAGGTCAATGGATTTTCCAAGCTCTCATTTTAATAATACAGAGGATATTTCACATGGAATAGTTTCACGAATCTGTTGTCTGTTCACTGATCCCACTGTAAATCAGGAAAAAGCTTTTTCCTGTTCACCATATAAACTGTCTGCTTTGTAAACAAGCCCTATTTTTTCCTCTCATCAGACAGGAGTGTCTCCTGATTTTATCAGAGATGGATATGGCCGGCCACTTTAAAATATCTTGGATAGGGTAAGTCTGGTAATAGCAGGAAAAGATTTTAAAACACCTGGGATGGAGTTTTCAAAAGGCAAAGTCAATGGGGCTTGTGCACCTCGGTTACTTAGCCCAGATTTAAAGGTGTTGCTGCAGTGCCGAATATATTTAGGAGCCTAATGCTCATTTTCCAAAAGGAATTTAGGCCCTTAAGAGCCAAAATCTCATTGACAGTTGATGGGATTTAGGCTTGTGAGTGCCTAAATTGCTTTTGAAAATGAGATTGAGGCATCTAAATCCCTTAGGCATTGCAGCGCTGAGTGCAGCAACGCCTACGTGACTTTGCACAGCTGGCCTTTGGGACCTTTTCAAAATCCCATCTTACTGATACGACACCTCAAACAATTCCTGTGTGGGAGAGGCACCGGGCGGGGAGGGGTACACTGAACCCTGACACAGAGGATGAGTGCTGGCAAGCAGTGGAGGGCTCTTCACCAGCTGTTGTCAGAAAGGACCTGAGCAGAGGAGAACCTAGCTGGAGCCACAAGGCTCGTTAATCCCTGGATGTACAGGTCTGAGTTTCAAGCTCAAGGAGTCGCCTTAGGCCGGGGTTCATGTGTGTGGGCCCAAGGGTGGAGATCCAGTCAGATGAGCAGGATCTTTAGGGAGAAGCAGGAGTGCAGTGTCTGTATGTGTAAATGGAGCAGATCCTCAAGCACCCGCTCTAACATCGGCACACAACAGACCAAGAGCCCAGAGGTGCTGGACCTCTGCTGTCTGCTGCCAGAACAGTGCTGCTGCCCCGAGCCAATTAACTGCTCTGCAGAGAGGATTCACCCTGACCCCTGCACGCTGGCTCCTCCCCCACGTACCTTCCCTCTCGCCCGCCAGAGACACCTGGCCTTACTCCCACTGCATGCCTGCCTACAGCAGTTTAACATACCAACGTTTGGTCCTTAGTCATGCCCTGGGCTAGACTGAAGTCAGTGGCCCTACAACCACTTACACCTGGGGACATTCTGGCCCATCCATTTTAAGGTCCAAAGGGACCGTAAGGATCAGATGTAGTCTGAGCTCCTGCATAGCCACCCAGCCTTGCTGCACTGAGTCCAACACCTTGTGACTGAGCTAGAGCCCAGCTTCTAGAAAGACATCCACTTTCAATTTAAACATCAAGTGATGGAGAGTCCACAGGACAGCCGGTGGCCATCTGTTCCAATGATTAATTACCTTCCTGCACCATCAATCCAACCAGCTCTAACCTCCTGATGGACAACAGTCTTATTACCTTAGACAGCTGAGGAAGCTAAGACAATGACAGGTTTCATTAGCCCCAAGGCTGTGCACTCCCTGAGGTGGAATCTGGTCAACATAATGTAGGTTCTGACATTTAAATTTGTAATTTACAAATGTAAATATCAAATATGCTTTAAGATAAAGCTATTCGCTAAGCTACTAGAGTATGAAGCATTACCGAAGAACGCTCGGGACACAATAAGTTACGTACTCTACACACTGCATCTCAATGGACCTGAGATGGTGATATTCTGTTCGTGTGTACAGACATCTTCCTGAAGGGGACATTTTATGCACGGTTCAAAGCATGCATTTTTAACACCAGTTACTTACCAGCTGCTGTTCTAAGGGTGGGATGGAACCATGGTGCCCATAAATTATCCCTGGGTTATACTGGCTGAAAAGAACTGGGTAAAATACTTTTTTCCCTAGAAATCACAATGGATTAAAAAAGAAAGTTATTACTGATAAGACTAGATTAAACTTGTGCTTCTCTGTGAGACTGGAAACAGACTTAGGGCTTGATCCAAATGCCATTCAAGTCTACAGAGAGACTTCCATTGCCTTTCCTGGATGTTCGATAAGGGTGTTGTGGCTTGGATGGAGAATGTGAACCTGCAGCTGTAGTTTGACAAAATGACCCAGGTGGACCCCAGAAAACAAGGTGACAAAGGCAAGGAATTCCATGAGAGTGGACGCTGACAATTTGTTTTTCTTTTCACTCCATCTAAAATGTGACAATCGGCAATATAGGTCTTTACTCTTAGGCAAGCCTTAGTTGAGCTGAATGTTAAGAATGCCTTACTATAGCTTGCTGACCCATCTGAAAGAGGGAACCCATTACACAATAAAGAGAAGTCTGTTTAAAGGAGTAAATGCCCTACGTAGCCATACCTGGCTGCGTGTTCAATCTACAGGTGTTCAGGAATTCAGCAGTGAAGTATATATCGACATCACAAAAAAAGAGAACGACGTTGTTTCCTTTCCAAATGCGAGCACCTACGTCTAATCCTTTCCCTCTTGAAAATTCTTCATTCAGCTGGATAAAGGTGAAATTCTTGAAGTTAGCTGATCTAGGAGGAGCAGCAGGACATGAAATGAGGGTTAAGAGATAAGAGAGGCAGACAACTCTTCATTAATGTCATTGTATTTACTGAACGACACATATCTTAAAAAAGGAATAGGGGGTGTATTTTTAGGACACACTGGGCAAAATGGGAATTGAATCTGTACGTCAGATCTTATACCTAGAAGGTCTTTTTGAATATTTCTGGGCTAATATTCATGGGCTGTGAAGGAAACCAGTAAACAGCAGTAAGAGAGAAGGAGTTCTATCCCATTTGAATAAAACCATCATCTAGCTATTTTATGTCACAGAATATCTGGGTGGAAAGAACCTCAGGAAGTCATCTAGTCCAACCCCACATGTCCAAGCGGTAAGTTTTAAAGAGCTAGTCACTCATATTTTTAGAGATATCATTGTGCATTAATGTTAAGTACCATTGCCTAAAAGCAAATAAAATGTACCTGAGCTAGATTAAAAAACTGACAGAAGAACAAAAGCTCACAGGAGTCACTGGGAGTCCTTTCACTGCCGTCTATGGACTCTGGATCAGCCTCCAGCTAAACACATCCATTTTATGTACTCTGAATTCCTTAAACCTGCTTCTGGTTTAAATCCAACCATCTTGAGAAACCTAGCATGGATGTACTGCTTATGGTCCGATAGCCCTCGGCATAGTGCAGAACAGATTATTTCAACAGCTCGTGTGTGAAAAAGAAGATAAGTGTGTGATGGGTAAAGTGAGCTCTTGGTAACAAGTGCTTAGCCAAGGATAACAATACTGAGAGACTCCGAATACAGCTACATGGCAATAAAAGACCCCGGGTCTCCGAGTTTCAGAGCTCAGGTCAATTGACTGTAGACATTTGAGCTCAGGCTGGATCCTGGGCTCTGAGACCCTCCCCCTTCGCTAGGTTTGAGCCCAGATTCCAGCCTGAGCCCAAAGGGCTGTTTTTAGCTGCATAGCCCAAGCCCTACAAGCCCAAGTCAGATGATCTGAGCTCTGAGAATTGGTGACACTGGTCTGTTATTGCGTGTAGAGGTTCCTCAGGGTTTGACCTTCATGGGAGCTGAGTGCCCCCCCACTCTCACTGACATCAGCTTCTGCAAATTAGGCCTTCAATCAGACAGAGACACACAAAAGGGTTAGGGGCCAGATTTTCAAAAGAGCTCAGCCCCCACTGGGGCACGTGACTGAAGTAGCACCCAGCAGTTCCCACTGAGAACTATGAGCTCTGCTGGGTGCCCTGGCCCTTACAGGGGCAATGAAAAGGGCTCCTGAAGTGATAACTATGCCATACTAGCAATGAGACTTGGAAGCTTGGTAGTAAAGTCTGAAAGTGAAACACACAAAAGGTAAGAAATTCATTCAAGTCGATTTAAATGTAAGCGGGGGGGATGCCGCATGTGATACCAAAGCAGCACAGTCTAGCACTGAATTTACAGAACCGGAACACACACGGGCAGAAAACCCCATCTGCCCTGCAAAGGTTGCAGCGAGCTGGAAGTCTGACGTGTTAGATGGCCACAGTGTGTGCCCAGGCTGAAAGAATCCCATTGTCCCTAAGCTGGTTGACCTGCTATTGGCTGGCTCACAGTCAAAGCCCAAGTACATCAAAGAAAAGACAAGCTCAGAATTGTCAGGGTCCCTGAACTCTTTACGCCCCTCCCCCTCCCCCCCAGCAAATCAAGGCACATCTGCAAAAGAAATCATCACACAGCCATGTGGACAGGTTGTACACCATTTGCTGCAACTCCTGGTCCGCAAGCCATTTCCTTGTTTTTCCTGGAGTCTCGGTGCTAAAACCTGGCACGATCCAAAATAACTGAAGAACTAGCAGTCTGCACTGGAGTTCCTGAAAGGATGCCAAAAGTGATCATCTTCAATTATTTTCAGACTGTTAATCAGCACTTTGAGGGCACACATTGGTTAAATCCCCAGGCTAATTAATGATCAGGATACACAAGGTGGGGAGTGACTGATCTCATTAGATGGAAGAACCCTACAAGCTGCTAAATCACAAGTCAACTGCTGTGTCATTCCATCTGTGTTTGACAACAAAGCGGCTGCATCATCATTCTCCAATTAGAAATGTAGCTGCTAATTGCAAATGGTGGGATCGCCCTTTTAATTATCATCACTTAACATTTGTTACACATGGTGTAGCTGGAGCTGAACAAGATACAGAGAAATATTTAGTGTGTGTCCCAAGGAGCTTAAAAAATAGGCTATCAAATAGAATCACTTTTAGGCTTTGTCTACATTGCCAATTGAATGACAAAACACGGCTGTATCGCTAAAAGCTGTGTAGGGGAGACAAAGCCTCACTGAGAGATTGAAATGATAATTAGAAGGTGTAATGGATTAAAAATGCCTGTGGAATGCAATCTGGAAGAAGCTGGTGCTTTCATTTCAGTTGGTCTGAACAGGTAAGTGTGTTTAAGACAAGTATTCTGTTAAACTAGCAAACCCATTAGAAATAGGGAATTAATTCTGCTGACAATGATCTGTCTATGGTATAGGTGAGTCGCATCTTACATGGAGGTTATTTTCCGCAGTCAGCACGTAAAGCGCAAACCGTGTATAGTCAAAATTACCTTTCAAAGTCCCTTAAATCACCCATAAAGTTTTGTGAATGCAACCCTGTACAGTACTATGTATTGTATATAGCAGTGTACAGTACAGGTACAGGATATAATAAAGAGAACATATGCAAAATATAGTACAGTAACATGATATTTTAATAACATTAATAGCATAACACACAGACAGACGAATGAAAGAATAAAAAATAAACACAGTACAGTACTGTAAAGCTGAACAGTCACCATTCATCCTGGATGTTCGTGCTATTATTGTACTGTACACACTCCAATGATTAGTCTTCCTCTTCCCCGACAACACTATTAGGGAGTTGTCAGGGCTTCATGTCAATCCAGGAGACGATGGGCCAGGCTTGGCTGATGGAGAGCGAATCATAAACAAAGTGGTTGGCTCTGCTTCAGCTCGAGAGGTTGATTGTGTAGGCTCATCTGCTGCTGGTTGTTTTCTCTTGAAAAACATGATGATTGGCAACTGTCGCTGTTGTCTCTTGAGCTCCTCAAACATTTCTTGGTATGGTCTCAAAGCATCCGTAATGCTACGTGAGATTTTGAGGCTTTGTTCCATAGAGGGATCATATTCAGAAATTAAATCATTCCAGTGTTTTGCTGCTCAGAACACTTCCAAAAATGTATGAAGATTCCAACCTGCTGGCTCTTCCTCTTCGCTGTCATCACCTTCGTCTTCTGTAGACGATTTTATCAGTTCCTCTAACTCTTCGTTAGTCAATGTTTCTCTATGGGTCTCAATTAATTCCTCAATTTGTTCTTGAGAATTTCGACAAAACCATCACCACCCACTTGTCTGATCCTCTGAACAATGCATTTCACTTCTTGGTCAATGGTCTGGAAACCCTTAAAATCCTTCACACAGTCCTCCCATAGGTTTTGCCAACATGCAATGACAGTTTCAGGCTTGATTGCATCCATCGCCTGTTTAATACAAGTGATGCAATCAGCAATATTGAAGGACTTCCAACACTCCATCACATTAACATTGGGATCAGAATCCATAGTGGTAAGGATCCGTGAGAATGTAAGCCTCGTGTACGTGGCCTTGAAACAGCTAATGACACCTTAGTCGAGAGGTTGGAGGATGGAGGTGGTATTGAGTGGGGAGAAAGACGACTCCAACGTCGTTATGCGCAAACCGGAGTGCCTCAGAGTGACCAGGAGCATTGTCTACGATCAGCAACACTTTAAAGTCAAGTCCTTTCTCCTCAAGGTACTGCTTGACCTCCACAATGAAACACTTGTGGAACCAATCCTGAAACAATGCTGCCCTCACTCAAGCCTTTCTATTAGACTGCCAGAACACAGGCAGAAGATTTTTGTTCTTGCCTTTTAGGACAGGGGGATTTGCAGCCCTGTAGAGAAAGCCTGGCTTTATTAAATACCCAGCCGCATTGCCACAAAGCAACACAGTCACATGGTCTTTAGCTGTTTTGAAGCCAGGGGCTTGTCTGTCTTCTTTTGAAATGTCAGTGCGGGTGGGCAGTTTTTTCCAGAAGAGCCCAGTCTCGTCAGCATTAAAAACTTGTTCTGGAAGATACCCCTTGTCCTTGATGATTTTCTTAAATTTTTCAGGGTAGACTTTTGCCGCTTCCTCATTAGCACATGCAGCTTCACCAGTAGTCCGTACGTTTTTGAGGTTGAAGCGGGTTTTAAAGCTGTTAAGCCAACCTTGGCTGGCTTTGAATTCCTTCTCATCATAAAGCTGTCTCTCTTCGGTGCGACGTTTTAACAGCGCATAGATGCTAAGACCCTTTTCCCCCAACATGTTGCCATTGATAGGCACATGTTTATGGTTCATGTCTTCTAGCTATAAGTTTAATGCCTTTTCATTCTTCACTAAAGTCTTATGACACACTTGACTTGTCACCTTAGCAGTTACTGGAGCACTTCATGCCACAGCTTGACGAATTTTTCTCTCTCGAATCTTGATGGTATGAATACTAGATTCGATGTGGCCGTATTTACACGCCACGTTGGAGACCAACATACTGTCTCTAAATAAGTCCAACACAGCCAGTTTTTCCTCCAGCGTTAGAACAGATCGTTGTTTCTTTGGTTGAGCACCAGATGAAGTAGCTGGCTTGCGTTTAGGGGCCATGGTTATATGAAAAATCTGTACTGTATCTTTAAATCACTGAGTGTATAGTGGAATCACACTCAGCATGGCGAGATGTGTACAGTATGAGAGGCACAGTACTGTAGTGGGAACAGCAGATTCACGTCTCCCATCTTGCGCTAATTGAATGGACTGGCAGGTGGAACTGGAAGCAGTGAGGGGGTTTTCTGGTTGCCGACCACATGAAGCTGAAATTGCGCATGTTAAATGTGCGTAAGATGTGACTCACCTGCATTTATCAGGCCCACATCACCATACAATCAGAGCACCTCACAATCTTTTAAGTACTGAACCCTCAACTCCCCTGTGAGGTAGAAAGATGTTATTATCTCTATTGTACAGGTGGGAAACCAAGGCACACAAAAAGACTGAGATCCCAATCCTCAAAGTTATGTAGGCACCTAACACTCATTGAAATCAATGGAAAGTGGGTGCATAAATACCTTTGAAGATCCAGGCCTAATTTATTGGTCTGACATCACACAGGAGGAGTCCCAAATTAGGGCTCTCACCACATCCTTCCTCTCATGATGGAGAAGGGTCCCATTCCGCTCCCATGAGAGATAATGACCAAGGGCTTCTTGGCATTCCATCAACCTCTGTCAGCCCCTTGCCCCACCCAGGTTCCCAGCGATTATTGGAGGCCGTGCTCTGGAAGAGGTTGTACTGAAGAGGGGCTCAGTAATGGGGGACTGTACTTCTCGCTCAGAGAAGGTGATTTGCCCACTGTCGTCCATCCCATTGCTCTGAACTTCTCTTTTGGCACGTGCAGATGGGTCTTATGTTGTCCCTGTGTCTTGGCCAGACACATCACACAGGAACTACCAGCAGCAGCACCAGCCGAGGTAGAAGCCACTGTAGCTTGGTCATGATGCTGAGCAGATATTTATAAACCAGCCCTTTTCCACTGCTGTATCATCACGTTCCAGTTGCTGCTTAGCCTACTGAACCGACTCATGGGAGCATTGACATGAGTGAGGGATAGGCAGGGCCACACTCTGGGGTCATTAGCATTGTTTTCTCTGAAATCCTGCGTGCCTAGCCCCATGCTGGCCCCTAAGGACGCATGAGCGGCTTTCTGACCAGGAGAGTGCAGACCAGGCTGTGCCACTGACCAATTCTACCCAACTCAGATTTCCTGGCATCTCCAGCCCACCTTTGCTGCTGCTGCCAAACCTGAAGGCTCATCTATCTGAGCATGGAGGCATGTGCCCCGGTGTGCCATCCTGATGCTGCTAACAGTAGCAGAGAGGCGCATGCTTTCTTCCTGGGATATGCATAATGACAAGCCATTTGAGTGGTCATTTAATGGCAGATCCAGCCACACTGCGTGTGCCCTTTCCACAGGTCCTGTGTTCGCATCTGGCCCAGCGTGCACAGTCCCCACATCGGCCTCCTCCGCCAAGTTCTAGCATAAGGCCATATGAATGCTCTCTCCAGTAACATCTCTTATGTACATTCGGGTACCATCTTCTGGCCAGACTTGTTCTAAGAATCCTGATACCTGCCCAGAAACAGTCACCTGGCTAGGGAGGTGATCATCTACAAGTGTAGGCAACGCAGAAGTGAATTTTCCAAGGCCTTTCTAGCTGCCCTCTGAAAAGCCACATCACATGCAGGATGGTTCAGAGAGATTGCTTCTCCCAGAGCGGGGCACCACTAGAAAATTAGGTTGCGTTGGAGGAGTCATGATAACAGACCCCATGGCAAACAAAACTCAGCTGTCAACACAGAAAGGGACCATTGTGTTTCCCATCATGTCACCTGGTTATATATAAAAACCCGCTGGAACCATAGTTTTAACCACGACCCACTGACACATTGTTAAATTGAACGGTCCGTGCTGACATGGGCCACATAGGTGTTTGTTAACATCACTCTTCAGAGTTAATGTCTCAGATAGCCTCATGTTCTGCTCGTCTTGCCCCACACTCCCCGCTATCAATGGATGTTATTGCACTAATAACTGAATGGGACAGAAATCTGAAACCTGGGCACAGCTGAGGCTGTGGAAAAGTGAAACAGTATGAGTCAAGCTAATGACTCTGTGAACTTTTCCTGAAATCCCATTTCACGCCATTTGAGCACAACAACATAACACCAGAGAAATAATCAACTGCCGACCTGAACTGCCCTTTGACAACAGTGCAGGGTTATCTTAATAGATCCATTACTTCAAGCTAGGCCTCTACACATTTTTTCTCCTCAGAACTGCAAACGCAAAATGAACAGAATTCACTCACGTTCAGAACTATATACATGCATTTTTGCCTGGTATTTTCCAAAGCAGCACTAGCTGAATGTGTCTCTAGCAGGCGAAAAACAGAAACCGTAGGCAGGCAGGCTACTCTCAAGCCACACGGCTCAGGTTGTTGAGATAAGGCTAGATTTTCAGTAGGAATCAGCTCCCAGTGTCTCCCATTGTGACTTCTGACTGATTTTTAAAAGGCACAATCATTTTGTTTTCTCTGTTTCGTTCACGTAACAGAAACAGCACGAAGAAGCATAAAGCTCTGAGCTGGACTAACACCACAGGTTTTAATTTTGACCCTGGTTCTCTTGACTTTTCTTCTCTGTAATTCCTTATAGCTCTTAATGATAGAACCAGAGAAATGCAGGGATGGAAGGGACTTTGAAAAGCCATCTAGTCAAGCATCCCAGGCTGAGCTAGGATTAAGTATACCTAGACCATCTCTGATAAGTGGTCTAGGTATACTTTGTGCAATCCGTTCTTAAAATCCTTCAATGACAGGGATTCCATAAAACTAGATCACCTGTTCCGGTTCTTAACTATCTTTATAGTTAGAAAGTTTTCCCTACTATTCAGCCTAAATCTTCCTTGCTGCAAACTAAGCTGATTCTTCTTGTTCTACCCTCGGTAGACATGGCGTACAATTGATTGCAGTCCTCTTTATAACAACCTTTTACATAGCTGAAGGTTGGTCTCAGGTCTTGTTGTGATAACAAGGCCTACAAATTTGCCCTCACTGTGAGCTCAACTGTGAAAAACGAAGAACGATTCCCAAAATGTCACCGTAACCTATAACAACAAATGTTGGTGGGAAAAGGGAGCAAAAGGGAAACACAAAGACTGAATTTGTCCAGAGAAAAAGACCTCCTGAAATAACTCAAGGACTGGGTTAAGTAAGGTGACCATATTCTCCAAAGGGAAAACGGGATACCCCCAGCTATATGCCTGAGCTCCCACAGAGAACCGCCTTCCCCGCAGACCTGGCCCCAGCTGCTCACCCAAATGCCCCCTGCCCCCTCCCCCGAGGCTGTAGCTGGTCTCTGAAACCCTGCCTCCCTCCCCCCTGCAGCCCTGCTTCCCCTTCTGCATGAGGCTGGCATCTCAGCTTGCCCCCTCCACACCACACCACACTTTTTTGACAAAAATGGCCATTTGTCCCATTTGCTTTTGCCAACTGATCAAGTCTGCAAGAACAAACGGGACAAATGCCCACTTTTGGGGGAAAAAAATTTCATGACAGCTGGGACAGGGTTTAAAAAAGGGACTGTCCCGGCCAAACCAGGACATATGGTCACCCTAGTGTTAAAAGAAGTGTGAGATCTGAACTCCATGAGCCAAAATGGGTCTGTCAGAAATTAGGCCTAATTGGTGGACAAAATACTGCCACGCACCACTCCTTTTGTGGGGTCCTCAAAAGAAGAGACTTTGGAGGGGTATGCTCACTACTGTGACCTTGGCTGACTGAAAGAAGGGGAAGAAGGAAGCTTTACACCCATGGCTGCCACCTCTACTATCTCCCGGAACCCCAGACCTTCTTCATCCTAATCCCAAGAGAAGTCCTGACCAAACCAGGCCAGAGAGAGGGAGCCAGATGATAACATCCCCTTTAGTGGTTCTAGCTAAATTCCAATCACCGCCTGGCGTCTAAGACTTTGTGTCTCCCCGTTTCCTCCGCCCCCCACCGCCATGTGTCCTTTTCATTCCCTACCTTATTTCTTCTTCACTTTCCTATTCCTCTCCCTTTCTTTTATGTCTAATACGAACTTAGTTTAGTCAGCTCAGACTGTAGATTTTTGTGACACTGCTGTACGCCTGTGATCAGAAAGGCAGATAAATGCAATGCTCTAACCAGCCCAATGCTGGTACGAGTTTGTCAGGTCTCAGAGTTGCAGATCAGACCACATGCTGGGCCTGTATTTTTGCCAGCAGCCAGGTTCAAAGTGACAGTCAACACCAGAAACAGAAGCTGCATTTTCTATCTTTGCTGTTTTTTACTCTTCCCTTTGTGTGTGTTTCTCTTGTTTGGTCTTTTAAGAAATAGAATGGGACTTTAACAACAGCAGCATCAAAGACAGCTCCAGCCCATTCCAGTGAATTTCATCTCTTTTCTCTACAGAAGACAGTCATTATCTTCTAAAAGGCTGTCAAATACGGCTATTTTCTCCTTCTAAAACTCCCTCCAGCTAAAGGGAAAGGAACATGGGATATGGTTAAAATAAAGCCTCACGTAATACATTATATTTCAAATGCATTCACTGTTTCCTTCTTTTCTGTATTTTAATAGAAGGTTAAAATGTTTAATGGTGTGTTTGCCATGGTATTAAGCAGGCTGAAGTCTCTGTATATCCAATCCCAAATCTTGTTTAATACGGTTTGATGTTGGACAGTCAGTGACAGGGTCATGTTACTGACCTTTGACCCTTTGGGCTCATTTATTCCATTTAAATTAATACAACAGACTCCCCACAGCCTTCCCTTCTCTAGACTAAACATGCCTAATTCTTTCAAACTTTCCTTCTAGGTCTTGTTTTCAAAAATCTCTTATTTTCATTGCTCCCCTCTAGCCTCGCTCCTATTAGTTCCCATCTTTTTTAAAGAGGGTTGCCCAAAAGTGGTCACAATACTCCAGCTGAGGCCTCCCCGGTGCTGAACAGAGCAGGACAATTACTTCCCATGTCTGCTATGTGACACTGCTGTTAATATATTCCAGAATGACATTTGCTTTTTTCACAACAGCATCACACAGTTGATTCACTCAGTGTATGATTCCCGATAATCCCCAGATCCTTGTCAGCTGTACTATCACCAAGCCAGTTATTCCCTGTTTTGTAGTTGTGCACTTGATTTTTCCTCAAATGTACAACTTTGCACGTCTTTAATTAATTTTGTTTTGTAGATTTCAGACCAATTCAAGATCTGTTTGAATTCTATTCCTGTCCTCCCAAGGGCTAGAGACCTTTCCCAGCTTGGTATCATCCGAAAATTTGAAAAGTGTACTCTCTACTTCATTATCCAAGTAATTTGTGAAAATATTGACTAGTATCAGGGCTTAAATTCTCAAAGAGTATTTTCCAGCTTGCCTCATGGGAAGCGCCAGGACTTGAGGCATTACCTTGTGGGTTTAAAAATATTTACCAGAGCTTTGCTCCAGACAGCTCCGGCTGAATTCAAGCCTTGAGTAGTACCAAACCTAGGAAAGATCCCTGTCAGACCCCACTAGATACTTCCTCCAAGTCTGACAGCAAACCATCGATAACAACTCTTTGAGTAAGTTTTTCAACCAATTGTGTACCCACCTGATAGTAATTTTATCTAGACCATATTACGTAATTTGCTTATAAAAATGTCATGTCATAATAAAGGTAGAGAAAAAGAAAGAGACAGTTCACTATGTGTAGGAAATATTTCAGACTGGGATTTTCAAAAGGCCAAAAGTGTTTAGGTGCCCAAGTCCCTTTGAAATTCAATGAGATTTAGGCATCTAATGCTCTTAGGCACTATTGAAAAGCCCCACCTGCATCTCTCCAAGTTAGGCTTCAGTGCCAACAGATAGAAGCTGCTCATGCAAAGGTTAGAAGAGAAATTCAGGCCTGATCATTGTTAAAGATGTTGAGTGGGAGTTACGCCAAGCTAAGTCCATGGCTCTAAATATCAATATTCACAAGTGCAGATCAAGGAGCATCAGGGTAATGCCATTTGTGACTGGCACAAGGAGGGGGAGGATGACTTATTTCCCTGATGACAGTGCTAGGAAAAGGCAATCTGGTTTCTGGGGCTGTGAGCGTGTAAGAGGAGCATGCTTTACTAGGCACCGATCTAGACCCATACTCACTTGGAGGTGTTTTCAAGTATTGCTTTCACTTCGCTCATTTGTTCTTTTCCAAAGTAAACTACGGTGAGGTGAATTCTCCCATCCTGCTCAATGCCCATTTCCCTAGAACAGACATCAAAACAAACAAGTCATTCGTTATCTTTGGAAGTTTGCTTTCCCAAACAATACCTGCCATCTCTATCTGGTGCTGGACTCTGCAGGCCAAATTCTCTGCTGGTACCACTCCATTGAGATCCCTGCACCCCTTCAATGAGATCCTTGCACCATCCAGAGTGACGCTGGATGCATTTGAATGAGCTTGCAGGATGGGGCCTAAGATACTTCATAGCTCTGCATTAGCAGGCTATAAATTGTCATCTAGTAGTTATGAGAGTTATGGAAGCAAAACACTATTGGAATAGCCCATCCAGTCACCTGGATGATGGACAGAAAGCCACTGAAGGAAAGCCAGAAGTTGTGCAGCAAACTACTAAAGCCAGCAGGTGCTACCTCAGCACCCAGGAGGCTGTGAGAGAAGGGGGAATTCAAAGAGGGAGATAAAATCCTGTACTCTCATTTCTATTTCTTCTATATACTAGCATGTCTAGGTATGTCCCTGAAAAATGTGTAAGGAGTATCCACTCAAACTAAACTCTCAAGATAGACCAAAGAAGAGCTCTGTGTGGCTCAAAAGCATGTCTTTCTCAATTACTCTTATTTTCTAGAAACCTTCCTGTGCTACTTAGAGAGGAAACTGACACATTCATTGAAGTGTCCCTGGCATCTGCTCTCTCAAGATGGAAATTGCAAGTTTCTGAAAGAACGAAATACCTAGTACACGGTGCATCAACGTCAGAACACTGATGACTGCAATATAACTTTTGCCCTTGGTCTCCACCGCTAAAGCTAATTGGTGTTCATGTGAAATATCTATTGATTAAAATAAACACAAATGGATTTTTTTAATGATAAGTTGATGGGTTTATAATTTTTTTTTAATTGGGAAAATCCCTGGTGCTTGCAGAAATTGCATCATACTGTATAAAAATATCGTGGATCCATAAAAAGAAACAAACCTGAAATTTTGCATAAACTGTCGAAACTTGCTGGCTCTCTTGGCTAATGGAACTATAATGTTAATGAGTGTGTTGGCCATGTTGAGGTTCTCATTCTTCACTTTCATGACGGGACCAAACGGTCTGAATAAAACGATTCGTCTGAATTTGTGTGGTCTGTCTCCCTTGAAAGTCAGCTCATACAACGTGCCTTTGTCTTTTTCAGTTCGGTACATGCCTGTTAGAAGAATATGAAAGAAGGGAAACTTTAGCATGGATCCGGATTCCCCAGGAAGAAGTTGCAATATTAGGTTGCTTTTGTAACTTAGACTTAGCAGCAAATAAATGAGACATTTCCCCCACAAAAAATCTGTGCACCAGCTCTTCCACCGTTCGGAACGAGAACTCAAAATCTGATGGGGGACAGTCCCAGATTTTAGAAATGTGACTTTTGTATCTCCTGTAAATATCACCCAGATCATCTCATTTCTGAGAATCACCATTTGCATCTACACAGTAGAACTTGTTAGAGGTTTGCTCCTTAATTTTCAGGATGTTCCAGATGCACACAGCTGCCAGCCATCCCCCAAAACACTGGGTCCACAGGTATGGAAAAGGCAGGGGGGGTTGGAAAGAAGCTCTCCCTACACATTTGATTCATCCAGGCCTCAGAGAAGCAAGTTTCTGATACTGACAAGTATCTGAAGCAACATTATCAGGTTTCTGCCCCTCTGGAGAGTTTTTACTAGGCACAGATGAAAAATCCTGTACAGAAAGTCCTGGTAGACACCATCTTCTTCATTATTAAATTGCAGAACCAGAGAGTGAGAAAGTGACTATGGTGAGCTCTCATTTTTGAGATGCTTTCTAGAGACATGGAAGGTTTACCCCTCCACGGCAGTAATGTCCATTGGGCCTGCAAGGATGTTACGGAACCCTGCCCTTTGCTTATGAGCAGCACAGACCTGGAGATTGCTTGGGGTGGTCACTGAGGGGATTTCACTCTGGTAAGAAGGTGACCAAGCATGTCCTCATGAAGATCCCCTTGTTGCCACACAGATGCAGTGATCACCACTTTGGCTTCTGAGACCACCCATGGTGCATATGCCTGGCTGCCTTGGAGTGCAGGAACCAGCTGTAAATCTGAGACCTCTCTGGTATGACTGAGCTGGTATGGCAGTAATAACCTTCAAAACAATGGAGGCCAGGAAATCTCTGGGTGTGGAGAGGTGCCAGAGCTGATCTCAGGGACTCTTTCTTGAGGCTAATTCAGAAATGGTGTGAGCCACTTTACCTCTAGGATAAGCCAAAAACACCCAGTTTTCCTTGGGGCTAGGAAGTAATTTCAAGAGTGATTATGGCTGAGGTTTTCAAAGAAGCCTAGGGGAGTTGGAAGCCCAAGTCCCATTGAAATGCAACCAAAGCCAGGTGTATTATATCCTTAGGCTTCTTGGAAAACTCCAGCTTATTTGTATTGTGGAAAGCCTTTGACTCTTTGGCTGGAGTAGGGAGAAAAGTCTTTTTCTGCCAGGATTTTTTCAGGCTCAAAGGCAAAGTGCCCCCGAATTGCTAGGTCCCTTGAAAGGATATTCCAGAAGCTAGAGTTTGATATGTAGTCATGCCCCAGCAGTGAATGCAGAGAGGTCTGGACAGGGGCTCCGTGGGTTTAACCTCTATATGGATGGAGCCTTGGGCCATGTTTCCAAGGCTGTTAATGATCTGGAGACCTTGTGTCAGGTTCCTGAGGATGAGGCCTTCACATACCACTGGAGGGCGTTAGTTGCATTGCCTTGCTGTGGTGAATTTCCTATCTTTATGTCATGCACTGGGGCATATAGCATCAAACTCATGAAGCTGAAGTGTAATTTTTGCTGAACCACAAGGCGGTGCTGCTGAGCTTATTCCTCACCTGATGTGTCTCAATAAACCGCTACGTATGGTGCCAAAGCACCTGTCTTGCTCCTAACAGTGTCCGAATACCATACAGCAATTTCACAGTGCTCAGGGGTGTATTATTAGGTTCCTGCAGGAAAGTTACTTTTTATGTGCTTAATGGGTGAAATTCAGCCTGTGCCGAGGAGCTGGCACAAAGCCAATGCACCACTCAAAAGACCTATTCCAAGGACTTGTGGGCGGCAGGTGGCCCCCAGGCCTTAGAAGTCATCCATTAAGAATGACACCCCTACCCCCATCCCCACATTGGGAGTTTGAGCAAACCACTTTGTCCTACCCAGGTTCTTTGGCATTTTAATTATTCTCTCTTAGACTACATCTTAAATTCAGTTTGAAAGCCGCAACAAATATCCTAGCAATTACAATCCACAGGAGAGTATAACTGAGTTTCTCTGCCTCTCTCACAGGAACTCCGGGGGCTAGCAGAATGTAGAGTTAAATGCGGGTCTGCAAGAAATCAAGGAAAAGGGGTTTCCTTCTTTTTCTATCTTGGTAGGACTGACCTTATCCAAATGACATTTCTTAGCACTCTTTGTTTTCTGTCTCCTAGCCAATGTCTGATCCATTATAAATGGTATTTTTGCCTCTCGCCCACATGACTATTTAGTTTCCTTGATACCCTCTTGTGAGAGACTTTGTCACAGTTTTTTAAAAATCCCTAATAAATGATGGTGACTGCTTGTCATTTATCTCTGATTTTATGGACATGTTCAGAGAATTCTAATAGATTAGTGAGGCGTGATTTTCTGCGGCAGGAGCTGTAGTGGGTTATCCCTATTGTATCATCGTAATTGTCTAGGTCAGAGGTGGGCAAACTATGGCCTGTGGGATGGGAAACAGGAGCGGTTGGACAGGTGTGGGAGTCCTGGGGGGCCTGTCAGGCAGTGGGGGTGTGGATAGGGGTCAGGACAATCAGGAGACAGGAAGCAGGGGGGTTGGTTGGGGGGTGGGGTCCTGGGGAGGGTGGTTAGGGGTGGCGGGTCCTGGGAGCAGGCAGTCAGGGGTTGAGAAGTGGGAGGGGGCAGATGGGGGCAGGGGCCAGGCTGTTTGGGGAGGCACAGTCTTCCTTACCTAGCCCTCTATTCACTTTTGCAACGCCGATGTGGCCCTTGGGCCAAAAAGTTTGCCTATCCCTAGTCTAGGTGTTTTTATCATTGTATTTTTAATTATAATTTCAGCTAGTTTACTGGGTACAAAAGAATTATTTATTGGCCTATAATACCCTAGATCACCCCAGACTCTTTTTAGAAATAAAGAGTTTCAGCATTTACTCCCTCCCAGGGTAGTAGCTGATTACAATGAGAAATTGCATGTTTTTGTTAACAGCTCAGCCACTTCATTAAATTAACCATTTCAAGGTGTGTTTTGTTCTACAAAGTCTTGTATAGTTTGGGCCCTGGATACCTTAGAAACTGCCTCTCTTCTCAGTGCTTCTGCTGACCTGCTGAGATCACCTGAATGACCTGAGTTTATGTCTGGGGGGGGGTGGGCGATATATGTCTGGGGGGTGGGATTCAGGTAGAATGAATGGAGGTTCTGTGGATCTGGAATTTCCTTCCTCCTTTATTCTGATGCAGAGTTTGTTGATGTTTTTAATATGCTGCAAGGTACATCTATTTATTTAGGCTTTTTCTGAAGGAATGGCTTGAGAAAGAAGGCTTTAATTAGGAATCAGAAGGGAGGTGATCCCCTTTAGTGTCTTTTTTCCTTTTAGTTTTTAAACATTATGTTAATTAGTTTTTTTAAAACTTGATTGTGCATCTAGTGAGACACTGATAGCACATTGCATACATATGAAAAATAGATACTTCTAATAGCAAAGAAGGCTTAAATTAAATTGTTTAATACAATTTAGCCATCTACAATTTCCCATTAGATTTTTGCATGCTTTTCTACTCCAGCCCAACAGTAACTATCCTGCTTTTGCAAAAACAATGAGGAGTCCTTGTGGCACCTTAGAGACTAACAAATTTAGTTGGGCATAAGCTTTTGTGGGCTAAACCCCACTTCACTAGATTCATGGAGTGAAAAATACAGTAGGCAGGTATATGTATTACAGCACATGAAAATATGGGAGTTACCTTACCAAGTTGAGGGGGGGAGGGGTCAGTGCCGACGAGACCAATTCAAACAGGGTAGATGTGGCCTATTTCCAACAGTTGACAAGAATGGATGAACATTAATGGATATCAATATTTTCCCTCCATTTATATTCACGCCTTCTTGTCAACTGTTGGGAATAGGTTATGTCCACCCTGTTCGAATTGGCCTCGTCAGCCCTGACCCCTCCCCACTTGGTAAGGTAACTCCCATCTTTTCATGTTCTGTAATATATATACCTGCGTACTGTATTTTTCACTCCATGCATCTGGTGAAGTGGGGTTTAGCCCACGAAAGCTTATGCCCAAATAAATTCGCTAGTCTCTAAGGACTCCTTGTTGTTTTTGCTGATACAGACTAACACGGCTACCTCTCTAAAACCTATCCTGCTGTTTGTTTTCCCTGGATAAACGGTTCACTAATATGGAAAGAAGGGTGCTTTATCATGCAACTAGATGCCAATTTTCATATCTCATTATTGTTGTTGTTTATGACTTGTATTACAATAGAACCTACAGGCCCCACCAGGGACCAGGGTCCCATTGTGTTAGGTGCTGTACATAGTAAAACACATCCTGCTATCAAGGAGTTTACAATCCAAGCTCCCCCATTCTGCAAAAATTATGCATGGGCGTAGTTCTGTTGATGTTAAGGGCACTAATCAGAGTGTGTTAAATTAAGCCCATAATGCATGATCCTTTGCAGGATTAGGGCCTAAATAGTTGAAGGAAATACTATTCCCACTTTATAGCTGAGAAACCGAGTCAAAAGGAGATTGAGTAATTTGCCCACAGTCACACAATGGGAGGGCTGGGAGTTTGAGCCTACCTCTCCTGAGTCACAATCTAGTGACGTAAACACAAGAACCCCCATCTGCTTCAGTACTAAGACTCCTTGAATTCCCTGAGGAATTTCTTCATTGCCATTACCATGCTTAAAACCATTAAAAACTGATTTAACAAGTCCTGTGATTCAAAAGTGTACGTCAAGTGGGTTTGAAATGACTGAAAATGAGCTGTGCCTACAAACAAGTCATGCTAAAAAAAAAATTGCTTTAAAAGTTTCCCCAAGAAAGTACCAAGTTTTGTAAAACTTAGACAGTAACTATGGATATCTCAACAGGATAATCCATTATTTTTTGTTACTGTCAATACGTTAACTAGTTTCAGAATGTCCACTGGTTTCCAAAGCAGCATGTTTGAGATTTGCCAGAATGCTAGGAGTAATCTGCCAAAGCAAATTAGTCCCAGGTTTTTCAAGACAAAGGATTTGCTACTTTGTTAAACATAGGGGCTCAGGGAGGAGTCTTGGAAGCCTCATTTGGACTGGACAAACAGGAGCTTGGGAGTGGAGAGGAGAGAAACTGGAATCTAATGGGAAACAGATGGAAAGATGAAAAACAAATTGGAATCGTGGCTTGTGAGAAGCTAGGACGGTGGAGAAAAATATCACAGTTTATTTGAACTAACTGTGCAGACGAGCTGTGGAAGTGGAAAGGACCTGCTCTCTGTACTGCAGCTCAGACAAACTTGCTTTCCTCCTAACAGCTAACAGTGAAGGTGTTGCCTTCCAGGGCTAACTCCAATACAATTATAGAATCTTAACAAAATAACTTCAGCGCAAGAAAGTTATATCCCCAATTCAGCAAAAGCACTTAAAAATGGGCTTAAACCCTACTGATGTCAATGGAAACATGCTTGATTTTACCTTTCTCTGAACCTTCGAGCCATAATTGGGTTTGTTGTAGCTTATATTTCTCCCTACAATCTCCAGTGTTTTCAGAACGTATGTTAACCTTATATTTGTTCTTCCTCGTACGCTCCCTCAACTCAGTGTTAGTCAGAGAAGTTTCCACTCCCTTCAGGCAGAAACTTATTCCTTTATAAGAGTCCCAGGATGTTTGTGATGCATTTTCACTAGCTCACCCTGCCTTCTTATCTGTTCTAGAGTGAGCTCAGATGTCAATGGGACTTGCTGGAGACTTTCTTGTTTAAAACTCCAACTACTAGACAATCACTTATGTCCTTTCTGACTGAGGACAAAGTCACAATGCTCTGCTCATACAGCAAGTGCATTTTTAAGGGGTTCTGGGCTTTTTGTGGGTCTCTGCCCCCTTTGATAAAAGCATGGATAATGAGTTAGTACTTTTTCTTTTGGACCAAAGCACTCACATGGTTTTAGGATGGTGTCTTAGCTATTTTTAGCTACTTTCTCCAGGAAGGTGAATGATTTATAAATATTTTCAGTTTCACTACCCACTGCGCAAATGAACAAGCTGACTTGAATTTTGCCCTGCCCTACTGAGCAACAGATTTCTCATTAGCTCATATTGGCTGGACTCACCATGGCCCTATGGGAAGATGCTTTTGCATGTTTATCCTACACACATTAAAGGTTTATGATCCATATGGTAACTTTCACTGTCACCTCTTAGCACTCTGAAATCTGGCAGAAAACCAATGAACACAAGCGAAGAAGATAGAGAATTATGACAACCTTACAACACGAGTCTCTATGTGAAAAGATGAGTATAGCAGAGAGCAACTACAAAGGCTAAATTACTAGCAGACGAGAGGAGGTGTGGTTCTCTTTCATTTTTGAACAAGAAAAATGGAAAATTCCAATCCCTGCCAAATATGGCTAATGAAGTCAAACTGTCTGGACTTTTGGAAAGTATTCTCGGGCTACAGCAAAACTGCAGAGAAGAAGTTTAACTCCGAAACACCAGGAAAAAGTGTTGCATGCAGATTCTAAACACAAGTGGTTCTGTCTAGGAACTGAGGAGGAGGCTGTATTAATTTATTTTAAAACATCCAAACTACACAGCAGAAACATTTCCATCAAATGCTTTAATTTAATGAGCTGCTTGGACAAACTCTCTCCTTCAGTAACTGCACATGAAATATGAAAGAGAAGACAGAGAATGAACTGAGAGACATGCTGATGAAGTTATCACCTTTCACCACACATGACAAGCAGGTTTCAGAAGGGTAGCGGCGTTAGTCTGTATCCACAAAAATAACAAGGAGTACTTGCGGCACCTTAGAGACTAACAAATTTGTCTGGACATAAGCTTTCATGGACTAAAACCCACTTCATCAGATGTATAGAGTGGAACATACAGTAGGAAGACTAGAGAGAGAGAGAGAGAGAGAGAGAGAACATGAAAAGATGGGGGTTACCATACCAACTCTAACTGGCTAATTAATTAAGGTGAGCTATTATCAGCAGGATAAAAAAATAACTTTTTGTAGTGATAATCAGGATGGCACATTTCAAACAGCTGACAAGAAGATGTGAGTAACAGTAGGGAAAACTAGCATGGGGAAATAGATTTTAGTTTTTGTAATGACCCAGCCACTCCCAGTCGTTATTCAAGCCTAATTTAATGGTATCCAGTTTTCAAATTTACTCCAGTTCTGCAGTTTCTCGTTGGAGTCTGTTTTTGAAGTTTTTTTGTTGAAGAATTGCCACTTTTAGGTCTGTTACTGAGTGACCAGGGAGATTGAAGTGTTCTCCTTCTGGTTTTTGACTGTTATGATTCCTGGGAGCCAGCTGCCTTATACCACCACTTTGCCTAGCATGATGGGTCTTGGGTGCTCTGGTAATACAAATAAATAATAACTCATTACTAATCATCTCCCCCTCTCCAGTAGAGCAGCAGTTCCCCTGCAGCTTTACCTTGCTCTGGAATTTGAGGTAACCACTGATCTACCATAAACAAGCCATCCGACTGATCCTCAGAAGGCAGGCACAAATGGGTTGCTTCCCAGGAGATCAGTGGAGCTGCACCTGTTCACACCCATGGAGACTCTTGCCCATTGCTTGGATCATCTCTAGTAGCCAGTTTTGTTCTAATCTATCCCAAGAATACACTGGCACTCGCTGGCTCTTTTTCTATATGTTATCTCATGTACAATAGAAGAACCATATTATTGATATCTAGCTATTTCTGTGTTTGTACAGCACCTAGTACAGCCAAGTCCTGCTCCGGGGCATGACTGCAATACAAAGAATAAATCATCATAATCTATTTTATATTATTAAGCAATAGGCTAGGGATCTGGAGGGTGCAGAATGAGAAACAAGTAACTCAAGGTACCTCTACATGTATGGTGGCATGTGGAGTACAGACACCACACTCCCAGCTAGCACGGGTAGAAATACCACTGTAGACAGTGAGCTATGGCTTATGGGACTAGAGTAGAGCAGAGCAGAGGGCCCTGCATGCCTGAACCCCAGGGTATATATCCCACACAGTGCTCTACATGCCCAAACAGTGCTTCCCACGGCTACCCGGCTACTTTTAGCAGTGTAGCATCTCACGGCCTCTGCCGCAGGGAAAGACTCCAGCAGCAGCAAGTGACTCCGGCTGGGGAAAGGCTTTGGCTGGGGGAAAGCAGTGGGGAAAGGCTCTGGTAATGGGGGAGAGGCTCTGGCAGTGGGGAGGCAGCTGGGAGAGTAACAACTGACCAATGACTAAAGCAGAGATGGTTTGTCTCCACCACCGCAGAGAACGTGTTAGCCCTGCCATTGGGAATCGAGGTCAGATGAAGAAAGCATCCCTTAGTATTAAAAGGCTGTAGGGTTCATACGCTATTCAACTGAGAGGCAGGGACTCCACCAAGGGGCTCCTGAATGTGCAGTCCTGTCCTCAAGCTGCAGTGCGTGAGAGCGGTTCCTCTGAAAGAGGCAGGCATGTAGCACTCTCGCCAAATATCAGCTAGACGGCTGCAGCCGAAATCCCAGAAGAGCAAGCCGATAAATTTCCTCCTGTATCTTAAATTCAGCTGGACTAATTAGCCATGCATCTTAAATCTCCTTTACAGCTACTGGCATCACACAGACAAAGGGGAATGCAGGCACACGACTAAAGCGACTCCAGGGCTACTGTATTGCTAGTGTTGAGGTTGCTTTCTAGCACTGCCAACTCTTCCTTTTTCTACCATGCCTCACTGTCAACAGACCACGTGGTGACACTCAGCTGGCTGCAACACAGCCCAGAGTGGTGACCCCTGACAGGTGAGGCTCCCTGTCCTGAGATTTGCGGTCTACTCTGGCAGGCTTTCCAATCAGGTTTGGGCACCACTCCTCTAGATGCCCCTCTCGCACATTCAGGCATGCTCCGGCAAAGTTAATCATTAGGGGACAAGAATCTGCTGTCATTTACATCAGTGTACAGCTGGAATAACTCCACTGACTGCATAGGGGTGACTCCAGGTTTATGACAGTGTGGAAAAGATCAGGATTTGGCCTGAAGGAAAGGGGGGCAGGAGTAAAAACCTTGTTCTGGTTTGCAGTGCAGACTGAAGCTACCCAGGACTCCACTTCAACATGATTCTCAAACCTGGCTAGATGCCATCTGTGCTGGAGAACAGAATGATGCTTCTGCTGGGTCAATGCTGTTATAAGCAGTTTCCCCCACATGGCTATGTCCATAGCGTAGATGGGCCTAAAATGCCATCCTAAGATACAGATAGGGATGTAATCAAAAAAGGAGCGTTACTCCAGATGACAGAAAGTGTTCAGCAGAGCACAGACAGAAAGCAGGCCAACAGAGAACCCAAACACCTGCAAGGACATCTGTGTGTTTACATGTGCTGTAAATAAGATAAAGAATACTTGTGGTACCTTAGAGACTAACCAGTTTATTTCAGCATAAGCTTTCATGGGCTATAGCCCACTTCATTGGATGCATAGAATGGCTATAGCCCACGAAAGCTTATGCTGAAATAAACTGGTTAGTCTCTAAGGTGCCACAAGTATTCCTCATCTTATTTATGGATACAGACTAACACGGCTGCTAATCTTATACATGTGCTATGTGTTCATGTCTGCTGTGTGCAGGTTCTACAACTGCAAAAATGAGTTGTTATATAATCTATATAATATCAAACCTCTATATAATATCAAACAACACCTACAGAGCCCAGTCAGTTCTAGTAATGAATGAGTCTTGTCATGATAGCTGGATCCTACTCCGAACATAACCAATATAGATCCTAGAGATCAAGTCATAGCTGCATACGCCATACCCTGGTTTTAAATGACCCTAGTGATGGAACAATCCTGTAATGGCTGGGGAATGGACTTGGCATATTAGCCACCGATCGTTTATTTGACTTCAGGACCCTTCTATAAAACCATGAACGGTGTGGAAAAATTAATAGAATAGAGTAGTGTTATTTACCCTTTCCTACAATACAAAAACCAAGGGTCACCCAATGAAATTAAAAGGCAGTTGGTTTAATACAAATGAGAGGAAGTATTTTTCCACACACTGCACAATTAACCTGTGGAACTCATTGCCGGGGGATGTTTTGAAGGCCAAAAGTATAACTGGGTTAAAAAAAGTAACTAGATAAATTCATGGAGGATGGGCCCATCAATGGCTATTGGTCAAAACAGTCAGGGACACAACCCCATGCTTGGAGTGACTCTAAACCTCTGCCTACCCAAACGCAGGAGGGGAAGACAAAGGTGGATCACTCCAACTGTCCTGTTCTGTGCACTCCCTCTGAAGCTCTAGTACTGGCCCCTGTTGGAGACAGGATACTGGTCTCACCCACTATGGCAAGTCTTACATTCACAGCTCTGTCCCTTACTACTCATTCTGCCCTTGCTCATTTTCAGGTCACTCTAAAACTTCATAAACAACATGGTGCCTCAACCACCAACTTGGCTGCTTCTCCGTTCCTTTCTTCACACTGTCCTCCATGCATGGAACATCCTCACCAGACTCATCTATACGTCTGCTACCCTCTCTTCTGACCCCTACATCAAGGAGAGCTTCTGAGAAAGTTGGTGAAAGCAGAGGGATTTTATTACTGATCTTCACTGCATGGTATCTAGAGGCTGGGATTTTCAAAGGAGAAATCATAGAATCATAGAATATCAGGGTTGGAAAGGACCTCAGGAGGTCATCTAAGGAGGACCAATCCCCAGCTAAATCATTCCAGCCAGGGCTTTGTCAAGCCTCTAAGGAAGGAGATTCCATCACCTCCCTAGGTAACCAATTCCAGTGCACTGGGGCCCGGCTCCATGGCAGAAGGGTGCCTAATTCCCTTAGGTTCCTTTGAACATCTCAGACAAAGTAAATATACTTTTTTGTACTCAGCATCCATATATCACTTTTCTCTAGCTAAATGGAACCATGTGAGGGCAGGGAGCACACTTAGCTAGATCTTTGTGCAGCAGCTACGTAGCAACAGTGCATCTTTGATTCTGATTGGGGACCTGGCCACTTCCACAACACAAACAACAAGTGTGCTCTTCACAAAACTTTTGCCACCAGAACAGACACCCTTGTTGGCAAAGTCAGCAAAGAGGCTCAGGACTGAATGGGCAGAGACATTCAGAAAAATGCACCATGAAATTCAGCTAGCCATGGTGATCCATGTTCATCAGCTCTCAATAGTTGTTGTGACACTGCACCCCATAGTCTTCACAGTGATATTATGATGTATTTTATGCAAGACAAAACGTGGCATGTGAGATGTCATTGGAAAGGTTCTGATTTGCTGAATATGATTATCCTATTTGTATGCATATATATTTTTTTATCCAAAGTTAGGAACACTGACTATGTATCTGTATTACAAATGTGGGAACACCCACTAGACAAGATGCTTTCATTCTGAATAGCTGGGTGGGAAAGAGCCATTAGGAATACAATAGGCCTTAGGAGAAACTTATCTCCTACCTGGGAGCCTTCTTGAAGAGGCCACAGACAGCCTCCAAGTCATGGATGCTGTGACACTACAGGGACATGTGACCAGGTCACCTGGCGCTGGTCCCCATCTTGGGATATCAGTATTTTTCCACTGACTGGTGTGGGAACCAAACTTTGAAACAAAGGGTTTCCACCATAGGCAAAAGCTATATAAGGCAGGGGAGTGATATCATCTTGGTTCTTCACGGACTCCTCCACCCAAGAAAACTCCTGGAAATACCTTAGGAACAAAGACTGAAATGGGGGAAGTGCCGAACGCAGGTTAAAGGGATTTTTAGCCTATGAATGGAACACCTGGGGATTCCAAACTATAAGCAAGTACAGCTTGCCCCTTAAGAATCTGCAGCCTGTTTGTATCATCATGTACAGTGAGAATTGCTAGGTAATCTGATTTGATCTGTTTGCGATACCTTATACTCACTGAAGCTGCCTGAACTGTGTGTGTTCTGTGGATAGACAGAGGATGGGCGGACACTCAGATGGTAACACTGGAGACCTTCCCCAGCACCAAACTCCCTCATTAACAAGGAATCCTGTTCCCACAGGTACAAACCTTCTATGAAGTCCGAGGCTGCGTACGTGTGATGGTTTGCATTGCTGTCACTGTCTGGGCTGTTTAAAGTCTCCAGGGCCAACTCAATAGCCTCCGCCAGCTCATCCCGCTTGTCCTTCCTCACGGGTTTCTCCTCGGGGTGGCGTGTCAGCCCCATCTCCAGCTGATACACCTTCTGTAGGGTGAAGCTCTCGAAGGGCACGGCCGCATACTCCGTGGGCAATTTGGCGCCCGTGTACACCTCAGCTCTGTCGATTTGGGAGCGCAGGAACTCCAGCAGGTCGGCGGGGGTCTTCTCTGGGTTGCTGTGCTCTAGTCCTGGGCCCAGCGAGTCAGTGTAATGGTCCTGCAGGCTCTTCAGCTGCTCGCTCCGCTCCTGCAGTTCATCCTTCAGCTGCGCAATTTGCTTCTTGAGGCTGTTGATGTAATTGCGATGCTGCTCCTCCCGCTCCTGCAGAATGGCCCGGTACCCCTCCTTTCCCGTTGGGCCGTTGGACCTGGGGAATGCAAGCTGCTCGTCAATGCCCTTTGGCGTACAGATCAACATGTAGAAGACGGACACAGCAGAGCAGAGCACCACAAGCAGAACCACCATCCGAGGGAGCCAGGCACTCAACCCTCGCCGAACCATCATCTCCCCGGAGCAGGCGTGAGTACGTCAGCACCTACATCTCTGTGTGTTCCAAACAGTGCCCCTAAACAGATGCATGTACGTTCACGAGTGGATTTGGCAGCTTCCTTCTAAAGTGCATGCTTCGCTCGGGTATCAGGTGCAGCCTCACGTGTACTTGGCAGTGCTAAGAGCCCAGCTGCAAAGGAGAAGCTGTGAGCCAAGTGACACCTGCCACGCCCCACAGTCACTCCCATTGTTATCTTAGCAACTTGCAGCAGTCGGCAAAGGGTGACCTGAAAGACAAGCGACAAAGACCAGTTATGGATCCATATGCCACATAGTCCAGGCAGCAGTTGAGAAGGGACTAGGGCTGTAAGTGTGCACATGTGCAGTAGTATTTCCTACTGTGCCTTGTAGAGCTGCCTAAGCAGTGCAGAGTACTGCGAAGTTCTCTCCAGCGGTGGACAATGCTAGATCTGTGAGGTGCTAAGGCACCAGCACTGGAAATCACATACACACGTGGTATCTTGGGATTTCCCCCTCTCGCGTTCCTCTGCAGAGTGGGGCGAGGATCGCCTGCTAGGATTATCCACATGGGTCTCCCCTCACGAGTTCCCTGCCATCCCCGGGCCTCGAACACTGGTTGCACCTTGATCTCTCTTGTTCTCTGTCTCTTGAAAACTAAATTGCTTTAGTTTAACCAAAGTCATTGGGCTCAACACAGGGTTAGCGGGGTGATGTGCAGGTCAGAGTAGATGAGCTAATGAGCTCGAGGTCCCTTCTGGTGTTATCCTCTATGAAATTTTAGGCACACCGAGTAGTCCCAGTTAAAGCACACCAGGGAACTCTTAGTGCATGCTAGCAGGATCTACACAGGCCAGTTAGTGTGCAACACATTGGGGCTCTTTAGTAGTGAGTCTTGCTGTGCCGTGGAGACAAACCCACTGACTATAGACAAGAGGTCTGGTCTAAAAGTCTACTAAATCTTACAAACACTTCAGGAAGCCTACAGCTGCCATCTCACGGCCAGATTTTCACAAATTCATTCACCTTTTCAACTCCCCAGCACCCACAATCGGCACCAGATTTCCAAGCAATCTCAGCTCCCACGCAGTTCCGAATTAAGATTTTCAAAGGGTCTCAGCACCTAGCAGACCCCACTGTGATATGTATGGCCAGATTTTATGTGCAGGGTATATAGCATTTTCAACAGCAAGGCTTGCAGGCCACTACATATAATGGAGGTGGGGACAAGGAGGTACGAACAGACTTTAAGGGACAATGAGTAAAAAGCTGTGGATGTGAATTTCATATCTCATGAAGTTTAGGACCAAAGGGACCATCAGATCATCTAGTCAGTAGGTTCCTAGTCTAACTTCCTGCATATCACAGCCTATAAGCCATTACTTTTCATCCTCATATCTCTCTATTAAACCCAAAGGATTTAGTTAGACCAAAACATTTCAGTCTTCAGGAAACTAAATTGTGTGCTGCAGACAGAGAAGAGGAGGGATCAAGGTGCCACCAAGGCCCAAAGTCCCCGCAACCGGGAATGGATTAGGTAAAATATGCTCAGAAGATGCCAACAGGTGATCCATACCCCATGCTACAGAGGAAGGAGGCAAAAATCCCTAAAGATTCCTGCCAATCTGACCTGAGGGGCTCACCTAAAAGAGCTAGTTACACACATTCTTCTCTTAAATAATGGAGGAAGAAGCTACAGGTTCAGGAAGACTTTCAGTTGGCTGAGTTTATGAATTGTTTGCTCAAGCCTTCTTCCACATTAGCATTCGTGGATAAAAAGCAGATGGGAAGGTTGTGAAATTATCTTGCAAGCACAGCCACAAAGAAAATACACAAAAGCTACCTGGAGTAGAACCTTGGTTTTCCATCTGTCCATTGTTCCTGGCGCCTTGTAGTTCAGCAGTTCTCCTCTGAAATGACTGGCCCTTTTGTGTTTATCAGTATTTAACAGCTGTGTGGTGTCACTTAGGCATGTGGGTTTGTTTGCGGGGAAGGCTATAAAAATACAGCTTAACTTTTTCAGTGACATTGAACTGCTGATAAAATATTTATAAGATTTCCCACAAAATGGCAGTGATTTCAATGGAGAATTGTTGCAATAGACAAAAATATTCCGAGCAGCAGGAAGAGAGCACAGAGAGGAGCTTGCAGATCAAACTCTCCTTGCCTTTTCGCAACGATCTTTTCTCAAGAGCAATTCACCCAGCTCCAGCTAATCCTTACTTGGTCATAATCATCTCTTCTTTAATTGACTTCCCATCACTCACACTGAAAATGCACATAGTGAACTAGGTGCTATCAACATGGTAACACCTCTTCATTCCTTTCACATTTATCAACTGCCTACCTCTTCAATTTGCCTTTTGTTCTGCGAAAGGCTGTAGCGCAGCTGCTTCTTATAGATGCACTGTGAAAGCCGGTCTCCTGAAATGCAAGGGAGCTATTCAAGGCACAGAAATTAATTTGGGCATTTTTAACTCTCAGATGTATGCAGCTAAAGGACTGCAAGAAGAGAGTGGGCAGTGAGGCAAGGGGCAGGAAGTGGTAGAATGTAGTACATAAACTGCTGTGTACATATGCTTCACTTTGCACAATCAGTCCATTGACTGCATTGGCATACGCTGAACTTCAGTGAAAGGATTAGTTGTGCTAACAGAGCATAAACCGAAATTACATCTCCATGTCTTAGATAAACACACCAGTTTAGTTCTCAAAGAGGTATCAGGTTAGGGCTCTGGTTAAAGAGCTCTTCCAGGATTGACCCTCCAAAACGTATCTATCGTTATGCTTGCTCAAACACACAGCTCTTTGTCTAGGGGGGCCCCTTCTCCCCGGTCTCCTTTTTGGGATTTTTTAATCTCTTTTGTCAGACTTTAAATGCACTTTAAGGACACTCCATGGTCTGACTGCTTTGCTCGCTGAACCGGCACTCCAAAAGCAAGAGAGAAACGGACGCTATGGGAACTGACCTGTACTGTATGGGGGAGGGGGGTGGTTAGAAAGATGGGACACAACTGTCCTCTATCACCCACAATGTGTCACATCTGCTCATTTAAATGTATTAGCTCCCTTGATTAGCTCAACTTCTTGAGCAGCCCCATCAAATCAGTCAAGGGCTGCAGGCTACAAGCTCTATTTCTGCTGCCTGGCTTGCCTAGCTTGCAGCAGGAAATGAAATGAGTGTCCACCCACTTGTCTCTGTGACAGGGTACCATTTACTGGGCAGCAGCCCGCAAGCTTGGAGCAGAAGCTGTGTGGGAATCTCTAGGAGGACAAGACGTGTAGCAGATTACACAACATGGAGTGTCTGTAGCTGGGGGAACAGTCAAGTGACCCTGAGTGCAGGCCTCAAGGCCCTCAGAAATCAATCGGGGAAGTGTCTCCCTCTCTCATAATGACAGCAGCAATGTCTCCGTTGCATGCAGTATTAACACACACATATGGACAGGAGGAACACAGAGGGTAGCCAGCCCTCCACATCCCAGCAATCACACCTCTGACCGTAGTGTAGACATACCCGTAGATATGTAGCGCAGATCCTCAACAGCTATAAATAAGAGGAGCTCTACTGATTTCATTGGTGCTAAGCAAATTTGCACCAGCTGTTTAGGTCAAAGGCACTAAATACATTCCTCCCTCTCCGTCATCAAAGGAAGAGCCCACGTGGGTAGTGACCCTGTCAGCTTGTTTTCTGTGAGAAGAAGCTGTAAGTATGGATTCAGGGAAAGATGCTTCATCTCTCGACAGTTTGGATTCTAACTGAACGAGAAGACAGAGATCTGCAGGGTTATTCTGGGTAGCCCTGAGAGACTTTTGGGAGACTGGTAGATTACTACATCTCTGCGACCACTTGGAATTATGGATTGTGACTCACCTGTACATATATTTTACCCGCTTTAACCTTTCAATAGCTCTCATTTCCTTTTCTTAGCTAATAAAACTTTAGCTAGTTTTCTATAGAACTGGCTATCAGCATTGTCTTCGGTGTAAGATCTAGGGTACCGACTGATCTAAGGTAAGTGGCTGGTCTCTTGAGACTGGGAGCAATCAAATACGCTGTGTTTTTTTGTGTAAGTAACCATTTTTCACATAGTCTAAGGGGACTGTGACTCCATGGAAAGACGGTCACAGTGATCTAGGAGTTCACTTTGTTGCTGGCTTGGTGATATCTAGGTACAGAGAACACCATCAGTTTGGGGTGTCTGCCCTGTTTCCAGCAGTCTGCATTGAGGTAGGCACTCTCAGTGGTGAGCCACTCCAGACAGCACGACAGTAGTATTGGTCTATCTAAAGCAAGAAGCACTAATGAAATCCCATTGATCATGGCTAGTCAATGAAAGTGATGATGCTATAATTTAATTTAACCCAAGAAAGGCAGAAACATTTTCCCTGTTACTCTGTACTGTTAACCTAGACCTGGAAGAGGTTGGCTCAGCACAGTTTAACTGGGTATTTTTCATATTCTTTGCATGCCATACACAGAGGGCCACTGCTCTCAGCACAGGGCTAGATGCAGAAACCCTCACCCACGTGAGCAGGGCCTTCTATTGTGAATAGCCTCACTATAATCAATGGGTCTGTTAGTAGCCCAAGGCGGAATCTGGGCCACATGTTTTTCCCATGTGGGCTGTGAGATTCTGTCTGGCTTTCCCAGCAGATATACTGGGACTGTCCACAACCTCTCCAGCCTCTCTACAGCTCCTTTCCCATGAGAGGCAAAAATGCCTGTAATTCCATACTTTTGGGGTACACGTCCCCTCCGGTGAGTAGGATCCCCTCAGTTTAGACTGTGAGCTCCTTGGGGCAGAGACCTCCTTCTCATTATGGCATACAGCCCCTAGCACAAAAGGGTCTTGATCAGGCTCTCTAGACACTACTGCGCTACAAAGAATACTAATGTATCACATGACCTAGTGTTATCACTGCACGGCCATCAAGTCAGCTCAGAGGAAAATGCTGCCAGTGAAACTGTAGCTGTTCCACTGACGATTCAATGACACATGGAACGCTATCTGCAAGGCAGGGCAGACTCCCAGCCCCTGGGACACAGAGAATGCTAAATATTTTAACAGGCTCAGCAGTGTAATTCCTACAGTGACTGCCGCTCACACCACAGCTCTTGGGCCCTGGATCTGCCACTGCCCCAAGTGACTGCTGCTAGTCTCTCGCTTTATCCCCCTAAAGATTCCAAGATCCTGGTGGAAGGACTCAGGATGTGAGAAGCTGTGATTAATCTGGGGGTGGGGGTGGGGGATGTGTTTGAGAGACCTCGACCAATGAAGGGTATACATCAGTATCTATGAGTAAAAAGATCAGAAAGGAAGTGATAATGCCCCCAAACTCCCAGCACATGTCACTCAGCCAAATCTCCAGGGGCTAGGACTGTATTGTACTCTGAAGCACTTGGCATTTTGTTTGAATTTTTAAAACATTCTAACAAAGTGCAGCAGTTCAATGCACAGTGCCCATATGCAAAATGGAGTCAGCGGGGCTACTTATGGAGTGAGGTGCTACCCGCTATGAGTAAGGGGTCCAGAATCAGACCCGCCCTTTTTTCTAGTGCGCAATCTATAAAAGTCCCATATGCATTTATGAAACCATACAGAAAATATAGTTAGTTTGCGTAACATGAACACACAACACAGAACATTTGCCATCACAATGTAAAATGAAAGTGTCCCTACACCTTTTAAAAAGTGTTTTCTCAATTGTTCCAGCTTTTTTGTTTTTTGGGCTGACTGCAGACAATAATTTTAAAAAATGAAGACGTCTCTTTTCTATCCCATATTTCCTTTCCTAAGAGGTTTGTCTCTAGTGCAATAATTGCTCTGCTCACAAAGCAGTGGGACATGTTAGATGAGGGGTATAAAGTTATTACAATAAATTATACACAATACTGATCTCTTAGTGACACGCAGCCCTGATCCCCTGGACACTTCAAACTCTACCATACTTGGTTTGGAATCAACAGAGCACTGAAATGCAGATAAACGCTAGTTATGAAAATTACCTGTCCAGAATCAAAGTATAAATAGCACATACCATACCCCTGGAGAAAAGAGAAAACCGTACTGTACAGCGACTTCTTACTCGTTGGAGCCAGAGTTCTTCACCAAAGACAAAGTGTGTACTGCCCTTCGTAACCCCAATGAGAAAGAGAAGTCACTGCTTGTGCCTGTGTGTTAAAATGCTCTGTAACTGACTCCTCCCACAGAGAGACAATTACTTTGTTTTCTTCCTACAAGTAACAGTTCAAGTTGGGTCTTTTCCTCCCAAATAAAGACATAATGTGGTTCTTAAAACAATCAAAACCCCCACACAAGCGTGTCCTTGACCGTGGAGTATTATTGTGGGGTTTTGTTGAGGGAGGAAACTGGAAGTAAAGACAGTGGTTTTAAATTCAACATACTGCAATAGGTTTCTAATTCTGATAGGCACAAAAAGTCAGTGTAGGATACGCTGCTTTTCCTTCCATCAATACTCTTTCTATCCTTGCACTACTAATTTAATTGGTTTCCCATTAGTGAGATAGCGCTGTAACTTAATCTCGACTGCATTGTCTGCTACAGAGTTGCAGAGGAGATTATAGTTCTGAGGCCAGGAGCATACTCTGCTCAGTTTAGATTCAGCCTAAATGTTTCTTGAACCAATTCTCTGACACAGGCAGCAAAGGAGGAAACGTGCTACCATTCTGGACATCCTTCAATAAACAAGCTGTTTTTAATATCAAAAACATTTTTCACAAGAAAAGCAACAACCCCCCCCCCCCCCCCCCCCCCCCCCCCCCGCGCGGAAGCGCGTTGGTATTCTTTCTATTACAGAACATCAATGAAAGATCAGGCCCTCTGCATACTAGGCACCGTACAGGTAGTTAACAAAGAAGATGGTCCCTGCCGCAGTGATCTTGCAGTCTAGGTAGATTTTTGTTTGCAGCATCTACTCTACCTGGATAAAACAATATTATTAGAATGATGAAACAAGTGTGAAAGTCAAGCCATTCAAAATTAAGGTTAAGAAAAACAAATGCTTAGGGGGAGATGATTCAAACCCTAACCAGACCCCTCCAAAATGGAAGATTTTCCATTTAAATGCTGTGTGTGGTCCCCCACCCCAAATAATTCAACATGCCTATTACTTTACAAAATGAGCTATTTTTTTATTTTAATAACACCCTCCAAATTACACGCTTCACACCAGAATCCTGCCCTTTGTAAAGGACACAGCTATTTGTCACAGCTCAAAGCACAGACAGTAGGGCTCATCCACAATCATCAGGCTGAACTGGGGTCAAGGCACCTGTATTTTCACCCCGCATCCACACTATTGCTCTGCTAAACTCTCTGAACTTCAGTGCCCACTCGATCTGTCCCCCATAAGTTGCAGCACCGCTCCTTGTCTGCTGCATTTTGGAAGATTTTCAACAGGCATTGTCTTAAGGTGTTTTTTAAGAGAATTGTGGGAGAAAGAGGTCAACTCCCACCACCCTCTAGGAAACTCCCATAATTCCCTAGGGTGTTTCTTAGGAATTGCCTGGCATTTGTACCATTTCCAAGCTAGGAGGATCACCGCTCACACTGGAAAAACTAACCCTTAGCCAGCTTTCTCGCACCTAGTGGGCCATGGACAGCTGAAAACCAGAGAATCTCAACACAGCCTGCTCTGTTCCCTTCAGGTGCAGGCCAAGCCACAGAGAGAGGCTGACAAGTCTGCCTCAGTGTTGGCTAACAGAGGTGGTTGTTTTAGTTCAACAAATAGTGGCTCATATCTAAAGATCCAAAGGTCTCAGGTTCAATACCCACAGTCAACACATAGCATTACATCAAATTTGTCAATTTTTTTTCAGGAAGTTTCAGACACTTTCTTCATTCTGTTCCCAGTATGCAGTGTGTGAGAGCACGTCTTCTCCCCAACTCCAAGGAACACATGTACAACATATAGAAAGTGCTGCTAATTGCCTCAGAGATGCCTCTCAAGCTGTAGCCCTTAGCAAATATGGGAATGGAACAACGATGGTATACCTACCTCTAAAATGCCTATTTCTGATTAACAACCTCTCATTGGAGGGTCTAATAACTAGATTGTTCCCAAACTGCTACAAACCATTATTTATCATCTTAACTTTTCACAATCTGGATTTTGACTGACCTGAATCATTTGGCTGAAGTTGTTCCCAGAGTAAATTTTAATAAACCACTGGCAGTTGCCAAATTTAACAAACGATTTAGCTGATCGGTTGCAGTTTGATATGGCTGACTGACATCTGCCTTGCTGGAAAATTGCAGAGCCATCCCCGTCATTAGATTTCACGTGGGGAAGCTAATGCATGGGTGCTACCTCAACTCATCTGTGTGCCACGGAGAAGAGGTGAACCCCCAGTCCACTGTAACCCCCCCACCCCACAAAAGGAAAAGCACACAGCAATAGTCCTTTAACAATGTCAACCATACCAATGAGCTTAATGAGAATTCTGAGGCTTAGAGATGGGCTTTCATCATTCCTGATCTGTTAAAAGAATACATGGTTATCTAATGCCTTTTGGGACACAAGTCATGGCCACTCATCTACAAAAGGGTTAAAGTCAAGCTAAACTGAGTTTTTAACATGACTTGGACGGTCACTGCGGATGGGGCTGCTAAACGACACCTTATAAACAACATACAATTCTTTTACCTCTGCTGGTTAAGACAAGGAAGGGGTTTTTTTTAATTTGGTCTCTTATAGGGTGGTGGTGGCCCTTTGCGTTGAGAAAGGCACAACCACGGCATGGTTTTTTCCCCTCAGTTATCAGTCACAAATGTTCCTTGGTTTTGTTCTGCTCTATTTGCCTCTACAGTGTGATTCGGCACAGGGAAAGACTGGATGAACTCCATCAAGGAAGGAAATTTGTGTCCCCTTTAAGAGCCAGGCATGATGGTAGCCCAGTAATCTTACCAGAAAAAGAAAAGCCTGGTAGAGGTAAGAACTGTAGAAAATGAAGGATCTAAAGTCCATCTGGGGAAGCAGGTTTGTTGTGTATGGTTTATAGCCAATTTTTCTCTTTGTAGTGTTTTTTGGTAACTACTAATAAATTAGAATTGTTTTAAAAATTGCATATACTGAGTCAGTGCATTTTATGCCAAAGGTTCTAGGGATTCTGCCAACTTTACATCATAACATACCAGAAGATAAATGTTCAAGGGTCTGTGCCAGAACATGGATGAAATATAGACCCTGAATATATGTATAAGGCCAAAGTTTAGGCCCTGATTCAGCGAGGTACTTAAGCACATACGTAACTTTAAGCCTGTGAGCATTCCCATTGACTTTAGTGCACTTTGGGATGGAAGATAAACTACAGAAGAAAGATGTTATTATAGATCTAAGCTTTTCTGCATACTTGGATGAACCAGGCAGATACAGCAGATGGAAATGAATAGATCTTGTATGTCATCAGCCATGCCCAGAAGCAAGAAAACCGAACCATCCCAAGATATAGAGTAGAATTCTGTGTACACTTTTAGAGTGGGTTTAGAGAAGTGACATATAGCACTCAATTCTCTGCCACCATATCAACATTTTAGCTGCAGCTGAAGACAAGGAGTTAAAGTAACCACCTTGTCAAAAGTTTGATGTCATTATTCTGTATTAGATACTCATTAAAAATCCTTTTTACAAACAATCCTTAAAGAACACTATAGGAGTGAGGATAGCGATACAGGGCTGGGTTCTTCACAATGCTTCAACTAGCTGGAGATTCCCCTGTGTAGTGGGAATTTCTGCTGGTGCAAGGCCACTAGAGGCAGTGTAACTATCTCCTGCACTATCCACTCTGTAAACAGGATGGAGAAGGTGCTGGGGAGAGGCAGGGCAGAAGCCATAAAAAGCTCAGATTTTTAGTAACTTCTTGTCATTACTTTAGCTCAGCAGAGTCTTTCTCTTGAGTGCTCTAATTCTCAGACATTTGGTTCATTTTTCTAGATTATTTTTAAAACTTGTATAATAATCAGATCTTGTCTGTTCACTTTCATGACAATGTTGAAACAGGAAAGCTGTACTAACTAGTTTGTAACTGCTGGAGAAAGGAACAGATGAACCACAGAGGTGACCAGAGAACACCGATCAGGAAAGCCTGGTGCGGAGGACTGAGAGAAGTTTTCTTCATTCAAAATTATGTATTTGTGTATCTGTCCATTTTAGGGCTTTTTTGTTCCAAAAGGATATTGTCACTTCTACCTAAATATAAGAAATGGTTTCTTCTTTCTCTCTCTCTCATCCCACCCCTCTCTCCCCGCATGGCCTTAGGTAGAGGAAATCTTTGATAGTTCACTTCCAACACAGAGCATGACTAGGGGTAAAGTTTTCGGAAGTATATAAGTGATTTAGGAATGTAACTGGTCAAAACTTGGAATTTCCATACCATGAGAAATTCTGATGCTTCAAAATTTGTTTTTATTCTGAAACAGAAAACCAACAAATTTCAAAAATTGCCCATAAAACAATATTTTTAAAAAAATATTGCTTTGGGTTGTTTGAAACTTTTTGTTTCAATTTCAATTTTTAATTTTATAAATTACAATAATATAATATAAAATACATTTCTAAATGAAAAATATTTCAAAATGAAAAATTAAAATGTTCCATTCTGATGTCAAAATATTCCACATGTTCTCATGGAAAAAAATCTCAATTTTCACAAAATGGCATTTTCTGGTGGAAAAATATTTCAATGACACTTTCAACCAGCTAGACTTAGGAGTCTAAGTCCCATTTTCAAAACAGACTTAGTAAGAGCCTGATTTTTACAGGTGTTTAGGCACCTAAGTCCCATTGATTTCAACGGAAGATAAGCACCCAAATAACTCTAAATATCTGGCCTTTAGCAGTCTAAGTATCACTAGAAGCCAATGGTATTTAGACTCCCCAATGGGTTTAAGTCACTTTTGAAAATGGGATTTAGGCTGCTAAGTCACTTATGTGCTTTTGAAAATTTTACCCAAGATCAAAATTGCATAACTCACTGTACCAATTTATAGTCACCTAAATGTCTTAAATTCTAACTGAGCACCAAGATCTTGGTAATTCCCTGAGTTACTGGCTTTCATCAGTCTCCAGATCTAAAAAATACCCCAAATCTATAACTGTAGTTTACACACATTAAAGAGCTCCTGAAACTGTTGTTAATATCAGCAGTTCATCCAGGTGACATCTTGCTTTACTAATCAAGACTTCCTCGCCCAAAGGAAGAGAGTCAACTTCCCTTCTCCAGTAACAACTGGATTTTTTATTTTTATTTTTACTGTGGAAAACAGGACAAGTATGACCTGCAGTCAAACCACCATTTCCTGAAAGGTTCCTAAGAATAAAGAATCTCACTACAACTTTAAATTACAAACAAAAACGTACGCTCAGCATTACATGCAAAATTGCAAACACACACTTTAGTAACAAGCTAAAGTGCCACGGAATTTGTAATTCCACCATAAAGGTACCTGATTTGCTTCTATATAGCAAGCCGGACTCAAGCTGGATACAAAGCCAACTTTTTTAGAGCAGTTATCCTAAAGCAAACAGTCTCCTGAAATAAAATATACATAAGTTAGTATTTCCAAAATGCAGACATAGATGAAAAGCAGAAAAATAAGTGCTGCCTACCAGAATTGTTGAGAGAAAGAGATTTCTTTATAAGGTGGAGGGTTATGCTAGCAAGTTTTGTGTTTCTGTTCATATGGAAACCTGCCTGCGAATGACAGCATGTTTTTTATTTTAACAAGGATTGGCTAGAATGTGCGCTGGCACAGCTATGCACGCTAGAGGAGTCGAAAAGAAGCCATCATCATGATAGATTTTCCCCCTATTTTAATACAGTCTTTCTGAAGAATGTAAAATCGCCCCATTTCCAAAGCAAACCCAGTTCAATTTAAGTCAGAGAATGGCACAGCTAATAGCTGCTCTCTTTTCATATCAGTTCAAAGATTTCATCTGCTTGCTGGTCTGCCTGCTTTCCAAACGACAAGCAAAAAGTGTGAGTGGATTCTGTAGCCTGTTAAAAACATCCATTCTCATATTTGCATCATTAGTTCTTCTGGGGGTGTTTGTAAGTGCTATGCAGCATTTTATTCATTATAAAAGCAAGTACTTAGAGCCCTTGCTCACATCAGGGAACACTTATGCAATTAGTCCTTCTGGTTTCAATGGCACTGTCTGAATAAGTGCTCACCTAATGAGTAAGTGTGAATAAGGGCTCCTCAATCTGGCCCCTAAGGGATACAATCTTTGATCAGTACACATGGATTTCTGAGTTTAACATTGTAAAGAGCGAGAGAGATAGCTGTATTATTTTATATGACTATTATATGTACCTCAGTTTATCTACTTGATATTATTCTGTCTGATCACAGAATTAAAGTGGCTGCTGGGGAGAGGAAACAGGAAATAAAACAATGGCTAAAGATGAGATATCCTTGGGGAAAATACTTCTAGTGTCCTTAACAGGACAGCAAGTCTACTATGAATTAGAAGTGATTACCTGCCTGGCTCCACCCAGGTTAACAGGTTTATTGTTTTCTAGGGTTGTGGGCCTAAGATCAAAAGGACACTGACCTGCTAAAAATCCTTGCCAAGAGAGGAAGGTGGGGAGACATATACAGAAGAGAGCAGGTGCGCTGTGGGAGACAGACAGACAGAAACTGCAGCAGGACAGTCTGACCCTCCCAGCCCAGAAGTAGGAATACCTGGGATACGTGGAAGTTATCTAAACCTTTTCCATTCCTTGCAAGCTTGGTAAGACCCAGCTGTGCAAGTCTTATTGATTTAACCCTTTTCTCTGCTTGTGATGCACCTGTGATTTAATACTTTGTTTTGAAGTATATATTGGAACAGAGAAATTTGCCAGACTGGATTGGACCAGTGATCTATCTGGCAAAGCATCTCTCATCTCTGATAATAGCCAGTAACATTAGGGGAAGGTGGAAGAATTCTTGGAGCAGTCAATTAGGAAGAAACTTTCCATTTATGTGACTTGTCTAAAGTGAAAGTTTCTTCCGAACCCCTGCCAGTTAGCGGTTGGCTTATTCCCTGAAGTAGGAAGATTTGTATTCCCACTATTAAAAAACAACAAAAATAAATAAATAAAATCATCCTATGAAGCAAAATGGTGGATGTTCACATTATCCATATAAACATTTAATCCTTCTTTGAATCCTCCTGCAAATAATTCCCAGAATCACTCCACCATTCTCTTTTAAGATTGGTCTAATATTTGCTACCCTCCAATTCTCTAGTAGAGCCATGGATTTCAATGAGGGATTGCGTATTTTTGTAATTTCCTACTTCATTCTTAAGCTCCCGCCCAGCTCTCCGGGCATGTCTATACTGCATTTGGGAGCGAGCCTCCCAGCCCAGGTCCACGGACTTGCACTAGTACTGTGAAAACAGCTGTGTAGTTGTTGCAGCTTGTGCTGAAGGTTAGGCTCTGAACCCCAGGGAAGGGACTCAAGTGCCTGAGGACCATCCTTGAGAGCCTGAGTCGCAACATCCAAGTACTGTCTACACAACTATTCTTAGAGCGCTAGCAGGAGCCCCACTAACACAAGTCTATGGACCCAGGCTGGAAGGCTTCTTCCCAGATTCAGTGTAAACATTCCATTTCTTCCTAATGACTTGTATCTTTTTATCACTTCGTTTCATCTCCTATTTAAAATGTTACTCCATAAATTGGGTAGCTTAGCCGGTACGGACAGTAGCAATTTACACCTGGTATGGATCAGCAGTAAGAGCTAGAGTCACAAAGGGACACAGGCGCCTAACTGACACTTTAGGCACCTAAATCCCAGAGCCAGGCACTACTGGTAATCAACAAACCCCCACTCAGCTGCTGTCAAAGTATGTAGGTGCCTAAACTCACTTGGTGCCTAAGTTTTTGAAGTAAAGTTCCCTAGGTGCCGATGCTCCTGCCTCTGAGCATGTGCACAGCTGTCTCCCTCTAGGCATCCAGACTCCTACACCCCAGAGCAATGCACAAGCTGGTAGAAAATGGACATTGCTCAACACAACTCGCTGCAAGGCCCAATCTGGTAGGAGGACTCAAGAGACCAGGCACAAGCTCACACAGGCAGCTGCGGCAGATGGAGAATCACCAGCACTTCCCTCATAAGTTTTTGTTCAGTGATTAGGGGACTCACCTGAAATGGGGGAGTTCAAGTCCGCCTTCTGCCTGCATGGGTGAAGGGAGTTGCTATCTCTATAGCTCAGTGGTCTAACCACTGAGTTACTGGACAGTCTGCTGTGGGCTCCCTCAGTCCACTTGAAGCTCTTCCACTGTGGATCAATAATTAGAGACATTCGAGTGGGAGAACTGGATGCTGGCTCTCCCACACACATCCTGGGTGAATGCTCTATCCACCAAGCCACAGAGTCATTATCATGTTTGTGCTTTCTCTCTCCCTCTGGCCCAAAAACTAAATTATTTATCCACAGTGGAACATAAGAACAGCCATACTGGGTCAGACCCATGGTCCGTCTAGCCCCAGTATCCTGTCTTCTAGCAGTGGCCAATGCCAGGTGCCCCAGAGGGAGTGAACTAACAGGTAAGGATCAAGTGATCCATCCATCCTGTCGTCGTTCCCAGCTTCTGGCAAACAGCGGCTAGGGATACCATCTCTGCTCATCCTGGCTAATAGCCATCAAGGGACCTATCCTCCATGAACTTATCTAGTTCTTTTTTGAACCCTGTTATAGTCTTGCCCTTCACAACATCAGCTTCAGCAGGAGAAACTGAAGGAACCTGCATCAGAATATCCCACAGACTAGTGGCTAGGCCACTCACCTGTGAGGTGGGAGATACCTGTTCAAATCCCTTCCTGCCTAAGGCAGAGGGGGGCGCTTGATCCCAGAGTGTCCCACATCCCAGAGGAACACCCCAATCACTGGTAGAAAGTTATAAAGGGAGCACCAAACTCAGGCTTCATGAATCCCAGTGGTTTCCTAGACCTAACAGTTAGATGTGGTGATGTTGAGCATTGCAACGCCTAAGTTCATTTGTGAGCCTAGCCCAAAGTGATTACCCCCAGGAGCCTTGGGGGTAAGGTGACTCTGAAGGGTTTGGAGAGTCACAGAGCCTCCCAGCGTTACTCCTGGGGTGACACAGCTCACATACCACCCCTTGTTCAGGACTGTGACCGAAGTCGCTGTCTAGCCCCTTAGCATGACACAAAGCAGTAGCAATACGTTATATGCAGTACTTCAGCAGCTGTAAGCAGTGGTTTTGTTCAGAAGATAGCTGGCTTCCACTGAAACAGGAATAACCCATTACAGTAAAAACACAAAGACAGGAGAGGGAAGAAAAGACAAGAAAAGAATTAAAGAAACGGAAAAGGTTCTTCCCCATTTGATTTTATAAGCCTATTTCTGCTATATCCAAAACTTTATACATTAGTTAATATTTATAATTGGTTCCATATATAAAGTGATATTCAATTCAAATTAGACAGTAATCTAAGCTAACAAGCAGCTTGTTGAAGAGTCATACAGTTATCCATTATTACATGGCTAAAAATAGAACCACTCTGAGTAGCTGTTAGAATTGCAGTACATGGCGTATTTCAGTAAAAGCAATCGTGGATAAAAGAGCAAAAGATAAGAGAGTCTAATGTGAACAGATGGCTAATTAAACTTGTCCCTGTACATGTACAGGGGCCGATTCTGCCACACTTGTTCCCAGTGCATTGTTCTCTGCTCTGCAGGTAATCTTCCCTCCCACATAGTCTGTTTTGTCAATTTAGACTGTAAGCTCTTTGAAGCAGGCTAGATTATTACTCTGTGTTTATACAGGGCCTAGCACAAGGGCACCCCAGTCTCAGTCATGCTGGAATACAAACACACTGAAACATGAAGTAAACTTCTATTCAGTGTGAGTTGTGGTATCAGAATCTAGACTATGAGGTTTTCATTCCCCCAAACATACATTTTTTTCTGAAGATTGCAGTACCACTTAATTTAGAGACTCCAAGCCAGGGTTTCCTTTTGCTCACTTACACTTCAAGCTAGGTTCTAGGTTGTTACTGGTCAAACCACTTGCCTGCTATTATGACTCAGAAAACAGTTTCTCTTCTTACTAATAAGTGGAAATAGGAGGGGAAAGAATAGATTGAAAGGTGTGGAATACAGTGATAGAGAGGAAATGGGAAACGGGAATGGGTAACAATGTCCTTCCCTTCAAATTTTCCCTTTTAAAGCTCTAACACTGTAATGTTAAAACGTGGCTGTGGAATAGAGGCTTTGTTTTATACAATACAAATAATATCAAAGGAAAAATTGCCCAGACCTGGGTTAACTGCTTCTTAATTTTGAAGCAGATACAAATTGCTTTGTGTGATAGTCACGGATAATCTCATGATAAGGGAGACAAATGATATTGCTGAGGATGTAGGCAGACAACAAGAAGGCTAGAGAGAGATGCGGGAAGGCGCTGAGAGAAGGAAGGAGGAGCCAGCCCTGAGAAAGACTTATGTGGGGGGCATATAGTTTTATTTTAGAATCACTTTTGTGTTAATAAAATCATACCTCCGGAGTGGACACTTGATTCTCTAAGTACTCAGCTTTTGCTGGGAGCTGGGTGGGGACTCTACCGGCTTACAGGTTGTCATCTTTTGGGATACAATCCAGCCTAGTGAGACATTTGTGTCACCACCTTCCATGTCACTCTGGGTGCCTGAAACACTCTGCTGCTAAAGGTCATAGCCTGGACACCAGCAGCCAGAAGACAAGCATGCAGATCACACCCTGAGCATCCGAGTTGCTGATCCAGGGATGTACAGTACATAGACACTCTGGGTGTGACCTCCATGCTTGTCTGCTGGCTGACACAGGAACCTAAATACATGGCCTCATTTGCAGAGGTGTTGAGTGTCTACAGTTCCTGCTGACATCAATGTGAGCTACAAACAGCCAGCAGCTCTGAAAATCAGACTCTTTTGATGACTAAAGGTGCCTTGCTATTGGCAGCCATTTTTGTAAATGTCCTTTACTCTTAGAAAGTCCATAGAATGGCTACGAGAATTTAGGATCTAGGATGTGATAGGGAATGCATCATCCACAGCAGCTAGGACAGGAAGGGGCAAATGAACTCCCTTCTCCCCCTCTCCCCGCCCACACACAAAGAAGAGCAGCGTCAAATCCTGCTAATCCTGGATGGAAGGGCTCCTGATGTCCCAGTGTGGACAACTCGGAACAAGTCACAGAAAGAGGCGATAAAAGGGACAAGCAGAGCTTGTTGGAGAGAACAATTTGGTTTTAGGCTGCTTTCTTAAGAGCAATTCAAGTGATGACCTAAGAACCTAGACTATCCATGCCTACATGTGTAGGCTATCCATTCTAAGAGGCATTCTTTATGACCTGCAAAAATAATCCTGCCATTCATGCTCAGAACCAAGTTTTCCCAAATGTTCATCGCTTAGCCAAATCAAAATCAGTTTCTTTTGGAACAAATCCACACACTGCCCCTAAACAAGGATGATTTACATGACAAATCTTAGATCTCAACTATTTTGGCTGTGGGGTGTCAAAAAGTTGCAACGTTTAAACCAACAATTTTCCAAAATATTGGAAAAAGCCTCCTCTCCACATTGAAAGATAGCACAGCCTATTTTGCTCTAATTCTCTATTTTTAAAATAATCATGTTCTGGCAGAGATCAACCCTGGGAAATTTCAGCCTAAGAGATGAAAATTTCCAAAGAGTACTGAGTTAGTGAAAACAGAGGGTTAAGAATGGAAACAACCATGTAACCTTAACTATAATAGCAGGCATTCTCAGGCCTACTATAATAAAGAATTACAAATGCACATGTCACTCTCCAACAGGAAAACTATCTCAAATGCAAAAGGTTTCCCCAGGTCAAAGGAGCATATGCAATACACATGATGCTCAGATCCATTGTTTGATTTGCAGCAAGGGAGAGTTAGGTTAGGCATTAGGAAAAACTTTCTAACTAGATGTAAGTGAGGTCTAAATGAGCTCTCCCCAACATGCAGTGACACATTAGTGGAAGAGACTTCAGTCACAGACCATGTTTGCATAGAACATCTACTCTGCCTAGGTGCACAGCAGATGGAGCTGCTTTGCCATAATGATCAATCTTGGCTGGGTTTGGGTTACAAATCGCTCTAGTATTTGAATACAGGGGTAATGAAATGTTATTCTTATCGTACGAATAAAGGGCAGCAGAACTGTGCTTAGCGTGCCCTGATTGAGCGGTTCCCACTAAACTGAAACTCACTCGCTAAGCAGCAAGTAGTTATGCCAAACCTCAGTGATGGGGAGATTGGGTGAGGACAGATGTTTCTACCTGGTGGTATGGACAAGCCCTAGATGCTATGTGACCTGCCTCTCTTCAGTGTTTAACAGAGCCGACTAGCTCAACTGAGAGCCTTTGTTTCTGGTTGGTGATTCCTAGAGCTGGCATCAGTGCTGAGCAGGTCTAGGGGCTAAGCCTTAGACTGGGGCAAGTGAATACGAAGACTACACTGGCTGTGAGGTTCCCCACGACCTGCTGAAAACACTGAGAGCTGGGTTAAGTGGTGGAACCTCAGAATGGGATGTCATGGGAGCAGCAAGCAGTGGTGGTGGCAGCAGAGACATAGCTGCCAGAGGAGGCCAGCCACAGCAGAAGGACAGCGGCAGCTAGTTGCAGACGCAGCAGTACTGGTATTGCTCGATGCTCCCTCCCAGGAGTTAGAGATGACCCCTCATGAATGTTCTTCTAGGAGATCACTGACAAGGACAGCCAATGTTGAGTGGGGTGCAGGGGAGGGAGAGGGGAGTGATGTGTTAAAGGGACATTCGCTCATTCTCACAAGGTGGGAAACTGAGGGAAAGGATACTGTCCAATGCATGGTGGGATCAGGTTTGCTTATGGTCACATGCTTTTGAATGTGGCTGTGGTGTTCTCCCATCATGTCTAACTCCTAACCAGATGACAAGATTGTTGGTCATAGACACAGTCCAGCTGCATGGCCGTGGCTTGAAGCTGCTGCGTTATCCTCTTTCTTCCTTTAAAGACTTGCCCCAAAAGGAAAATCTCAAAGCAGGGAGAACAATTAGATGCCAAATGGGTGCTTGAGGGAGGATGTGGGGCTCCCAGAGTTCTAGAACAGTAAATAGTACCTGCTTAGGGGGTGCAGAGAAGAAAACACAACACCCGAAAATGCCTCACATTTTCAGCAAAACTCAGAACTGACTGGAAGGAGGGGTGTCAGAAAGGACACCCATCCAATGAAGAGCTGGAACCAGGCAGAAGTGCAGCATGGGAGCTTCTTTGCTGAAGACAGTCAAGAGGAAATGGACCAGGGCGTTGGGAGAGCAGAGTTTATAACTATGATGGTGACATGCATGAAATACAATAAGGGGTATGGCTGGCATGTAGTCCTTCCACTGCTGCCAGCAGATGTCAAAATGCTAAAAGCTGCAGGAACTCTGCTGGCCTGGCATTGGGAAACTGAGGCCCAAGCGTGAGAATCCCACAGGATGGGATCGTTAGAAAGTGGCTGTATTTTACCATGAATAAACAATCATTTGTGTTAAGCCAAACTACTGAGTATCCAGGAGGAGTCCAGATGAAAAAGGAATTGCAGGAGGGACAATGATTCTTTCATGAATATTTGTGAGTTGACCAAGTTCTAGAAGAAGCCAGGCATAAGGAGGAACTGATTCTGGGAGGAGAAAGAGCTTTTTATTTCTTGACCACAGCTTGGCAAAATTAAGACCGATCAGAATATGTAAATCAGGCTTCTGCTGATGTGGAAGCAGCCCTGCTTCTCCTTGCCAAGCTGCAGAGGTACAGCAGTGATGGCTGAAATTAACACCAGTTTCCTAAGTTTATTTTGCCATCTAGCACCAAGATCATTCATGTTCCTGCATTGCCAGATTGCAGAGAGAAAGGCGTGGTGCAAAAGAGAAAATGTGCTTAATTAATTGCAGCAGTGTGTAATTCCTGCTGCTCTGGACAGACACTTGATAAGGTGAAAAAATGAGGCACGAATCCTGTCTCTTGCCTGGGATGCTAAGTAAGCATGTCAGTCAGCTGGAGTGGCCTAGAGAAGGCAGCTTTGCTCATTGGAAAGGCTTGGTTTGGTCTCTGAAGATTCGTGCAGTGTTGTTGTGGGCGTGTCGGTCACAGGATATTAGAGAGACAAGGTAGGGGACGTAATATCTTTTATTGGACTAACTTCTGCTGGTAAAAGAGACAAGCATTCACAGAGCTCTTCTTCAGGTTCTGGAAAGGTAGTCTGAGTGTCACAGCTAAATACAAGGTAGAATAGATTGTTTAGCATAAACAATTAACACATATTTCAAGGGATCATTTAAGGGGAAGTGACTATTTAAGACCTCTCCAGTCAAAGGCGAAAAACAATGGATTTTGGGGGGCCACTATGAATCTAGAACAGCGGTTCTCAAAGTGGGGGGTCGCGACCCCTCGGGGGGTCACCAGCTGCCTCCCAAGGGGTCACGAGCCCCTTGCGCCACTGAAAAGCCACCAAATTGATTAGTTCTGCATTCGGCAGCTTTTCGGTGGACATGCCGAGCACTTTTGGGAGCACACGGCATGTCCGCCGAAAATAGCCGCAGAATGCGGAACGAATCAATTCGGCGATTCTTCGGCAGACATACAAGGGTCCGCCGCACCGAAGAAGACAGCAAAAAAGGGTCGCCGTTCTCAATAGTTTGAGAACCGCTGAGCTAGAATGACACTCCTCTGCCCTCCTCCTCCTCCCCACGCAAGCTGCATCCTGGTTTAGCAGCTTGCGGGTAGATGGCTTGCACAGTCGTCTAGGCTGGAGCTTCCACATCAGCAGAGGTCTGATCTGATTTGCATATTCGGATCACTCTTAATTTTGCCAAGATGTGGTTAAGAAATAAAAAGTTCTTCCTCCTCCCAGGATTAATTCCTCCCTCTCCTTTGATCCCTAAACCCGTCAGGATCCTTTGATTGGGGGGATGGGGGATGGGACATGGGGCGGGACTACTCAGAGAGAAGAGGGGTTTAAGAAGCCAGCTCCTAAGCAACCAGAGGAGCTAGCGAACAAGAGCAGCAAACAGGGGAGTTTTGCGAGGGAGTTTAGAAAGGGATCGTGAAAGGCACATACACCTGACAAAGAAACAAACAAACATTCTCTAAACTTAGGCCAATAACGTCCATGCCCATAAATAAATAAACCCCCCCACAAAAAGTAAAAATACTGCAGGCAGAATCCAGCAGCAGAGCGTGGGCTGTCCATTTTTTTGCACTGAATGCAGCAGTATGATTACCTACCTTGTGGGCTGGTGGCATGTGTGTGAAATCAGGGGAAGCAACTCATGGCCTTCCAAGACTGAATACAAGCTCTTGAGACCAGAGTGACTGAACTGGAGGAGACAAGGAAGACAGAGATGTATACAGAGAAGACTTTCTGGGACAAAGCAGAACAGTCCTGTGACAGGTTGGATCACAGAAACCGCCTTTGGGACTGCGACCTGATGTGCTTTGACTACCTTGGAGTCCATTTTCCCTGCCAGCTTAGGACTTCAGTGCCCTGCCTGGTTTGAGCCATACACGCTTGCCTGCTACAAACACAGACCCAGGTCTGAACTACATCCCCTAAAAGCTGCAGGATTAACTGATAACAGCTTAAGAAGTGCTCCTGTCTCCAACACTCAGATGCCCAACTTCCAATGGGGTCCAAACCCCAAATAAATCCATTTCACCCTCTATAAAGCTTATACAGGATAAATTCATAAATTGTTTGCCCCCTATAATGCTGATATGTACAGCTGTTTGTCCCCCCCAGGTATTAATACATACTCTGGGTTAATTAATAAGTAAAAGGTGATTTTATTAATACAAAGAGTAGGATTTAAGTGATTCCAAGTAATAACAGACAGAACAAAGTAAATTACCAAGCAAAATGAAATGAAACACGTAAGTCTAAACCTAATATAGTAAGAGAACTGAATACAGATAAAATCTCACCCTCAGATGTTTCAATAAACTTCTCCCACAGACTGGACGCCTTGCTAGTCTGGTAACAATCCTTTCCCCTGGTACACTCCTTGTTCCCACTCAGGTGGTAGCTAGGGGATTTCTCATAATTGCAGCCCCCTTTGTTCTGTTCCACCCCCTTATACAGCTTCGGCACAAGGCAGAAATCTTTTGTCTCTCTGGGTCCCCACTCCTCCTTCTAAATGGAAAAGCACCAGGTTAAGATGGATTTCAATACCAGCTGACTCACATGTCCTGTGAGACCCCCAAGCCTTCATTCCTCCCAACCTGACTCACAGGAAGGCCTGCCTGCAAACAGAGCCACCCACAGTCAATTGTCCTAGTTGATGGGAGCCATCAAGATTCCAAGACACCATTAATGGCTGACACTTTGCATAATTACAATAGGCTCTCACAATTACATTTCATATTTCTAGTTTCAGATACAAGAATGATTCATACATACAAATAGGATGATCACATTCAGTAGATTATAAGCTTTGTAATGATACCTTACACGGGGCGTTTTGCATGAAGCATATTCCAGTTACATTATATTCACACTTATTAGCATATTTTCATAAAATCATATAAAGTGCAATGTCACAGGTCCCCCACATCTGGCAGCTTCTGTGCTGCTGAGGATGATGAAGTCTTTGGGAAGGAGAACGTGAAGCTGGAGAAAAGGGAAATGATCCTGTAATTTGGACCCTCATTCCAGATGATAGACACAGAGACTCAAAGACTTTAAGGTCAGAATGGATGCAACCCCATGCTCTGGACGTCCCCAACTCTCTGACTGCCAGAAACTTGGACTGGACAACTGGGGATGGATCACTCAATGATTGCCCTGTTCCATTCATTCCCTCTGAAACATCTGGCACCGGTCACTGTCAGAGACTGGAGACTGGACTAGGATGGACCATTGGTCTGACCCATATGACCATTTTTATGTTCTTCAAGTGCTTCCCTATTGCCACCAGCATCACTTCTGCTGTGTCTGATTAATTCTGGGCTAGCTGCTTAACTTACCTGGGCATCTATAGCAGAGACCTCTGTGCTGGATGAAAGCAAAATATATCTTCAGGCTGGTTTTAGCTCCATGCAAAGTAAGGCCTGTGTGCATCCAAAAGCAGAATCGAGGCCTAATGCTGATTTAGGTGGCTTGGTACTGACACCCTATCTGCCTTTTTCATCTGTATATTTAATCATTCCTTATTTAACTCTCTCCATATTCTCGTTGTTTTCTGATCTGGAAAACTGCCTGCCAAGCTGTTGAACTCCCAGATACCCTCCCCTCTCTTTTCCCCTCCTTTAGTTTGTCACACTGGTTTGACCGTTCAAAAGTGGGGAAAGGCGGATTTTAATCTGTTCCAGGGCAGGGTAATAAGGGGTGATAAAATCAGGTCAAAGAACAAAAAAGGGAGCATCATAGACATTCAGAAAAAAGGAAAGTTAAGAACTCAATCAGCTAGAAAGCTTAACTCAGTGCAAGCTGTTCTGTGTTAAGGGAAAAAAGTGTCTTTATTGACTACATTGGCATAGCTCCATTAATTTCAGTGGAGCTATGCCAATTTACACCAGCACAGGGGGAGCGGGGAGAGAATCTGGCCCAGTAACCAAGCAAGGTAAGTTTATTTGTAGAAAAATAGAAGGTGGTTTTGTTTTCCAAACCTTAATCCAACTCTCGCTAATTAAAGTGCTGTCCATATTGCCAATATGCACCAACATATGGGAAGAAACATATTAACAGCATATACCGTGCTTTGTTCTAGTACTCTGGGAATTGCTGTTAACAATATCAGCTCCAACGTTTTCAGATGGAAAAGTGATTTTCAACACTGGTGTCTCTTTAATAGCCAGCTTGGAAGGACCTTGTGTCACAATTGGGGAAGATGGAAATAAAATCTATTTTAACTAAGGATGACTGACCCATCAGTCAAAGTACAAACCCACTTTTTAGAACATCCGTTTCTGCCCCCCTTGTCCAGAAGCACGAGTCCAGAAGCAAACACACTAGCCAAAATTTATGTAGAAAACCTTCCTTGCCCCCAAACCCTGAACCAGCCACCAACAATGAAAAGGGTTATATTTTAAAAGGGTCAAACCAGAAGGTGCACTAGAAGAGGAGGAGGAAAAGGCAGGGGAGGTAACACACTAAATCTGGAGGAGCGATAAAGAATTCACTATTGAAGAAAGCTGTTCAAAGTGGTTCAGATGGACTGAAATGGATTTTGGGGCTGGGGAAGCAAGTGCCCCACTCCTAGGGCTCATCACAGCAAAGACACAATGGCATGCCAACCTCAGGCGGTGTCCATAGATCCACATCAGAAAAGTCCCCAAAAGGGATGGAATGCAGCCAGAGCCTATACCACAAAATTTACAATCAATCAATCAACCGCTTTCCTGGCAGTGGCGTGGGCGTAACACGCTCATGATTGCTTAGACCTGCAAGTTAGGCCTTGTCTACATTCTGCGCAGTAAAACAGCTTTCTGTGCTGTAACTCCTGAGGTGTTGTAGCAGAGTGATTACCCTGCTCCTGAAATAAAAGAATTAAGAGCAGCTGAGTGAGGCTGGTGAGGTAGTTGGCCCAAGGTGTGGCTGGCTTATTCAGGCCACAGCTGGCCTGGATAAAACGGTTGTGGGGCCAGGAGACAGGGAAGTCTCAGTCTCTAGCCCTGGAGTGGGAAGGGTTAGCTGTCTGGAAGCAAGGTACCTGAAGCAGAGCAGTGTTGGGGGAAGGGCAAGAGGAGCTGGGGAACTCCAGCCTGGGAAATGCCCAGGCTGCAGACCTTGGTGAAGGCCTAAAAGGTGCTCAGGCTACAGAGGTGCAGCCTGGGAATAGGCAGAGGCAGCTGGTCCTAACCCCTTGCCGATGATGAGTAGTCATTACAGACTGCACTCTACCCCAGTGAGTGGGGGACTAGATGATGACTGGCAGTAGCCACTAATACAAGGTGGGTTTAGAGGGTTGGGAGTTCCCCGGGAAGGGGAGACCCAAAGTGTGTGGGTACTGCAGTGAGCAGAAACCCAAGGAAAGGGGCACTGGGTCCGTGAGAGACATGGGGCCTAAGGCAGGCAAGACACTGGCCAGAAGGAGGCACTCTGGAGCTGAAAAAGAGCTAATTCCTAGGATGACCCGCAGGAGGAGCCGCACCAGTGAGTTGTCGCTGCTACAGGTGTACATACTGCCTAGCTACTTTGTGTGCAAAAACTTTGCAGTTGCAGGGCTGTAAAAAAATCACCCCGATGAGAGGTGTAGAGCTTTCTGTGCCAGGGCTACGGCACTGTGGTGCCAGTATAGACACCGTGGTCGATTACAGCGCTGTGATTGGCCTCCGGGAGGTGTCCCACAATGCCTGTTTTCACCTCTCTGGCCATTAGTGTGAAGTCTACTGTCCTGCTCTTAGATGACCAACCATCAGCACCCCCCTTTAAATTCTTTGGGAATTTTGAAAGTCCTTTTCCTGTTTGCTTGGCAACTCGTGCAGTGGTCTCAGCGCATCTTTCCAGGTGACCATGGCCACTCCATGAACCAGGTGATCCCCTACTTGAAGCAATGCTGAGCTGCTGGACCTCATCAGCATTTGGGGAGAGGAGGTTGTCCAGTCCCAGCTGCACTCCAGCCATAGGAATTATGATACCTACGGATAGATTTCACAATGCAGGACAGAAAGGGGCGATGACCGGGACATACTGCAGTGCATAGTCAAAGTGAAGGAGCTGCAGAGTGTCTACCACAAGGTGTGGGAGGCAAACCACCACTGCGGTGCTGCACCCATAAGCTGCCGGTTCTACAAAAAGCAGGATGTGTTACTCGGTGGATGACCCCACCTCCATTGCGAAAGCTCTGGTGGATACTTTGGGGGCTCACATGCCAGTTGAGATTGGACTGAGTCAGCAGGAAAACTTGGATGAGGATGTGCATGGGGCGGGGGACCAGAGGCAGAGGACGACTCGGGGTTCAGAGATGCACACAGTCAGGAGCTCTTCTCTATGCCGAAGGTGGCTAGCCAGTCACTGCGGTCGGAGCTTGGCAAAGTGGAAACAGGTGAGGAAGTCCCTGGTAAGTGGCTTCGATTCTGGGACTCGCTGAAGTGAGTTGTTGGGGAAAGGAGAGTTGCAGAAGGCCAGTTGTTTTCTGCATGCTGAGCTTGCAGGAAGGATTTGCAGAAGGCAGGCTTGTGTCTGTGTGATGCACGTACTGCCAGATGTCTAGTCAGAGCAGCGGGACAGGGTGTTGATGGACTCCTTCACTTTACTGGAATCTGCCTCAGAGATCTCCACAAAACTCTCATGGAGATACTGGGCAATCCACTGTCACTGGGTCTTTGGCAGAGCTGCTTTGTTCTTGGCCCATTAAGGGTAAATTTCCCAAGCCACTCTGCTGTCACGGGGGGTGGGTGAGTGGGGGGACACCATAGCTGCACACAGGTGAGCCGTGTAAGGGCAAGGGCAGAAGTCCCTCCCTTGAGTCCCTGCCCACCCTCAGCAGTGAAATATCTTCCATAATGAACACGGCTTGTGGAAAATGTGGGGACAGTAATGATTTTAATGCTCTCCCCAAAAGCCACATGCCCAGTGCCCAGTACTGTCCTGGACCATTGATTTCCCCTGCCCCAGTTGTGTTTTAAAATACACAGTGCTCTCTGTGTTGCAAACAATAGTGCTTCTGTAAAATGTTGCTTTTTTTGGCTTCACAGATATGGGCTTGAGATCCCAGCCTCCCTCTTCGTTATTGATGGCTCAAAGGCTGCGCAAGATTAGAAAGCAGCCACGAAAAAGTAGAGAGGACCTTCTGCGTGATGTCATGGTGCACTCCACAGCAGAAGAACAAGAACTGAAGGAATGGCAGACCAGTGAGAAGACGGAACAAAAGGAGAATGCAGCACGTTAGAACGAAGCCAACGAGTGGCTCTTAAATGTTATGGAGTGGCAAGCGGACATGCTCCAGTAGCTCCTTGCACTGCGAACGGAGCCCCTCCGTGCCCACCCTCCCTTTCAGCCGCTGTCACAAAACACTTTCCCATGTGCCCCCCAGATACCACCAACACACTCTTGTCAATATCTTTGCTCCAGTCAGTACCCGCTGCATTCCACACCTGCCCCATCACAGTCCAGCCCTAATCCTAACCCACTGCACTCAACACCTGTTCCTCTGCAGTTTAGCCTTGCTGAAGTACAGTACCCGGTGCACTGTACTCCAAAGGACAAAGCTGCATGTGATAGCTGGACATACACAAATCTTTAATCATCTTGGGACCCCACCTCCTCTTAGGATCTTCCCTTCCACCATCCTCCACAGTGCTTTCTTTGTCTCTCTCCTCTAGTTGTTTTTTAATAAAAGAATTGTTTTGGTTTGAAAGCAATCTTTATTCTATTAATTGTAAGCAGACAGAGCTCTGCAAAGCAACAGGCAATTTTCTTAAACTTTCACAGTGTATCATCCGCATCTGTCACAATCACCTCCTAGCATTACAAACACTGTACTCTTGAGCATAGCAACAAATATTAGTGGCTTTCAGCTTCAAATTGCTGCGTCAAGGCATCCCTGATCCTTATGGCCCTACACTGTGCCCCTCTAATAGCCATGGTCTCTGGCTGTTCAAACTCAGCCTCCAGATGCTGAGATTCAATGGTCCAGCCCTGAGTGAAGCTTTCACCCTTCCCTTCACAAATATTATGGAGCATACAGCACGCGGCTAACATTATAGGACTACTGTCATCAGCGAGGTCCAGCCTCCCATATAGGCAGCGCCATTGGGCCTTTACACGGCCAAAAGCACACTTAACAGAAATTCTGCACTTACTCAGTCTGTTGTTGAACTGCTCCTTGCTGCTGCCACCGTGTATGGTTTCATAAGCCATGGCATTAAGGGGTAGGCAGGGTGTCCCAGGATCACAATGGGCATTTTGACTTTCCCTATAGTGATCTTCTGGTCCGGGAAAAAAAGTCCCTGACTGCAGCTTCCCGAACAGGCCAGTGTTCCAAAAGATTCGTGCATCATGCACCTTTTTGGACCAGCCCACGTTAATGTCCATGAAATGTCCGTGCTGACCCACGAGTGCCTGGAGAACCATTGAGAAATACCCCTTCCGATTAATGTAGGTGGTGTGGTGCCAGAATTGGAATATGCATGCTACGTATCCCCCCTCTGCAGTTAGGGGAGTCTATTTGTGCAAAGCCATCCACAATGTCATGCACGTTATCCAGAGTCACAGTCTTTTGCAGCAGGATGCGACTAATGACCCTGCACACTTGCACCAACATGACTCCAACGGTCGACTTTCCCACTTCAAACAGGTTAGTGACCAATCAGCAGCAGTCTGGAGTAGCCAGATTCCACAGTGCAATTGCCACACGCTTCTCCAACGATAAGGCAGCTCTCATTCTTATATCCTTGAGCCGCAGGGCTGGGGCGAGCTCATCACACAGTCCCACAAAAGTGGCTTTCCTCATCCGAAAGTTCTGCAGTTTCCAGACATGCAGGATGATGTGATCCCACTACAGTGCTTGTTTCCCGAGCCCAAAAGCAGTGTTTCATTGTAGTCAGCACCTCCGTGAATGCCACAAGCAATCTTACGTCGTAGCTACCATGTGTGACAAGATCAGTGTCAGACTCCTCTTGCCTTTGTAGTTTAAGGAATAATTCCACTGTCACTCGTGACATGTTAGTGAGAGAGAGCAGCATATTGGCCAACAATGCAGGATCCATTCCTGCAGACTGAAGAAGCAGAGCACGTATTACACAAACCGTTGAAAGACGGTGCCAAATGTGGACAAAGGCACAGGGATTGCTGGGATGCAAAGCAATGCATCATGGGGGATTTGGGCCAGGACTCAGAATGCCTCGTGACCCCCTCTGCCTTTCCTTTCTTAGTGGCAGAAGAGGAAAAGATGCTCTGTGGGATAGCTGCCCAGAGTGCACCGCTCCAGATAACACTGCAAGTGCCGCAAATGTGAACACGCTACTGCGCAGGCAGCTGACAGTGTGAACACACAACAGCAGTTTTCCTTCAGCACTTTGCCAATGCAAACATACCCTAAGTGTGCTGCTGCAGTTGGGAATACACTATGAACAGTGAGAAGCCCTACTATATTTCCTTCTTGGACAGAGTTACTGGCCTAGTGCAGTGGTTCTCAAACTTTCCAGATTACTGTACTCCTTTCCAGAGGCTGATTTGTCTTCAATACTCCAAGTTTCACTTCACTTAAAAACTACTAGCTCACAAACTCATAAATAAAAACATAAAGTGCCACAGCACACTATTACTGAAAAATTGCTTACTTTCTCATTTTTACCATATAATTATAAAATAATTCATGACCACCCAGGTTGAGAAACTCTGATATAATATATAGAGTAGTATAAACAAGTCACACTGTATGAAATTTTAGTTTGTACTGACTTCGCTAGGGCCTTTCATGTAGCCTGTTGTAAAACTAGGCAAATATCTAGAGGAGTTGATGTACCCCTTAGAAGGCCTCCATGTACCCCAGGGTACTATTACTGCATACCCCTGGTTGAGAACCACTGGTCTAGTGGATGGGGAGAAGCCATAGATGTGGTATATCTTGATTGTTATAAGGCTTTTGACATAGCTCCACGTGGCATCTCATAAGCAAATTAGGGAAATATGAAATTACTATAAAGTGGATGCACCACTGCCAGAAAGACCATGTCCAAAGAGAAGTTATCAGTGGTTCACTGTCAAACTGGGGGAGTTATCTAGTGGGGTCATACGGAGGGCAATTGCCACTTCTCTCTCTTTTTTGTAAAGTAAGTCACTCTTTTAGCTTGAGAGCTTCTAAGGTCCTGTCAAAGGCAAAAGCCAGATGCAACCCTAATTGTACCAGGACACCTCATTTCCCATATTAAAAACTTTAGTATCTCCCTTATGAGCATACCCCAAACTAACCTACTAGCATCTGATGCCCCCAATCAGCAAAGCACTTAATCACTTGTGTCAGTTTAAGCATAGACAGGGTGACCAGATAGCTAATGTGAAAAGTCAGGACAAGGGGTGGGAGGTAATAGATGCTTATATAAGATAAAGTCCCAAATACAGCGATTGTCCCTATAAAACTGGGACATCTGGTCACCATAAGCATGGAAATAATCCCATTGGCTTCAACTGTCTTTCTTGCTTGCTTAAAATTTTACACGTGCTTAAATTATTTGCTGAATCAGGCCAAAGAGACCTAACCTTTTGACATAGATCTGCCATTGGCCGCACTAACCAGTTTGGCTGGAGATACCTGTCAGTAGGTGAAGAGTAGAGAAGATCAAGAGTGCATCAGGAGAGAGAATCGTTGCTTGGCATTGAGGTGAAGAATGTCAGAGCATTTCTGAAATGCTAACAAGCATTAACTGTACCTGCTGCGTTAGCACACACAGATTTTAATCTTTCCTCCAGGGCAAAGAGGTGAGCCAACTAGTCTGGAAGACAGCCTAAATCAATTGGTAGATCAGAGGAAAAGGAGCAATGATTATGGCACATGACTGGAATCTCAGGAATAGAATATCATTTAGCTGTGCAAGCTAATTCTCTGTGGCATCATGAACTGGTAAACACAGAGCCTAAACCAGGGGTAGGCAACCTATGACATGAGTGCCGAAGGCGGCACGCAAGCTGATTTTCAGTGACACTCACTCTGCTCGGGTCCTGGCCACTGGTCTGGGGGGCTCTGCATTTTAATTTAATTTTAAATGAAGCTTCTTAAACATTTTAAAAACCTTATTTACTTTACATACAACAATAGTTTAGTTATATATTAAAGACTTATAGAAAGAGATCTTCTAAAAACGTTAACATGTATTACTGGCACACGAAACCTCAAATTAGAGTGAATAAATGAATACTCAGCACATCACTTCTGAAAGGTTCTGACCCCTGGCCTAAACTAATGTGCTGGACACTGCATCTCCAAAATGTCCACATCAAATACCAAAAAGAAAACCCAGTTTTTCCACTGACTGTATTGTTATGCAGTATCAAGAGACCGTCCCTGTCTCAGGAACAAAGAAAGTCAGGAACCAACAGCTAGAATTGTGAGTTACAGCTGCAGTGGAGCAAGAAAGACAAGACACGTAAGCCAATAAGATCATAACTAAAGCCTTTAGCTTGTCTCAGTAAGTAAGAATCAAATACTGCAGCTGGCTTTGTTTAATGGCCAGATAATTATATCACCAAAACATTCGTAGTTCTGCATCGTAAGAAAAGGGGAATTGTAGCCAGGCCTTGGCCCTAATCCCTCTGAATTCACAGCAGAATTGTTTAGAACAATGAAAACAACCCCTACCTCTTAGCAAGACTTTCTTGTTGATTGCCAGGGTTATGCCCATGATATACTCAATAGGCCATCTCCTCAGCTGATGTACACTGGGATCATTACACTGGCTTCAACAGAGCCACATCAGTGTGTACCAGCAGACGATGTGGCCCCATGTGTTCCACAAAAGAATCCAAGTGGTCATGCAAAGCTTGTGGTTTGGCTGACGAAATAACCATGAACAAAGAGAAAGAGACGCCCTTGAGAGGCATAACACACAACAAATGTATCATCTGTTCCCTGGCTCCAAACCTTCCTCTGGCAGAGTCTCCCTTAGCTCTCTAGTCACCTTCAGAGAAAGCTTGCCCATGCTTTATAGTCCCTTTGATTGCAAGGTGCCGCCCAGTTGTCCTCTCCCAGCTCCCCTAAGATGAAGAAGAATGCCCCTGGATCTGAGCTTCCCCAGGGCAGGAATGGTGTCTCACTTCCCCTTTGGTTTCCTGACGCACAGTAGCACTTTCCTTTATTAGTAAAATTGAGATGAAAAGCTGTGAGGAGCCCCCATCTGGAGCCTCAAACAATCTGTACCTCCCTACCCCCACCCCACCAATCAAATCTCAGCCTAACTGCCTGCTAGGTTTCAATAAGGAAATACTCATCAGTGGGTAGAAGTGGTATGAAGCAAGGTGGGGACTGACTTTCTTTACAGCATTCCTGATTGCCCACTGTGGCAGATGGCATACATAGTGCCATGTACCACGGGTGGGGAGAAGGATTCACTAGGCCAGTTTCTATCTTCCTATGTATAATGTCTCCAGTTCTCCTCCTCCACCTCCTTCTATTGCCCTGGCTGAGCAGATGAGGAGAGGGAGGTGCTAACAGCTTTCATTAACAGCACTTCATTGAATTCTGCATGTACTGAAAAATCTTTACACCTCCTAGCTCAGCAGCTCCACATGGTCTGAGAAATATTCTCAGACAAGAAGCTACACCACACTGGAGTTCAAGGTGAGAGTCCAGATGAGATCATGATACTTCAGCACAGTGAAGATGTCTTTGTAGCACAGGTAGACCTGCTCATGTCATCTCATGTGGTGGCATGGGCTTGTACTTGGGCTAGACACCCAAATACAAGCCTACCAGGGACCCTGGGTACCTACCCAATTGCTAGCCCATACCGAAGCCAGTGCCACCAAGTCTTCACTACTATTGAAAGTTACGATTAAAGCTAGTGCAGGTATGTCTACCTGTGCTACAATCACACCTCCACTTGCAGTATGGCCATTTACTATGTTTCTAGCTCACTTTTGAAAAGAAGGATTAGGCACTTTGAAAATTTTGCCCCATTCCAAAAAAGCCACCTCGCTTTTTTTGGTCAAACTCTGACAACTTGAAATGTCAGAATTTGAAATACGGCAACCAGCTCTAGTATATAACAGTAAAGAGTTAAAAAAATATTACATGCATGTTGTAATTATTCCCAAACCAAGCATTATAACCCTAGAAAATGTAGAGTTAAGGTTAAATTTACAATAAATCCAAACAGGACCTCATCCTGAATATGAAACGACTCTCGCAAGTGAGCAAAATTCGGTGGAAAAGACCGACCGAAGCCTGACAGCAGATATATAACCTGAAAGCTGCTACTCTAGCCTCCTGAAAGGCTGGAGCTTGGTCCTGCACTGGGCCAATGGGATTTTTAGCATTGACTTCCATGGGAGCGGGAGGAGGCCACTGATGCCTTCAAACACTAATGAAAGAAGGGAATTACCAAAATTTAACTTCCCTGGTAGCTGTGCTATTTCCAGACCAGTTGAAAAGGAAACTCATAATGCATTTGCCAGACCAAATGGCAGGGAGGACTTCTGGAAATGACTGCAGCCCGCCAATAATTGCAATAGCATCTGGTAGTTATTGATAATTGGAATATGGAAGCATTCTGATCAACTGATGCCCTCTGGAGTAGTCCTCTCTATCAACTAATGCAGTCAGCCTCCTGAAGGATTCTATTTCCATAGACTCATCAAATTTAGAGACAGAAAAATCCTCAGATTAGAAAATCCATCCACCTACAAATGCGGAATAGTCCCCTGCAAGAGAAGGAACTGGATATTGAAGTGCCGTTCTGCTCTGAGAAGCGACTCGATACAAATTGCATTGTGGGTCCCCTGGTTATCATCTCTTAGTGACTTCCTGACCAAATGTGCACTGTACAAGCAAAGTGATGCTGTTTCTGGACTACCTCACTCTGGGATCCAAGAGCAATGCTAGATTCTTCATCACACATGCATCATGGTTAGTACTAAAAGTTTAGCTACACCGGAGCAGCTACAGGGTCTCCAAATGATGCTCTCAATGCCACCTGTGCAACCTCAGTACAGGCTTCTATCTGTACACTCACTCCTGTTAGTCTTCCTTCACTCTCAATGTCTCCTTTCACTGATCGGTCGCCTCTAGAACTTGAATCTTACATCTTATACCAACATAGACATTAAGGAAAAAGCCCACTGCTGTGCTGTTGGGAAATACCAGAAACAGAAAGTCAGGAAGATGCCGAAGGCCTCTGCACCAAAGATGCTAGACCCTATTGCACATGACACAACACCTGCAGCTCTGCTCTCTGGAAAAAAATATGTGAGCACCATCTGACCTGATTGCTTATTTAACGAAAATGAAATCCAGCAAACTGACTGCTTCAATCGACTGCAGGGTTAGAGACCGTGCTTAATTTGATGAATGAAAGAGGTGCCGGGGATCAAGCTATTTTTTACATTCATAACCGATGCACTAAGCCCAGAGATGCTGGAGCTATGAACTGCCAAGCCTAGAGATCCTAGGGCTCAGCCCTGGCACAAATTAAGCATGGTTAGAGAGTTCAATGAGGGTGGAAGTAAATTTAGAAACTGCCAGATTCTGGAGCGCCAGAGTGGAGGAATACATGGCACAGTTAAAAGGTGAGACTCGTCTGAGTGTAAGATTGCACACAGAGAAATTCAAAGACCTTGAAATCAGGGGATCAGTATAAAAACATGCACATCACTCAAATCCCCATGGATTCCAAAGGAAAGACTACAGTAGCATTCTTCAAAACTCAAATCCTACAGGTACTCAGTCTAGAAATGAAGCATAGCACAAGCACTAATTCCTAAATCTAGTGACAAAAGTCACCCAGACTTAGAACTGTGGGTGTGGATCATGGTATTATCCGTTTACCAATCAGTCCAAGCTCTACACACTCCAGAAGGGTGCTGATCTTTCAAGTGCCTTCGTGTCAGCAGGATTTCAACCCAACATATAAGAAACCAATAGACTGCTCTGTATCTGACATAGTAGAAAATCTTTTCCCCACATGGACCTAGACTCTCGGACTCACCAGATGAAGCAAATGGTGACCAGCAAAGAAAACCAGACACCACATCCGCAGACTGATCTGTAGAAACATCTACATCATGCATCAAAATCACAGAGCCACACTCTCCCTGGGGTGGGGCTGCCTGGTACCACTCTAGGAAAAAGTGACCCTAACAGCAGTATAAACAGCCAGGCACTGATCATCCCACATAGCGGGTTCCTCCAGTGGCACAGGGCTGGCACAGTGGATCCTACACAAACCCTTCCCTACAGCTGCTGTAAGGGGCATCTTCAGGTATTCCATGGACCCCAGCAACTCCTTGCTAATGTACTGGCCCCTTGAAACCTTTGGCAACCAGAGTATGTAGTTGTGCATGGGATATAGAGCAGACTCAGGATCTAAGGAGCACAAAGGTGGTTTACATCCATCTTTAGAGATGTGCGCATGTGCACACACACACACACACACACACAGAGTGTTCTATTCTCTTTCTTGGCCACAGCTAAAGACCAGGGGCCCAGACTTTCTTTACGCAATAGTTCATTGACTTGAGAAGTGTGCCATACCATTTAGTAAAAGTCCTTTCTTGCAGCTCTAAGGTTGTGGAGTTAAAAACACTGGTATCTTTGGTAACATTCATTGTTGGGAGTTGTAGTGGGGAAGGTTGTTTTTCCCTCTCTCCAGTGACTTTGAGACTCTTTCCTCTCATTCCTTTTGCATTAAGTAAGTGCTTTTCATTTCCTGACAAATGCTTGGAGAATGCTGTGATATTTGCGGGGCAGTGGTTAGGTATTAGGAAGCCACAGGGCCTGATCACTAGTAAAATCACATTTCACAGTCATATGGGTCGGAGGACAGGTGACATTTTCTTTAGGCTGTTTTGCGCCTCCATGGCTTAAACCAGCTGAACACATATAGCCCTAAGCCAACCACCTCTATTGTCATGATAAAACGGTTAATCTAAAGCAGCAATGTCCACCAGAAATTCAATGCTAACCCCAATATTAGCCACACTTGTGGTTTTGAATTTTTCTTATTAGCCATGTTATAAAAAAGCCACATGCATTAGCCACAATTCAACAGCCTACTAGCCACATGTGGCTAGTGGCCAACGTATTGAACACTGCTGATCTAAAATGTGTAATGATTTATTTCTAATGCTCTAGCATTTGAAGCACCATTCAGGTGTGTTATATTTCCCTTTATGAAGCTCTTTATTTAAAGGCAATTTATGAAAAAAAACCACACCATTTTATGTAAGTTATTTATGTCACACTGAACAATACTGTATATCTTGTCAATATCTGCGTATAAACTTTGCAACAGAAACATCCAAACTGAAAAGAGGCTGGGTTGGGCAGATATGTGTTTCCAATTATTCCTAAATAAAGTGCATGGGAACAGAGCGGGAGTCAACAGTTGAGCATAAATGAAACTCCGAGGGCTCACCTGCATTAGGGATTTTTACGCCAATGTAGCTATGGGAATGTTCACCCCCAGTGTGGAGTAACAATATTGGTATAGCTACACCAGTGCAAAAATCCTTAATGCTGACAAATCTTTAGCGATACAGGGCACAGCAATGATGGGGTGGAGGGATGGGAATAGAAGCAAAGGTGGCTATAAGCCACACGTTTCAGAGTAGCGCCTACCTTATTCTGGGATTGATTAGAGCTTGGTCCAGTCCCAAGCATACACTGGAACAGCCTAAATCCACACAATTCATCCTCCAGAACTGATGACTTTTTCACCCCTCTCTCCACTACTACACAGACATCAGACACATACAATACTTACTGATCATTCTCTAATCACAATGGCCAAGATTTTCTAAAATTAGGATTTGAAGGTAACATTTCCAAAAATAGAGCAGCCTAAGCCTCATTTTCAAGGGAGTTAGGCAATCAGGTTCCTAAATCACTCAGGTGCTCTGGGTAATTTTACTCCTAAATCCTTACTCAGCTCTCCAAAGTGATCTTACTTTCAAAAGTGCTGAAAACCTAAGAACTCCCAGGGTTGGAGCAGATCAGAAACAGGGTCAGACCAGAGCACAGACAAGGCTGGAACAAGGCTGGCACAGGACCAAGGGCAGGGAGGGAAGTCTAGGGAGTCTGTAACATGACAAGGCATCAGGAGAGTGGTGAGGATGAAATACCTGTGCCCTAGGGTCATCTAACTAGAGCTCTGCCTATGAATAGGTTGCTGTATCATCTCTGAGGACTGAGTCACTGCAGGCTCTTGAGGGATGTTAGTGCAGCTGAGTTGCTGCAGCTTGCCTGGACAATGTGTCATGGAAGGTTCTGCTGGACGGGTGAGTCACTGTATCTATTGATTTGCCAGGGGACCACATCTAAAGGACCCCCAGCGTAAGAGGAGGAGCCAGTGGACTCAGGCATCAAAAGAGTTTGAGGGACAACAAATGAGAAAACAGGGATCGGAGTGAGGTCATAGGGTCAAAAGCAGGGAGCCAGAGGGGGACACTGAGCAGAGAACCCTGGACAGTGCCCATTGCACCTTGAAGGCATCCAAAGAGCCAATGGATGCGGCCCAGAGGAACTCTGCCCAGAGACGTGACTGCCGGGAGGACCAGAAAGAGGCCCTGCATTCGCAGATCATCTCCTCATCCAGCACCCTCCTCGTAATACAGTGAATGGCCACCTTGGCTAGCGCCAGGAGGAGGTTGATGAGAAGGTCTTGTGACTCCATGGGGCCACGGATGGAGTGTGCATAGACTAGGAGGTGTGGAGGGAAATGTAGCCAAAGCCTCATGACAGGGAAAAGAACTGACGAGGCCTCGACCAGGCCTCAAACTCTGGTCACTCTGGTCAAGATACAGCTTGCTGAATTTTAAACAGACTGTGTGTGCGTGCCAGTAAGACAGGGAGGGGGAGATGAGGGGGCTTTTTGAGTAATGCAATTTCAACACAAAAATTAAACACAACAGTTTTGGCCACAAGACAAACACCACAAGACAGGACATAAAACACAAAACAAAATTTCTGTTGTGCCAGTAAATGCATGGTATGTTGAATTGCTCTTCAGCTGGAAGAGCTTTTTCCGTAAGCTCGGATTTCCCTACGTCGGGTTTACGTAACTTGGGGTACATCTGTAAATGGAACAGGCTGGATGGTTTTGGTTTTGTTCGACTTTCTAAGGAGGAGATGTAATAATTACAGCTCTCTTGGTCAGCCTCGCTGTTCTAACGAGAGCAAGATCCGCATTTGAGTAAATGATTTTGCCCTTGACTTGCAGTTCACCCTTTAAGCTAGAGAGACTCAACATTAGTATTTTTGGAAGAAGCTAAAACAAACAAACAAACAAAAAAACCCCAGCAAAGCCTGTACCAATTTCTTCATTAATTTCTCTGATGTACATGTGGTCATTTCAGATTAAGAATGCCACCATAGCCTGGAGTTTCAAACACAACATCTGGAAGAAGAAGCTGCTGCTGTTGTTGTTTCAACACTTGAGTGAGAAGAGAAGGAAGAAAATTCTAAGGGCAGAGGTCAGATTGTCTGGGGGGAGAACAACCCTGTCTTCAGTTACTAATCACTGCTGAGAGGAATCTTGAAATTGAAATTATGGACTGGGTGATTTTCATCTAAATCTCTTCTTGAGCCAAGAACTGCTCCAGTGACAATGAAAGGATCTAAACGTAAGAAGAAGCAAACACACTGTGTTTCACCCCAGCCTTCCAGCAGCAAAACAGAGCTCTGCCAAAGGCTTCTCTCGGCTGCAGAATTCCATGGGACTATTTCTATAGCATTTTATGGGTTTCTTATTAAATAATTACAATAGTGTGTAGAGGGGTTTACCAGGACTGGGGCCCAACAGCAGTGGGTGCTGTGCAAACACACAGTGAGAGAGCACCCTGCCCTGATAGCTCGCAATCTAAATAGGCAAGACAGACAAAGGGATGTGAGGGTAACCTGAGGCACATAGCAGGTCAATGGCACAGTTAGAAATAGAACCCAGGTCACCCACATCCCCTGGACCATCCTGTTGATGCCTCCCCTTCTACGACCTTCCTCTATGTCCCCATGTTCTGTACACCCCTTTTGTGTCTCTTCTATCATGCCCTACCAGTCTCCTGCCCCCCCGTCCCAACTCCATGCTGTACCCCTCCAGAACACCCTATTCTAAGACAGTGAAGCCTGATTCCTTGCCACCCTCCATGTGTCCCACAGTCCACATCCTTCTCAGCCCCTTACACGCTCTCTATACTCCCTGCTAGATCCTTCTGCATTTCCCCGAACTCCTATTCTCGGGTCCCCATACCCTTGGATGTAATGGGGTTGCACGGGAAGCTGGCACCTACATTTGCTACAAAGCAGCTTCTGCTGCTCCAGCATGCTGTTTTGCACTGTTATCCATTTTCTCACAAGCAGGTGCTTTGCCCTGAGAGTATCAGCCTTGACATACTGCCCTTCATACAGCAAATTCAGTTGTGCCGTAAGGCTGAAGTATTTCCTAACTCCAGGAAGAAGTTATTACCAGCCAGTCATGCTAATTTTACTGCTATCACCATGAAGAAGAGCAAGATGCAAAAGAATGCACAAACCTTTGTCAGAATTGATTGAGATGGAAATAGATACTTATCCAAGGGTGCAGATGTGCATACACTGTTCTCATCCAAGTATCTCAGAAGGAAGCATGTAAAGGTTTTGTTTTATATAAGGAAGATCAAAATGTTATAAAACACAGCTAGCTGGTGCATATCAACGCATTTGACAACGACAATCAATGTCACCAACATAGGAACAACGTAGCCGGTATCATAACCGTTTGGGACAAACCATTCCCTCCTGCAGCAAAACCCATGGAGGAGATCAGCTTTGCAGAATCTCTTCCTAAGCATTCTGTAGGAGAGGTGGGGTCTGACCCCTGGGAGAATGAACTGCAGATCCACACCCAACTCCCCAACAGTGATCCTGTAGCTCTGCACCTGGTATCATTTATCCTCACTCTCTCCCACACTCACCACCAGTTCCCCTTTAAATGGGTGAGGCACATTCTCCACCCCAGAGCAGGCGCAATAGAAAAGGTAGTATAGCCCCAGTAGCGTAGTACCATTCATACCCATTCTGCTGAAAATTCATTTCAGAAAAGTTGTGTTATATTTTAACACTAGTTGATTACACTGTTGAGTTTCAAGACAGAAAAAGGCAAAATTAAAGAGCACATTGGAAATTGGTCGGTGTGATAATGAATATGCAGTTACTTGTCATTGAGGAACTGGCTGCAATCCTTCATTGTGTGTTCGAATCTTCTGAGTTAGACAATATATATTTCTTGTTCCCCCCTCGGAAATATCTGATAGAGAGGGCTGCAAAGATTTGGCTTGATTTTGAAGAAAGTTCTAAAAGCTATTGAGCCTTAACTATCTTTTTCTTAAGTTACTCATGTGGCAATATTATAAATGGTATGATATATAGGTCAGAGATGGCCAACCTCTGGCTCCGGAGCCACATGCAGCCCTTCAGAAGTTAATGTGCAGCTCTTTGTCTAGGCACCAACTCCAGGGCTGGAGCTACAGGTGCCAACTTTCCAATGTGCTGCAGGGTGCTCCCTGCTCAACCCCTGGCTCTGCCACAGGCCCTGTCCCCACTCCACCCCTTCCCACCCCCTCTCCTGAGCCTGCCATGCCCTTGCTTCTCTCCCTCCGCACTCAAGAGCCTCCTGCATGCCATAAAACAGCTGATCGGGAGGTGTGGGGGGGGAGGGAGGGAGGGAGGGGAAGGCGCTGACTGGCAGGGCTGATGGTAGGCGGAGGTACTGGGAAGGGAGAGAAGCTGCTGGGGGGCTGCTGACGTATTACTGGGGCTCTTTGGCAATGTACATTGGTAAATTCTGGCTCCTTCTCAGGCTCAGTCTGGTCACCTCAGTTATAGGTGCTTAAAAACAACTCTGTAGCTTTGTAATTCCTCCACTAATCTTCACTGCACCTCAGCTCTGCACCTCAACTCCCATGAACCACTGAAAAGCACTTCTCCTCAGCCAGGCCACTCCAGTTTGGAAGTCATCGAGCGAACCATTTCAGAGAGGTGAGGAGCCAAAAGAAAGGGCTAGAATGATTTTCAAAATTGAAAGTGTTGTGACCCACACCCCCGCAAGCCACATCTCCACACAACAGAGTGTTCACCTTGAACTAAACTTTCCCTGGCTAAGATGTGCCACGTAGAGATTGATTTCACAATGGTGAAATTACAGAGTACATGTCAAAATCTGACTCATCATAACTTTACGCAATCCTAACTCTGGAAGGACAATCAGTCTCTCCACAGTGCTAACCAGAACTCAAGTCATTTGAAAAATAAAATTAACTAAATTAATAATTCTTTAGTTCCCCAGAGGCTAATCACTCAAACTAACAGTAGCCTTCAGTACAATTTTATTTTCAACAATCGTGTAGAGCCAATGCCACCATCACATCTGTCACATGAACTAGGCTCTATTAATATTGACTTGATATTTTGGAAAGTTATGAATTTCTTCAAAATCCCAAGGGATGTTGAGGGGAATGAAAATCCACAGCCTGATGGAAATTACTATTTTGTGGGTTGCCTGTTTAGCTTCGAGATGTCATTTTTAAAAAACGTGCCTGTGTGTTCCGAAACAATCCAGTTAAACTCACACAATCCCAGAAAGCCATCAGAGGAGAAAGCGCTGAATACTGGAGTCAAAATCTTTTCCATTTTGCAAAGTTGGTATAAGAATTGACTAGGGGAAAGGGGAAATTACCCAGGGTAGCACTGAAGTAAAAAGTATAGGATTTAATGCAATAGTTTTACATCAGATCAAAAAGTTTACAATTATGACTTGATCAACCACCTGTTTTTAATCAGACTGGAAAAAATGAATACACAGCAACTACAAGGAGGATGCCCATAAATACAGTACAGAGGAGAACAACAATGAGTCCATTTCAAAGACTAATTTCAGAGACGAGGAAAGAAGAACGAGTGACTTACCTCAATTACAGGCTGGAAAGAGGCAATAAGGATACACCTACATCCTTCCTTCCTGATGCAACTAATTTTAGGTCTTTGGAGAGAAATCTAAAAGAAAATACAAAAGACAATTGTATATAATTGCCTTCCCTGCAGATTGCCTGTACAAAGTAGTAATAGGCTTTCGAAGGAACACCGGTAAAAAGAGTGAACAAATTACAATTCAAAAATTCTTACAAAATAAGAGAAAAAGAAGATTGTTGTCCTGAAAATTCCTTGTAGGTCTTACTGAATGTTAAGTGAATGGAGCCATACAGTTATTAAACGACACAAAGGCAAATGGACACTTAGAGTTACACCACTATGCGCAATGAAGTGACAACAGGCATCAATTTGGCCCATTTGTCTCCATGACAAAGATGACAAACTAATCTTGCAGAGCCCTGAAGAGCTAAACTAAAATTTCCACTAAGAAGGCAGCTTTGCGTTGACTGGAATGATACAACTTTGCTAACCTGTCTCTAGCAAACTCTAGTACTTGCTAAAGCAACACTTGAATGTTAAATGCTTCAGTCCGGAGTTCAGCTACTGACCTGCAATGAAAGCCTTGTGCCTCAGCTTCAACGTTTCCTGACAGCAAACAATCTACAGGGGGGGAGGGAAAAAAAAACAGTTGTATGGAATGAACTGTTAAAAAAAGAAAATCCTCTCATAAGCTTTCCCTGAGGGGGAAGACAGAATCCACAAGCTTTAAATTGGCCAGGCAGATTTAAGAAGAAAAAAAAAAGGCAGCTCTTTCTATTGCGTCAAAGAGCCCAGTGTGCAAATGGAACAGTGAACGGAGTTGTTAAACCGGCAAGCCTGGGCTAAAGACAGCTCTTCAGTATGCTCTCAGCATCCTCTCCCAAGGCTGGCTGGATACAGTCCCACTCCTCAGGCTCTTGCAGAGGAGCCATGCTACTTCAAGAGACAATCACTGAAGGACAGTTTCTGTCCGCATGCCATTCAGCTGGCTTCCCGACAGCATGAGGACAGCTACACACATAAGCAGTATTTATTTATGTATAGGAAGTGGGAAAAACATCTACGCCTATTCCAACTGGCAATCTTGTCACTGAATTACCAGAACTTGTAGAGAGAATCCTATTGACTGCATAACCTACCCTTTATGTTATTCAATGTACACTTAGAACAGGGGTGGGCAAACGGCCCACGGGCTGGGTCTGTTTTAAGCTGGCCCGTTGAGCTCCTACTGCAGAAGGGGGTTTGGTGCTTGAGCCACTCTGGCAGGGGTTGCCTCACGCGGCTCAGCCCCGCTCTGGTGCTCCAGCTGGGTCAAGGGCTGCACCACACGGCTCCCAGAAGCTACAGCATGGCCTCACTCTGAGGGTGAAGGGCCGCTCCATGCGTAGGACCTGGAGAAGGGACATGCCACTGCTTCTGGGAGCTGCTTGAGGTAAGTGCTGCTCAGAGCCTGTACCCCAAGCCCCAACCCCCTGCCCGAACTCTGATCCTTCTCCCACTCTCCAAACCCCTTAATCCCAGCACAGAGAACCCTTCTGCACCTCAGAGCCTGCACCCCCAGCTGGAACCTGCACTCTTGCCCCAGCTCTGATCCCCTTCCTGCCCTCCAAACCCCTCAGTCCCAGCCCACAGCACCCTCCTACACCCCAAACTCCACATCCCCAGCCTCACCCCAAAGACCTCACCCCTTCCCACACCCCAACCCCAATTTTGTGAGCATTCATGGCCCACCATACAATTTCTGTTCCCCGACATGGCCATCAGATCAAAAAGTTTGCCTACTCTTCGCTTAGAAAATAGTTTAGGAAGGGACTGTATTTATATGATGCATCTCTTACTTGGTGCTAGAAATTCTATAGACCATTGGTGGTCCACAGACCACTTGTTGGTTGTTTGCCCTCTGTTATACCTGGCCAACTCATTGTGTGCTGGGAGGTAGCCCAGGTGTAACTAATTGCCTTTAGTGGACTTGCACAGGAGTAGCTGTGCAGAGAATATTCACAATTCAATTAACAATTCTTTCACCAGTGTGTGCAGGAGGAACAGAAGCCAGGTCAAATAGCTGGGTGGGGCTAAGAGGAGTAACAAATAGTATAAAGGCTGCAAGATGGGCAGTATGAATACCTACCATTAAGGCAGCCTAATACTGCCTATTATTAAAAAGTTTTCAGATGCCTATAACTTTTGAAATTTCAGCCTCAATGATTGAAATGTGCCATGTGTGCTGTCTGCAGGAGGCTGAATTTTTTGTTAAGTTTGATGCAAAAAGGTTTAGTAATTTCTGAGAATGAGATCAATCAATAATCAGGACTTTGGGCTATACCTCTGTTTGATTGGACTCTTGAACAGCTTTAGCACTTCAGGGGTGTAGAACAGAGAACTGGAATTAGGAGGAGCGTAGCCCTGAGGTCAAAGAGGTGCCTTTTGCTGTCCCATGAAAATCCATCCAGGTTTGACCAAGTTATAAGCTATGGAACATTGCCAGACTGTCACGGGGGAAGGTCTTAGAGCTTGGGGTCCCACCTGAACATCTACACTGCAAGTTTTAGCCCTGCAGCCTGAGACAGCTGACCCAGGCCAGTTGCAGCTGTGCTGTGCGTCTTTTATTCCAGTGCTGACATACCCTAAGGTACATCTAAAGGTATGTCTGCCCTGCAATTAAAAACCTGCGGGTGGCCCATGGGGCTCCTGGGTCTTGGGATAAGGGGCTGCTTAATTGCAGTGTAGATGTTTGGGCTCATGCTGGAGTCCAGGCTCTAAGACCCTGCAAGATGGGACAGCCCCTGAGCTCAGAATGCAGCCTGAGCCCCAAGGTCTACACCTCAACTAAACAGCCCATTAGCCTGAGCCCCACAAGCTGGCATGGGTCAGCCACAGGTATCTAACTGGAGGCTAGAGTTACTCTTAAATAACTAGTCTGATTCTTCACTTCAATCAGAAATGCCCCATGTTTTAGATTCACAGGTCCAGGGTTCAATCCCCACAGGGGGCCTGTTCAGGGACATTGTTATGCTTTGATAGCTGCTATCTATGGGCTTTGTAAAGATATATTTTAGGAGCTTCCAGGAGAAAAATAGTCCATGTCCAAGTCTTAAGGAGGGTGATCTTCTCCATATTAACACCCCATCTTGCAACCAGCTTCATGCACACAGACCACTGGACTCACCTCTTGAGTCTCCATGGGGTCCAGGATCTGTGCAGGAAGAGGGAACATGTGGGCCTAGAGAAGAATCAGAGGGAGACACTGCCTGCTCCACACACCTGGAAAAGGTAATACAGTCCCAAACCATATTGCCTTTTCTGTCGATCCTTTCTACACTGAAGAACCCTGCCATATAAAGAGAGATCTGGGGTAGCTTCAGCCAGGTAAGGCCCTGACTGGCAGCATGCCTGCAGTAGAGCTGAGCTGGCAGGGAAGAATGCTGGGAGGCAGCATGGAAGCCCAGTGTGGTTGTCCCTGGTCTCCTAATTCAGCCAGACAATTCCAATTGCAAAGAAATGTCCCTTGTCTAACTAAACTTACGTTGTCATAGATGGAGCTCAGGAAATCCACAGACTCTGGAGGAAGGACCAGCTGGTCACTGAATGGATTCCCCATTGCCTGTGCAGTAAGGAAATGGAGGAGTTAACTGGAGACTCACCTGAAAGTGGTGCTGACTGCCCATGTCACTACTTCTGTGTTATCAGGAATAAAGCACTTCCCTGTACTGCACTCCTCCTGGCTTGTGCCTGCAAAGCAGCCATGATGTCAGAACTGCCTGGGTCCCACCTCCAAAGAGAGGAGAAAACAAGGAAAAGCGAGGAAAGAGACAGTGAGTGCCACACCTCTGTAGCTTGTCTCCGCAATCCCAACTAGTGGAGCCGCTCCCAAAACAGGCTGGGCAACTAGAGCTGCACTGACAGTTTGGTGAGTACAGATGTCACTAGTCCCCTCATTCATCTGGACAATCCCAATTTTAGAGGCAATGTCCCTTCTCCTGATTGAACCTATTTTGGACCACGACCTTGCACATGTCAACAGTACGTACCCTTCCTTAACAAAACAGCAAGTTGCAATTATTCTTGTAAACGTCCTGCAGTTTTAATTTGCCTTGTAACACTTAAGTGAGTTGGTGATAAATTCATCCACTGCCACCCACATAAATTCCAGACAAAGAAACCCAGAGCACTGAATACAAATATTTGTGGCGCACAGCCCAAAATATGGAGTGATGTGGCAAGTACAGAACCAGCTCTAGCTACTACACCCTGGGATTTTTAGTGCTCTGGATTTCAGGAATTTCAGCTTCAGTAAAGGATTGACCACTATGATCCTTAATGTGTCAAATCAACATGCTGGGCTATGCTGTCTGTAACCTCTGTTCAGGCCACCCTCTGTTCCCTGAGCCAGGGCTAGATCTCTGGGATCTCAATTCCTAACATTTTACTATCATCTAGCAAACACAATCATATAATTAAAGACTGTATCTTAAGGCTTATTGCACGTGGGGGGCGGGGGGAGGGGGCAGAACTAAGGTTCCACAGGCAGCTTTCATGCTGGCATTGCCTAATTTGTGAGTGCTTGATCTTGCAATTCTAATGTTCTGTAATGCAGTTTTGATTGTGGGGTTGTTTTTTCTTTTTTTAATGTAATATAGACATGTGGAGACCCTTTTAGGTTAGTACCAATGGAAAGACCTGATGCATCTGAATTCCTAATAAGCTACACAAGCTTTCATCTGAAGATCACCAGTTTTAATCCAGTTCCATTGGCTAGGGGCTGAATGCTGTTTCCATCTGATGGATATTTGGTGGGTCAGTTCCAGTTCCCATCTTCTGCTAATTGCAGACTCATCAGAGAGACCAAGACCTGCTTAGGCCATGGAGACTGTACTAGTCCTGTTACCCCTACAGGTAGACTCCCCTCCCCGATCCCCAAATCACTTGAGACACGCTGGCAGTGCAGTGCGTGGGGGAATGTTGCCCCTGTAAATCAGTACAGAACTTTTTTCACCAGTCCAGGGCTATCAGACCTACACCTTTCACAAGCAATGCATGCAAATACATGGGGGATCAAGTTAATGGTTAAATGTAAATTATATAGTAACAGTCGGGTGATCAGACAGCAAACATGAAAAATTGGGACACAGGTGTGGGGTAATAGGAGCCTATATAAGAAAAAAGACCCAAAAATTGGGACTGTCCCTATAAAATCAGGACATCTGGTCACCCTAGGTAACAGGCAAATTAAATAATCAAATAATTTACAGAAAACACCCCTCATCTTGGTATTATGTCCCCTCCCCAGCACAGCATTCCCCACACAACTCTTCCCTTCCTGCCCCTTGGCAGAGAAATCTTTCCCTGGGTAGATCATCCCTTTCCTTCAGTGTGGGTTCATAGGTGACAACCAGGTGTGTGTGTTGGGGAGTGGGAGGAAAGAGAATGTTGCCCCTGTAGATCAGTACATTCATTACTTAACTAGACACTAAAATTATGGACTGAACAGAAACATTGGATTTACCATTTATTACAACAGTTTGCAACCCACTAACACCTCTTTGTCCTTGGTGTGGCTTGAAAGCTTGTCACTCTCATCAACAGAAGTTGGTCCAATAAAAGATATTATCTCACCTATCTTGTCTAATATCCTGGAACTGACACAACTACAACTACACTGTGTACAAAATCTCTCTTGGTATTTTATTAAGGATTTATTCAGAAAGTGGCAACAGTCCAAGGTTTCAGATGCTTCTGGGTCTTTCCCTGGAGTAATTGAGCTTTTCCTGTCTGCTGCTGCTTTATGAATAAAGTTATTTTCATAGACTTTCTGTATAACTATTGGCCCACATGTTGCCATATCATGGAAGCAAAACAGGTGGAGTAAAATTATAAAAAGTTTCCCTTGCAGTTTCTTTAGTAAAGGGAAGATGCAGAGTTTGGCCCCCTGGGGAAAGTACAGAGTCCAGCCCACAGACTTCACAATTACTGAGATCCACAGGTATCTTGGGAATCCACCACTCACACATGGCCATCTATGCAGAGCATGGGTCCCTCCACATTAGCTGTGATGCCCCATGCAACTTGCCTGGGCAGACTATTTTTGCTCTGTGGCAAGTGATCTCAGAGCACATGCATACAAACTAGCAGAGAAGTGGCTGTGGTAAAATACATGCAATCTACTTATCCATGCACAGACATCTATTGTCTGTGGCAGTAAGGGTGGCAGGTGAGACAAATCTGGAGACATTGTTGCCATGTGAATAGTGATAGTTGTGCCATACTGTGAATTCTGATGAAACTGATGCCACACAGAAACCTAGGACTGGAAGGGACCTCAAGAGGTCATCTAGTCCAGTCCCCTGCATTCATGACAGAACTAAGTCTGTCATTCCTGACAGCACTAGCATCCTCATTGATAGATTGTTCCCTGATGACTTTTAGATACTCTCCAGCCTTGTCACTGCTACATCTCCTTACTCTTGGCCCTGATTCAGTTATCGTGGGTATATTCTATTGTGATGTTATAACTTGTGCAGGAAAGACAGGAGCATGCTTACATTGCACAGCTGATGTGCTGCTGCAGCCAGTTAGATAGAGGTGCTGTATGACAAATGGGGGGACTTTGTAATTAGCTGCTGATGTGCTGCTGCTGATACAAATCTTTTGATTCTGTCAACTTTACAGCAAAATGTTGGCAAAAAGCAAAACTGGATTCAGGTACACACTATGCTGGCATTTTCCTACATGACCCACTGGGTTTTTTAAACACTGTGGCAGGATTTGTTTAGTGTGCACATGATGCTCTGTTATTCTGTATATCTATAATACATGAGCTGGCATAAATTATCACTGCTAACAATGCAGGGTCCAGACTGAGGCCAACACTGTTTGGATGATTATTCTCGTTGGCCCAGTGCTTATGAATGGCTTTTGACATAGCACTATGCAGCAATATTTGTCCACCTATAAACAGCTCTGACAAATGGATAGGCAACAGGGATACACAGGTGACAAAGCAGCAAACTCACAATTAGTTCAAAGAGGATTTTCTTACAAAGGACATTATTCACAGGGGCTTCTAAAGCATGAAAGCCAGTTATGGCAGGAAGAGCAGCGTGAAACAAAAACAATTTAAGTACTATCCATTTCTATAAAGAAAATACAACAAGCTCAAATACAAAATAACCACACCCCTAGAGCAGCTTGAGAGCAATTTTAAAGGGCTTGATACCAGAAAACCCCAGGTGACTTCAGGTATAAAATTGTACTGGGATGAAAGATTAAACCTGTGCCTATAATGGGAGTCTATACAGAGGCCTCAGTATCATAGCAGAAAATGCTGGGAATATAATCCACAACCCTCAAGACCACAGGAAGAGCAAGGACAGGACCGCAGGCAGAGTCTTACCGTGGTCAGGCACAGGAGAGATGCCAGATGACAAAGGAACATGTTTTCTGTACACTGTGGTGTCATTCCCTTATCAACAAGCAAGATGGGTGAGCACAGGGAACCATGAGGGTTATGGGACCACTGCCAGGCCACCACCATAGCTACGAGGGGGATGGGAAATGGGCAACAGGGAAGTAAAAGGGGCCATGCCAGCACTATGGAACAGGGGTGTGTGGAAGGGGCTACTGCACTGTTACCAAAATTCATACATTCTAAGACCAAAATAGCCTATCATGACCATCTACAATCTGATTTTCTGTAAAAGACAGACTAATGGAGGGGGGAGGGGTGGGGGAGGACAAGGAGGAATCATGTTTTATCATGGTGTTGGGGGAAATGTTGTCACCCTGGTGATGGTGAGGGGAGCAAAAGGTACCATCACCATGGCGATGGGGGAAATGCTGTCACCCTGGTGATGGGTGTGGGGCTCTATCATCGTGGCGATGGGGGAATGCTGTCACCCTGGTGATAGGTGTGGGCCTATA
>ML677375.1:3272691-3496094 GCA_007922305.1 Dermatemys mawii
CCCCCCAGCCCTGTGTGCGGGGCCTGTCCTCGCACCCCCTACCCACAGTGCCTTGCAGCGGCTTCTCCCCACCACCCCAGCCCTGTGGGTGCAGCCTGCTCCTTGCCTCCCTATCCACAGTGCCTTGTGGCAGCCGCTCCCCTAGCCTTGTGTGTGCCTCACACCTCTTCCCCACACTGCCTTGTGACAGCCCCGCCAGCTCTGTGGGCGCCTTGTACCCCTTCTCACAGTGCCTTGCGGCAGCCTTAGGGGAGCATGGATGGGGTTGGTCCTCATATTCCCCAACAAGCCAGTATCTGAGGCACTTGGCTGGTCTTGCCACACATAGCCAGCCCTGGCAGCAGGAGCCTCCCTTTGCCCTGAGCTGAAGGGTAGTACTGACGCTAGCCTCCTCTGAACCCTGCAGAGGAGGGTGGTGGCAACACATGATGTAGACCCCCCACATATGAGTGGTCATAACATGCCCATTGCCATGGTGTGGACCTTGGGGAGCCTCCCAACCTGCAAATCACCTGGAGTGTGGCCAAGGTTCCATGCTGCAGGGATGTATCTAGGGTCTTGCGCCAAACTGATGCACCTCTCGTGGGGTGACATGAGGGCCACCCCACAGGGGTGCTCAGCTGAATCGGCTAAAATTGTGAATTCAGTGTGCGTGCCCCGGGGATTTCTTTCGCAATTTGTGGGAACCCCTTTCCTTCTGAGAGTGCATCCACATGAGGGGTTTAATGTGCTTCAATTTATATGCATTGTCTTCCATTTTCAGTTGATTCATTTGAGCTTTCATTGATATCCTCTTGTAGACATGACCTTTGCAAGATTGGGGGCTTTAACATGCTCTTGCTAGAGCTAGCCTGAAAAAATAAAAACCTATGCTAGAGAAGTGGTGGTCCAGAGCACACAGAGTACAGGGAAAGCCATGGAAACAAAAGTTTTTTTTCAGTCCCAGGCAGCTCAGATGCTTTCCTTTTTCTTCACCTTTCAGTGCAAAATTCCAAACTGGTGAGACACATTAAAGTAAAAACACAAATGGACTATAGGAACAATAAGTGGTTAATGATGCGAGAGTCATAGCCTCTGTATGTGCTGGCAGTGCTTCTTTCTGTTCCCACAATGTCAAAGAAGGCACAGCTGTATAAAATCATACATTACTGAATTCCGATGCAAGAATTTTGGCATACAAAAAATTAACACTTTCAGACTGTAACAAAAAATAATTATTATGAACACCCTAGTTGAATTGTGGGATGATTGTCAGAAAATTGCAGCTGAGTTGCAAACCATGGAAAATTGTGGAAAAGTAATAATGGACCTTATTTGCAGTAATAAAGTCCATTATTACTTTTTCTGCTGTTGTCTGCCTAGGGCTGGCAGTGGGAACATGGGGCTGAGAGGAGGACTCACAGTCAGCTGCCTGAGGCATAGGTATGGCACTCTAGCTATGTTGGTATAACTCTATTATATAGATGCAGCATACACTGACAAAAGGATTTTTTCTGTCTGTTTGGGAATATCACCTCCCTGAGCATCAGAAGCTAGGGTGATGGACGCATTCTTCCATCGATCTACCTGCGTCTATTCTGGGGGTTGGGTCAGCATAGCCACATTGCTCAGAAGGGTGGATTTTTCAAACCTGAGGGACATAACTGTAAATTTAAATGTTAAGTGTAGATGTGGCCTCATTCATTAGGATGTTCTAAGTTGGATGTGCGCTTTTTTCACTTATGCCATTCTTGTGTTGCCTAGTTGCATTGTCAAGGCAAGTAATCAGGGTTCTATTTCAATTTTTTATTTAACAAAGCAAACTAGGGAATGCCACAGAAAACCTCCATTGAGAATATATACAGCTCTGATCCGGCAAACACTTAAGCACATGCTTGACTTCAATAGAACTACTAGTGCTAAAAGCTAAGCATGCTCATAAGTGTTTGCAGGGGGCAAAGGCTGTAAAGTGAAGCATTAGTAAGTTAGGAAATGCCAAAGTTAATGTCACTTGAAGAAACTGCCACTGTGTCCATATGTTATGATGGTGTTTTTCAAACTTTCATAATGTGACTCACAAAAGAAATTGTCATTGACCACGTTCGCTTCTGTTCCCAGTTGTCTGGCCCCACCAGCTCTCAGTCATGAACAAATAACATTCCTGTGACAATTACAGCAATTGTTTCCAAGGAAAAATATTTTAAAAAGTAACTTTCACTTTTACGAAATCTAGCAAGGAGGAAGGAACAGTCCTCTGCGGGGCCCCAGAAAATGGTTCACAGACCTGCGTTTTGGAATTTCTGTAATCTTTAATTATATTATTGCAAACTCATTTTTCTCTAAGGCCCTTGCATCATTAATACTTAGGTGGAGATAATGCAGCAGATGAGTTAATGTGGTGTATATTGAACAAAGTGGTGGGACCTGTCATCTCTGCTTCCTTACGGTTCAAATTCTGTTTAATTACATCAGTGTAAATCTGGAATAAATCTCTTAACATACACTATAAATTTACACTGACTGTCCCCAGCTGTGAGAGTTGAATTGTCACTCAATACATGGGATAGATGGTGCCATTCATGGCACAGAGTGGATGGGGTACAGTGCAGAGGCAAGTTTCACTCATTTGAGAGGATAAAGCATTTATTTAGAAAAATTAAAATAAATTAATGTGCAGTGACAAAGTTTGTCACGTGATTGACTGGGTGCACCCCTCATCTCCATTTCTGTTCTAATAAATTATTTACACGGACTACACTGCTGCCTTGTTTACTGTAGATGGTCTAATCTGCACACTGAATGAGGCATTGGTCCTGTGGATAAAACAGCATGTGATTATATAGTAAAAATGCTGTATTGTAATGCATACATTCAAAGGTACAGAGTTAACTTTAACTTTGGCATTTTTGACTTTAGAGTTTGTGCCCACTTCTTAGCTGGTGTAAATTCGCATAGCTCCATTAAAATCAAAGGAAAGATGTTGATTTACACCAGTGGAACATTTGGCCATTTTACTTTGCAGTGTTGAATAATCTTTTACCTTTATTTTGTACTAAATTTGCACAGCTTCATAAATGTATGTGACGGTTTACAAAAAATTTAAAACTAGAACCTGCCTTTCCCATGAGCTTACGGTTTAACTCAGACAAATATGATAAACAGGACAAGGGTGAAGAAGCAAGAATGCATGGACTCAGGGAGGAGTTTGACTAGAAAGTTTTCATAGAAGTGGGATTCAAAGAGGGATTTGAAGGAGGAGAGAAGGGGTACTTGGATATGCAAGAAACTGATCAGATCCTTCAGCAGAAGACTAGAGAGCTGTTGGCAAACTCCAAAGAGGGCAGGGGTGTCAGAATCCATCAGGTGAAAATGGGTGTTATGCTAAAAGTTGCACAGACATTGTCATGTTAAAGATCATGGTTTTGGTTTAATTTTTAAACCTTCTTACAACTAAAAATGAAAACTTTGTGCAAGTTTAATTGCTTTTGGCCTTTCACCCAGCAAAGACAATGGAAAATAGACCAGTCAGTTTCATTACTTTGTTTATAGTTGGTTTAGTCAAATATTTGTGTCTCCTGCTTGGGTTTCAGGCTTTGCAGCAGGATGTTTATTTGTATAAAAATAACCTTTTTCATTGGAGTTTTCCATTATTTACATTGGCCTTAAGTGTTGTCAAAACTTGAACCAAATTAAGCGTCCTGAGAGTAAACTTGCTTGTATAGTTGGAGTTCATTGTATTGCCATTGCTTGTTTTTATTTTAGAGAAGAGAGAATCAACTTTTTTGTCTTAACAATATTAAAACATATAGCAGTTAAAGTAATATTTTTGTATAGTGACAAAAATATTTATCATCACTTTTGAAAATTTCTGAATTGAATACTGGTTGTGGTACTTTCGGTATTTACTATTCAAGTATCGGCTCATTATGACAACTTAGTGACAGGTTTCAGTATGGAAGAACTAAGTGGGTATATACAATATGGCTAATGTTCCATTCTCTTGTATTTCAGTATGAAATGTACACTATTGAGAGGAACGCTGAGCGGACAGCATCGGCTGGCAGATTGTTATATGACATGTAAGTAACAGAAATGCTTTTGCTTTATTCTCTTTTGAAAGTGTAGTGTAAATTTAGCTAAACATAGAACTCTGAATACACTCCAGTCATCTTTTTCCATGCTGTATCCCACAGTATTTTTATCATAAGATGGGAATGCAAGGATCATCAGATATCTTGTGCTGATGTTAACTTGTTTCAGTAGGCAAACTAGGCAGATACTACTAATCTTTTAAAAACAAAACCAACCATGAAAGCAAATGTTCTTTTCCATTTCTCCATATGGGTGCTTTCAAAGCTAGCTTTCTGTTTTAAACTGAATTTGGGATTATTCTGATTTTTTTACCTGACTCTCTCTTTCCAGGTTTGTGAATTTTCCAGACCAACCAGTGGTGTGGAGGGAGATTAATGTTATTACATCAGCATTAAGGAATGACTCGCAAGATAAGCAGACTCAGTTCTTAAGAGGTAAGGACTCTGTCATCTCACAGAGATTCCCACTAGACTCCACCTAAGAATAAATCCCCAGGCTACACAGCTGATTTGAAAGCCGCAAGTTCTAGTTTGATGAACTATCTATGGTCTATTCTAGTATACAGTGATTCTCAGCCACAGATACTCACCCACTGTTAGGTTTAGGAGGCACAGGGGAAGAAGCAGGCAGGGATCTGAAGCACTGTGAGAAGCGCAACTACCAGCTCCATTCCTTTGTCAGTATCCCTTGCCAGGGAACAACCTGTTGTTGTCTAGCGGAGGTTTTGGTGAACCACAGCTGGCTAGTGAAATTGGGACTTGAATCTGACAAACAAAATGTAGTTTGGTTAAGGACTGCACCAGAACAGTTAGTGAAGGCTGTGGGCAGGTCACAGAGAACGTTTTGTGTAATGATTATAGAATCAAACATTCATAAATACCTCCCATGAAAATGCATAGGAAGGAGTAAGTAGCACTCTTACTTCTAGCCAGACACTTCTCTTCACTTCTTCTTAACTCCTTGTCTCATATACAGGGGGTCAGAGGCACACACAATTCTTGCTGCCTCTTCTAATGACTCAAAGACGACACCAATAAATAGAATGGCCATAGTGTGTTGATACTGATGAGACCTTCTTGAAAAATGGCCTTCTTAAGGGTTTAATAAATGATACAGAATCATAGAACCATAGGGTTAGAAGGGACTGCAAGGGTCATCTAGTCTAACTCTCTGCCAAGAGGCAGGATTTGTTGCATCTAAGCTATGCAAGACAGATGACTGTCATGCCTTTTTGAAAACCTCCAGTGAAAGAGATTCCACAACTTCCCTGTGCAGTTTGTTCCAGGGTAGATTTGATTTAAATCACTAGTCGGGAATCCTTGATTGAATCATGGATTTCTACATAAAAGTGCATTCTTGTTGTTTGTTATAATCTTAGTACATACTCTTCACAACTCAGAGACAGAGGTAAGTTTCATTTTTAGAAGGTGCACACTATACATTTTCAAAATAAATCACTTTAAAAACATTTCATATTCGTTTTACAGCTATATCAGAAAATAAATGAATGATTGGTTATTTCATATACCAAAGGTAATTGAAGCAGATATTTATGAAGGCATTGTGGGGTGAGCTATCTCCAGTTCAACAGGTTAATCATTCATATTTGGAGGATTTTCTTGCCATGCTGTATTAGGAGTACATCACTAGATAGACTGTTTTATTTAACTAAAGCAACCAGGGCCGGCTACAGGCACCAGCAGACGAAGCATGATGGCATTCTGTAAGGGGCGTCATTCCGGCCAATTTTTTTTTTTTTGGCTAGGGGCCGCAAAAAAGTTCGAGCCAGCCCTGAAAACCACAACGTTATCTATTCTGGATTTTTTTCTTCAACAGCAAACATAATATTTTAACAAAACAAGCATATGAATTTTGAAATTTAAACATTCACTTTTTTAAAAATCAGGTTAGTTTTTGTTAAAGTTGTTTTTAACTTAAATAGTTAAATGAAATATTTTTAAAAACAACAGAACAAAAATTAAATTGACTGTCAGCAAGGTCAACATGAGAAATTTCAAATATTGGCTTCTGCAGCTAAGTCAGCTGTCTTTACCTTCATTTTCCTGTTTGTTCATAATCTGGAAAAGAAAAACAAACTTTCCTGCTTTTTCAAGTCCCAAATGGCTTCTTAATTTGAAATGAATTAATAAGGAAGAAAATATTCTGTCTACAATGACAGAAGAAGTTACTGCTGTTAAAAGTGAGATTATCACTTCAACAGTCTCTGAATCTAAGTGCTTAAGTGACTTCCACCAGTTCACTGGTGTGACTTTCTTTAAAACATCATCTGAAAACATATATTTCTTGAATGATTCTTATTCCCAAAGTGGGTCTCTTTCACAGCCTGCTGCCATTATAGGTTTTCTCTTCTAGTGAGAGAATGGTATGGTAGATCTCAAATCAATGAAGGCTACACTCAGAAAGACCTCAAGATTTCTGGAATATGCTGCTCAAACAGTTTCACTTTTGTTTCTACTTCCTGTCCCTCCCTTCTCACATTTATCTCCAGACATCATCTCCTTGTCCAGATCTATTCTACCACCAACAATCTTCTATTCATTGAACTTTTTGAAACTTTGCACTTTTAGAGAAAGGTAAGGGATTGACTCTGTGTACACAAATTTGCAGAGGGACAATAGGGTTGAGGTCAGTTATTTCTCACCTCTATATATTATTTATTCATTTAAAAACATTTTTGCTGTTAACAAACATTATCTCTGGAAAAACAAATCCACAGTTTGAGAACAGCAAACTCAGCATCTCTGATGGTAACTTCTAGACTGAACACTGAGTCCCATTGGGTAGATGGAAAGATTAACCTAAATAATCTATACAGAAACCTGTAGAGCCCCATAAAATTATGCTGCTACTCCATGAACTATTGGAACTCATTTACAAAACTTTCCTTACACATTACATTAATATATTGTCTCATACTATAGAATTAGAATTTATAATTCCTATTCCATGATGAGATATCTTTGTGCTATAATATAGCTTAATTAAAACTATCTTTAGATAGGTTTTTTCCTTCCAAAAGCATTTTATAAAAAAAAAATCCAATTTAAAAAAAAAAAAATCCATTTTTCTTTCTTTTTTTTTTTTTAAATCATTGATTTTTATCCACCCTAGGTTGTTTCATTATCCCACTTTTCTTATAGTTAGAAAATATTTCCTGAGATTTAATCTAAAACTGCTATGCTCAATTTGAACCCATTGCCTCTTGTCTTGCCTTCTGTGGCAAGAGAGAATAATTTTTCTCTGTCTTTTTATGTCAGCTTTTCAAGTATTTGAAGACTGCTATTATGTCCCCCCTTAATCTCTTCTTTTCCAAACTAAACGTGCCCATTTCCATCAGCTTTTGCTTATATAGCTGCACTTCATCCCTTTGATCATCTTTGTCACTCACCTCTAGATCCTTTCCAGTTTCTCTACGTCCTTTTTATATGTTGGTGATGAAAATTGGACACACTACTCCAGCTGAGACCTAAGCAGCGAGTAGAGCAGTGCTATTGCTTCCCATGACTTGCATGCAGTGCCTCTGTTAATACAACCCAAAACTGTATTTGCTTTTTTCGTGACAGCATAATATTGTTGACTCATATGATAGGTCATTGTCTCTTATAAACAAATTATTTATCTAAATACAACTTTCATTATTAAAAATCTCAATGAGAATTCTTGATGAGGCTGCCATCTGTCTTAACAAATATTAAATGGTTTTGATTTCAGTGTTCCCAGGCATTCCTATCATGTAGTTTTTAAATTTTCTAAATTGTTTTAAAATTAACTTTTATTAACCGTGCACTTTACCCTGAAATATACTTAGAAAAGTATGTACATTGATCTTTGCGTAGATATGGGAGCCTGTTCTCTATCTAAAACATTATAATAGTTGCAAAAGCACTGTAATATGATTTTTGTCATTCTGAACAACAAAACAACATAGATTATTCTTGGATTTTTTTTCTGTCTCGTCAGTTCAGACAGATTTTTATTCAAGAACTGATTTTTTTTCAGGTTTATTTGAGACGCTTCCTGGTCGAGTTCAGTGTGAAATGTTACTAAAGGCCACAGAGCAGTGTTTTAATACATTAGAAAGGGCGGAAATGCTACTGCTGCTTCTACGTCGCTTCCCAGAGACTGTGGTGCAGCATGGGGTAAGAGAAAATTAGCCCCTTTTCGCTGTTAACAATCTTATCAGCCCATGTCTTTGTGTCCTTTGTCAGAAAAGTGTGGGTTTTATTTAACTCCAGACGTGCAGGTGATATTTCAAGCAGTTCCTGCTGTCATGCATTCAGACCCCCAAATGAAAGGTATAAGTGTAAAATTAACCCAAGAAAGCAACGCAGTCTCTTTCTTCATAAAGTCCAGAGGTGAGTCCATAATTAAAAGTAAGCCAAACAGTTTAAAAAAAAAAAAAAAGAAAGATTGTAATCTCACGTTAAAATGAAATGTAGTTTACTAGAAAATGATGCTGCTTCATTGCATTGTCAGTTACTGTACTACTTATTTAGGAGAAGAGTGAGAGACTGTGAACTTACTGAAATATGTACTGCAGTATATTTTGCATTAGGATTTGTCCCCTGAGATTGACTCCACAGATACTAAAACATTGTTGTTTAACTGTAAAGTGTAAATGAAAATTGCATAGCGTACTAATCTCAGTACATGATGGAATACTACTCATAGGAGTGTGTTTGCTCAATTGCTTTGAATGTTTCCAAAAACTGTACTGAGTAGACATTCATTTTAACCACTTCTTACACAGGTAGGCCTAGGAGAAACATTATTAGAGGCTGAAAATATTGAGGACCAAGAATCCCCCGTCAATTGCTTTAGAAAATTATTTGGTAAGAAAAGTGTGTCTGTTTTATTATAGAACCAAATGACAAAGCTTGGTGCCATCTGCTAATAACTTGTCAACGTAGGTTGGCATTGAACAAATCTTTTCAGTTTAATGGCCTGTGTCAAATGAGTTGGCAGTCCTTTCTGCAGATGTGCAGAGGGCTCTTGGATTTGATCATCCACCTTGTCACAAAAATTTGGCTACTGTTAGTATATCTGTTTTCTGAAATAATATGTTGAATTGTAGATTACTGTGTATGCTTACGGAAACAAACACCTAAGACTTATTTATGCAGGGGAAATTTTCTAACCAATTTAAAAATCATTTAGAACCCTTGTGGAAACCCAGTTTAAGCCAGCCTGACCAGTTTTTGCTTACGTGGTTTCGAGACAGTCTGGTCTTGGAACAGATTCAGGGGGAAAAAAACCATGTTAGGCCACCTTAAACCAGGTCTACTCTATGGTTCAAACTGGTCTGAAAATCATTGTAGTCTGAACTAAGTTTAAAAGTGGTCAAAAACTGGACAGGACCCCTGAAGCATTTAGTGGCTAACTGTTGTGGTGTTTGCTGTGGTGTGCTGAAAACTGTATTAAAATGACGGTCTTCCACTTTAAGGCTTGCAGGCTTAGCAACTCCACAAGAAAGTGTGTGATCTGGGTCTTTCATAGTTAGCCTTCAAAGAGGCAACCTAGAGTAAGGTAGGTTGAGTTGTGCCTGTCTGTTTTAGGGAGCAGCCTGCTTTGTGTCTCTCTCTTTTGGGGTTCTTGTGCGTTGTTCTGAATTCTAAGAAATAAAGCAGTGTTACATTGCAGCTTTTCAGCAACAGTTTTTTTTATGTTTTTATCAAATATCTCTGTGTATGCCAGGAAGATAATATTTAGCTAGACAGAAGGTTCTGGAAACTTGCATTGTTGATTTTGAACTCTTATGTAGTTGGAACAAATTACAGAAAAACCAACCCAATGTGCTTTTTTTCACCTCTTAGTTTGTGATGTTCTTCCTCTAATCATTAACAACCCTGATGTTCGACTACCTGCCAGCTTGCTTTACAAGTACTTGAACAAGGCAGCAGAATTTTATATTAATTATGTAACTAGATCTACACAAATGGAAAGCCAGTATCCAGGTAAGAAACCTTTACCAAATTATGTTAAAACCCTCTTCTAAATTAGTGTAACTGAATAAGGTATTCATTTTTTGTAATATTTGCCACCAAGCTGGGGTAACAGAAGTATTGTATAGTTTCACAGCATCTTTCGTTTGATTTCAGAACGCTAAATAATCCTCCCAACGTGCCTGTAAGGAGGGTAAAAGATAGAGATCACTACATTCACTATGGAATGCAGCCACTTCAGTAAAATAATGCAGCAGATATCTAATGGTTTTGTGAACGCCACAAAGCAGTGCAGGGTAGGAAAGAGTGTCACATCGATTTGAAAATATGATGCAAATTTAGGCTAGCAGAATATCATTACCTGTGTTGGAACTTAGCTGTGTACATCACACCCGGTTAATTCCCTAACTCTTTGCCATTGGATCTCTACCAAAGACAAGTAGCCCAGGGATGCCTTTGACATATTTGGAGTGAGGCTGTGAAACAATTTTTGCTTTTTTCGATTCCCTGCACAACATAATAAATTCCTGTCCTTCACTATCCAAGCGTTATGCACAGGGTGAGACTAACGAATATGAGAGCGTTAGCAAGATTATTCTAAGGCAGCGGTTCTCAAACTGTGGGTCAGGTTGGTCCCACAGTTGGTCGTGACTCTATTTTAATGGGGTCGCCAGGGCTGGCATTAGACTGGCTGGGGCCCAGGGCTGAAGTCTGAGCCCTGCTGCCCAAGGGCTTCAGCCCAGGGCAATGGGGCTCGGGTTACAAGCCCCCTGCCCGGGGCTGAATTCATTTGGCTTCTGCTTTGGCCCACCACGTTGGGGGGCGGGGTTCCGGCAGGCTTGGGCTTCAGTTCCCCACCTTGCGGTCATGTAGTGGTTTTTGTTGTTAGAAAGGGGTCGTGGAGCAATGATGTTTGAGAACCACTGTAGAATCTAAGGAAAACATATTCCATAACTGCTTCATTTTCCATAAATGTGTTGGCAGGGGGAACCTAAAATCTCCTCCCCAGCCTCCAATGTAATAGCACTCAACTGCTTGTTATAAGGGACACTAGTGACTGGTATATTTGATTTATAACTGTTAATGTTTGCAAGGAAAAGAACTAAACCTCCTTTTAAAAAAGGAAGCGAATAGTCTTCTTTACATGTCTAGTTCCCCCAAACCAGGACTCTTGTGGCTACACTCATGGGGCCGAAAGGTCTAGTCTGTTAGTCAGTGCCTCTGTTTTAAGTTTAAGCTTTAAACCTGGCATGTTCAGCAGTACAGTTCCCCTAATATCATGCTGGAGTTTTGGCATGTTGTTAGGAGAAAAAAATGTCATCTGCTCAATTCCGACACCTGCGTGTTCTGTAGCATCTGGGGTTTCCTGGGAGGTTCCTAGCCAAGGACTTAACCAGACCTGCCACTACTGTGCTTGTGCGATTTGGTGTGATGGTAGCACAGGATGGTATGAAGGTGGAACAGTGATGGACCTTGTTGAAAAATAACTTTAATAGAGCTCAGACCAGTAAAAACTCTTCTGCTTCTTAGAACATAAGGCCAAACATAAAAGAAACTATCATGGAACTGCATTTGGAGAATGTTAACAAATTAACAAAGTTACAGAGATCTAAGACAGTTGAGATGTCATTTCAGACTAGACATTTTGAGACACACCTAGTGATCCTCATTTTACTTACTCTTGTTTGTTTGTCTCAACTTGTTTATATTTTCTGTGAAATTGTGGGTAACTTAATTGCTTACGAAATAGAGGCTTGGATGTCGTTTGATCAGGTTTCTTGTAGTTTGTGAAGTGCCATGTAGTTCCAGTGTCTCATCAGGTTTTATCTTTTTCCTTTCTCAAATATACTGTTCTGCTAGTTGATTATTTTTTGTTTTTAAAAATTAATGTAGTGACTTTAATTTGATTTCTTCACAAGGAGAAATCTTTTTTTTTTTCCCCTTTTTTTTTCTAGGTTCACAAGATACCTCTGATCTCATGTCCCCCAGCAAACGTAGCTCTCAGAAGTACGTAATAGAGGGTCTGACTGAGAAATCATCCCAGATTACAGACCCTTGGGAGAGGCTGTTTAAGATACTGTCTGTTGTGGGAATGAGATGTGAATGGCAGATGGATAAAGGAAGAAGGTGAGGAATGTGTATCTTTTTCCTATGGTGGTTCACTAGGAGAGTTTGGCTTTTCAGTTCCTCAGTAAACTGGACTATAGAACATATTAAATTTTAAGTTGTATTGTATAATTCCAGTCCAGTATTTTTCTCAAAAGCATACGATCCAGAGCATGTATGTAAGGTCTGTTGAGCCTCTGTAAACATTGACCGCATAAGGATCGACTCAGTAGCCTGGTCTACACTAGCAAACTACTAGGTTAGTGATGACAGACAGCAGCAATGGAGGCAGCTGAACTTCATTAACATTCCCAAGGCACGAAAACTGAATTGCAAGTGTAGACTAGAACAAACTGCATTCAGCACCATATTTAGACAGTGTGTTTGCCCTTGCTTACACTTGCATTAGACTGTTCTGCATCAGCTCACCCTCACCCGTTGCTTGTTGTCCACAGTGCATGATTTACTGGTGTAGCCAAAGCTTGTGTTCTGTTCATTTGTCTCTAAGTATGTTAGTATCCCTCTTAACTGTGAGAGGGAAGACTTTATGGTTTTTCTGAGGAAATGTGAGTTCCAGAATTATCTGGATCAGCTGCTCAATAATTTTTTTTGATTGTCTGCTGACTACATTGTATTTCCTCCTAGGGCAGCGAGTTCTCGATGGTGACATCCTTTTCGTCACCTTCCCCCTCCCCAAACTGCTACGGAATTTGAAATGTGTGTATTCATTTGCTTTTCTTGAGTTTAGAAGTCTTTGTAATGTGTTGTATTCTTTGGTTGTCTCTTACCCTTTAGAAGTTTTGGTGATATTTTACACAGAATGAAAGACCTCTGCAGATACATCAGTAATTTTGATAATGAAGCCCATACTAAGTATAAAAATCAAGTAGTGTACTCCACAATGTTGGTCTTCTTTAAGAATGCATTCCAGTATGTCAGCAGCATCCAGCCATCTCTCTTCCAAGGTTAGTTTTTAAAACACTAATGAGAAAAGATCTTTCAGATATAAACAATATTAAAAACCTTTCTGGAACTGCTGTTTTAAGCTTTAGAAATTATTTCCCCTAAAGGTAAATGTCTTAGCCTGAATCTCTTTTTGAGCGTGGTATCTGGTATATCTTCTAGTGCTGTTCTTAAGGCTGATTTCCGGCTTGCATTCAGTCTTTCTTTTTTTCCCTTTTACTCTTGCTCACAATATTCTCAAACTTACTTTCTTGAAGATGAACATTTCCAGATAAGTTGGAAAACTTGCACACAATCAGTTGAGCTGTTGAGTTATGAACACATGAATAATACTTCCCTCCAGATGGTCTGTTCAGAAAATATGCTTATGCATAATTCAATAAAAGATGAAGCTAAAAACTTCAAATGTGGCTTGTTTTATATAGCTTATTCAGGATTAAGGAAGAAGATGGCCTTGAAGAAAAATGTTAACTGTTAAATTACTCTAAAAAGTTGAGTGTTTAAAATGTGAATCTTGCAATTTTCCCCCTTACTCAAATCTAAAGCGAGAGTATATCAGAATAATCAGGATGCTTGTGCTAGGATTGCTTGTGGATGAATTGCTTGTGCTTGGATTTATCTGAATTCTTAGACATGGCCCGAAAGCTGAAGAAGATGGTTTAAGCTCTGGTTTGAGTGTGTTTTAAAAGGCTTGGTTTGGGAGTTATCAAGCTATCTTGTTTATGACACTCCTGTTAATACATCCCAAAATGATGTTTGCTTTTTTATTTTATTTTATTTTATTTTATTTTTTTTGTAACAGCGTTACACTGTTTGACCCATCTTTAGCTTGTGATACACTATGACCCCCAGATCACTTTCCACAGTATTCCTACTTAGGCAGTCATTTTTATTGTGTGTGTGCGTGCAACTGATTGTTCCTTCCTAAGTGGAGTACTTTTATTGAATTTTATCCTCTTAACTTCAGACCATTTCTCCAGTTTGTCCCAATCGTGTTCAATTTTAATCCTATCCTCCAATGCACTTGCAACCCAGCTTGGTATCATCCGCAGACTTTATAAGTGTACTCTATGCCATTATCTAAATCATTGATGAAGATATTGAACAGAACTGATCCCTGCAGGACCCCACTGATAATGCCCTTCCAGCATGACTGTGAACCATTGATAACTACTCATGGGGAACGATTTTCCAACCAGTTACCACACACACACACACTCACTCTCTCTATAGTAACTCCATGTAGGTTGTTTGTCCCTAGTTTGTTTATGAGAAGGTCATGCGAGGTGCTATCAAAAGCTTACTAAAGTTGAGATGTACCACATCTACTCTTTTGCCCCTATTCACAAGGCTTGTAACCCTGTCAAAGAAAGCTATCAGGTTGGTTTGACACAATTTGTTCTTAACAAATCCACACTGACTGTTGTTTATCACTTCATTATCTTCTAGATGTTTGCAAATCGAGTGCTTAATTATTTGCTCTGTTATCTTTCTGGGTACAGAAGTTAAACTGACTGGTCCGTAATTCCCCGGGTTGTCCCTGTTTCCCTTAGGTGGGCACTATATTTGTCCTTTTCCAGTGTTCTGGAATGTCTCCCGTCTTCCATGACATTTCAAAGATAATTGCTAATGGCTCAGATATCTCCTCAGTCAGTTTCAGTATTCTAGGATGCATTTCATCAGGCCATGATGATTTGAAGACATCTAACCTGTCTAAGTAATTTTTGATGCAATGGGCAGAGAGAGAGAAGTGGTATCTTGGGGTTTTTGCCCCTCCCTTTTTATAGTTTCTTTTCCCCTGCTGAAAAACATTTCCAGCTGAGTACCAGGAGAGACAACGTCTATGGGAAAGGATGTTCTCTGCTGCTTTTTTCTCACCTGTTTGAGCTTCCTTTATTTCCCTTCCTGCTTGATGACTCTGTTTACTGCTTAAAAGCAAATTAAGCAGAGCATACATTCCTGTGTTTGAGAGAGAACTGCTTGCCAACTTCACTTTGGAACATGTGTTTCTAAATGTGTTGCAAGGGAGACTTTTGTGTGTGTGTGGGGAAGGGGGAATTGTTTGCTTTTCATGGAAGGTGCTCAGATACCACAGTGATGGACAGTCTCATAGAAACCTAGGTATGTCAGAGCTGGATCCTCCCAGGAGCTCCTTGATGTCAAGGGTAAGAGATGGAGCAGTGACAGAGAGAGTATCCTTAGGAACAACCTTTCCTAGGTGGGGAGAGGAGCGGGTCAAGCCCTGCTGTTTCTTGGGTGGAGGAGCTGGTACTGCCCTGGTTCTTGCATGCCCGTGAGAGGCACAGAACAAGTCCCCGAGGAGCATAGTTTAGCAGGGTTCAAGAGAGAATTAGACATTTACACAAATAACCTCTGCAGCTACACTTAGCTAGAATAAAAATGCATAAGGAATATAAACCTTCATGTTTTTATATTCATGGGATGTAATCTAGCAGGTCGGGTTTAGGAATAATGATCCAGGTTATTGAAGAAACTTACATGAAAGGGGATTTACATCATTCTCTGAAGCACCTAGCACCATTCACTAATTGTGTCAGGATCCTGGGCTAGGTGAATCATTTGTCTGATCTAGTTAATATAGCGTTTCCTATGATGTTGGCCAAGTCACTTACCCTCACTAGGCCACAGTTTCCCAGTCTGTAAAATGGGGATAATTCTGCACTGACAATACCCGTGTTAGTGGACTTCATCTCTTGGGTCTGTGTTACTGTGGGTGGGTCTGACAGGAACTCTGTAGTTTGAAGTTTCTGAACCTATTGGATCCAATGGGGGACGTCTTGTGCTGCCCTGATGAGTTACGTATGTTTCTACAGTCACACCCTATCTGAGAAGGGTTGATAAAGGAACTCCTGGGGACCTGCATTCTGTCCCAACATGATGCAAGCCTTGGGCACTGTGCTTCACTCTATCATCCTTTCTGGTACTACTGTGTCACTTCCTGAGCTCAGTAATATATTTTTTGACATCTCTTGCTGTGCCACCAAATACCAGTGGAGTGCAGTGCCCTGGACGTTATCTGCATCACAGGGGTTTTCTCTCCTCCTTTTTTTTAGAAAGGAACTGGCTATAGAAACAAGGGAGAGAGTCTTCATGTTTCAGCAAGGGAGGCACAAGATGCCTCTTGCTGGATCCAATAGCTCTCAATCTCCATCTAATTCTTGCCAGGGACATGGACTGGGGTGGCATCTATTGAGATGCAGATCTTCAGTGAGCAACAATTACTTGTAAGTAATCCTCTCGCCTATTTCACATGGGGTTGGATGGCGGTGTATGAGATGAGTGGGGCAATTCATAGGTCTCTCAGGCTGTCTGCGGGCTTGGGCAGTAATCAGTGCTTTGGTTGACATATTTTTAGGATGCTCATTTTATGTTTGAGGCATCGCCTCCTTTCTTGGCAGACAGAGCTTTTAAATAGGATGACACAAATAGATTTCCTATTCCTTTATCCTTCTCTTTGCAAGCTTATCATAGAGTCATAGAATATCAGGGTTGGAAGGGACCTCAGAAGGCGTATCTAGTCCAACCCCCTGCTTAAAGCAGGACTAACCCCCACTAAATTATCCCAGCCAGGGCTTTGTCAAGCCTCACCTTAAAAACCTCTAAGCAAGTATGCAAACCCCTAACACACAGGGTTTGGGTTTTTTTGGTAGATTAAGGAATGAAACAATTTTGAGGATCCCTTTTCAAAATACTGGCAGCACACTATGGCAAATGGAGATAACACTTCCCTATCTCAGTTTTACAGATGACTAAACTTAAGCACCACGACCTTAAGTGATTTGCCCAGAATCACACACACAGTTTGTGGCACAGTTAGAAGTAGAAATCTGATCTTCTGACTCCCATTCCTATTCTTTACCCAAACAACTAAGCTGCTTTGGAGGTATGATCATGGGAAGAGGTAGTGGACTTTGGCAGCCAGCTAAAAGTTTGATCCCACACATCTACAGTCAGCATGAGCAAGCCATAAGGAAGTTACACTACTAAGGAAATCTCACTGTAAAACAATTGCATTCCTCTTTTGAGGCTTCAGTGGCTGTCGAGGTTCTGCTCCATTTCCTGTAAAGAGTTCTTTGGGAATTTTTCTTTGGTGGTTGCTTTTAGGCTGTTGGCCAAATGGAACAAATGACTGGCATTATTTAATGATGCTTGGAGGCAAAATACTTAAAACTCTTACATATCTTGTGACTACTCCCTTAGAAGGGGGTTCTAGGATTTTCTGACAGCTTTGAGCAAATCACCATGACCTCTGGCAGAGGATACATGAACTCTAAGATGGAGCTCACTTCAAAGCAAGTTGTATCATTACCAGGGTATTTTAAACATGGACACAATTTGTTAAATTACTTTCAAATTGTTCAGCACAACATGCGTGAATGAAAAAATCTGAAGCAGGCAAATGGTCATTCAGTTCAGTTTAAAGCAAGTTTCAATTTATTTTTTAAATGTAGGGCCAAATGCTCCAAACCAAGTTCCACTGGTTCTCCTTGAGGATGTGTCCAGTATCTATGGTGATACAGATATTGATCGCAGCAAGCACATACATAAAAAGAGGAAACTTGCAGAAGGAAGAGAGAAGACAATGGTAACTCCTCTAGACTATTCAATTCTTAACAGAAATGGTACCACATTGGAATTTAGAGTATTAGGAATTTCTGTTTATGACCAAAATATGCAAAGAAAGAGACTGTTGGTTAGAAGCAGCAAGAACAAAACAATTTACTGGCAATACTTGTACGTGCTAGAATCGTGATGTGAAAGGAACCGAGCGGAGACTACTATCTGAGTGTACTATGTTTTCAGGCAGGAATCCCATAAACAAAGTGCCATTGCATGATAGCTGGCTTGTAATAACTTGTGTGTGTGCGTGTGCGCTGTCTCTTTCATAGGCGAAAAAATATTATTTTATAGAATTACATTGTTGGTAAAAGTATACATTTTAGAAGAATTACATGTGATTTGCAGTGTGCCATAATGTCTTTGGATTGACTAAGAAGGTTTAGAGCTTACTTTGCACTAGAATAATTTATTACTAATCTAGATAACAATATCACAATTTGACTAATGTGTAACAGAGTGAACTCTTTAGAGATGCTATTTATGATGGCATGGCTCTCAGGATCTCAATAGCTTATTTTTAGAGTAAAATATCAATTTTTTCCACTATTTTTCATTTCTTTTTGCTAAAGGAGTTAGTAATATTTAATATATAGTTAATGCTAAGCATAGAAATAGTGAAAAGGCTATTCTGAAGATATTTGCACTGGGATTGTTTGCTTTGAAGCTTATACACAATGTTGCAGAAGTTCCATAAGATTCTTTTGAAAAACATTTAATTAAAGAGAGCAAAATGTTTTGTTTATACTGATCCTTAAGCAGAGTTCGGATGATGAAGACCCTTCTGGGAAGGGGAGAAGTCGTCACATCACAATAAATAAGACAGACCTTGCAAACTCTGTTGAAGTGCTGGAGAGCTTTAAACTGGCAAGAGAGAGCTGGGAGCTTCTCTATTCTCTGGAATCACTAGATAAAGGTAAGGATGATTGCAGGCATGTGTGTTTATGCTTTCTTGTTAGAGGAGAATTGTTTTACTGTTAAAATACAGTTCAGGTATTTCTGAAATTACCCTCTATTTTGGAAGCCTGGATGGTTTGAGATTGGGAATTGAGATGAGATAAGCCTTCTCAGTTATCTTGGAATTTGGTTTACTTGTCGTTTTTTTAGTATCCTCCGTACTTCTGTACTCATTCACTTGCCTTTTCTTGAAAGCAGCTTTTACTAAGGTAGGGCAGAGGTGGTAATAGAAAAGAGAGAGAGATCGGAGAAGATAGTACCAAATGGATCCCAAAGCCTTAAATGTGGAGGGTGTTTCTAATAACCTCCTGAAGATTTGCATGTAATGGATAATTTCCCCAGCAATTTGCTTCCATTTAGATGGTTTCTTTTCTGATTATAATGTAGTTTTTATTTGTGTCTTATATTTGTTGTTTGAAAAAATACTTCATCTTACAAATAGTCCCAGTTAGCTGTATTTAGGTATGTTGAATACTTTGGTCCTGAACAACAGCATGATAAATAGAAAAATGGTGGATTAGAAATGTTTTTGTTCAGTGTTGTTATTTTTCAGTTTTATTATTAGATGTCTTTTAAACCAAAGCTTTGCAGTGCTTCCCTTCCCACCCTTAAGACTTTCTGATTGTTTACACAGAATTCACAAGAATTTGCTTGTCATGGAAGACAGATACCTGGCTTTGGTTACGAATCTTCCTCACAGATATGATCATTTACCAGGTAAATGAAAGAATAAGACTTAGACTTCTACATAGCACTTTTGACCTAATAGATTTGTGTGATGGTTAGCAGCATCTTTGATCCCTCTTACATTTCTCAGTGCACCATTTCAGATAGTAGGCCCTGTTTCTGCAGTCCTCTCAAGGTGGAATCCCTCAATTCTCCTACCCACAGAGCAGAGACCAGCCTACAAGCACCCCTGTCTATCAACTGTTTCCTTAGCAGGCCCAGCTGGGTTTGGCATATGCAAGAGACTTCCTTTTGGAAGCTGTGAACAGTGGGTAAATGCAGTCACTCCGAGTGCCTTCAAAAAAAAAAAAAAGAGAGAGGAAAAAAAAGTATTTATCCATAGGAACATAGCAATCAGAATAAAAAAGGGTTAAAGCAACTAAAGACTTACATGTGTATATATCTGACATAATAATAAATAAAAAAATAATACCTACCTCTTATAAAGCACCTTTTGTCAGCTGATCACAAAGAACTTTATGAAGGAGGTCAATATCATTATCCTCATTTTTCAGTTGGGGAAACTGAGGCACAGAAAGGTGAAGTGACTTGCCCAAGGTTATCCAGCAACTAGTAGTAAAGCGGGCAATAGAACCCAGGTCTCATGAGTCCTAGTCCAGTGCTGTATTCACTAGGCTACATTTGAGGAAGGCCCATGCAATATATACCATGAAAACTGCAGACACGTGCAGTGCTTGACTCTTGCAGATCCATTCCAATATAGTGAACACACTTTTTCAGGGGACTTAAATGGCTCCAGAATAAATGATTTGTTAGCTCTCAAGACCCTGTTTGTAAATTCAAATTTTAATTTGAAACAAATTTAATGAAAAATCCAATTTAAATCCATATAAAGAGAATAATTGTTTTAATTTTTCTCAAAGGTAGGCCTATATCTTCCCTTGACACAAGTTCACAAATGTAGCATTCAGACCCCTCTTACTGTCATAGGTTAATTAGCATGACATTGTGAAAACGTCACTATTTGGATAACCTCGGTTTGGAGGCTTTCTAAGGTCGGATTATCTCCTTTATTTCTTTGAGTTGTGTGTGAGAGGGTCTAATGTTCTTTGTCATTATTTTTTTTAAAGGGTCAGTATAAAAAAGCAGTTACCAGCCTACATCACTTAGCAGCACTTCAGGGATCTCATTCTCAACAGCAGATCACAGGACAAGGATCACTCCTAGAGAATCAGAGAGCACTTATCCAGTTAGCTACTTGCCACTTTGCCCTTGGAGAATACAGAGTAAGTACAGCATACAGGCCCCACTTCCCCAGGTCTTCCCCTCCAGCTGCCAGTCCTCCCTGGGGGTTCCAAGCTCGCCTGCTCCCAGCAAATCAGACATGCCACTGATGCCAGGAGGGCTCTGCATCTCTGCCCACGCCCCCGAATCATGACAGAGCTGCCAAATGTGTATCGTGTGAAATGGCTTCTATTTGGCAGCCATGAATTTGAGTTTGAGCGACTTGTTAGATTACCCTTTGTTTTGAATTACCTTCCTTTTTTAACTGTAGGTTTGATAATTACAGCCTTTGTCTAGGGAGCCTTTCTTTTATTGTTGACATACATGCTTCACCTTAGCTTCACCTTACTTTTTAGTGCTGATCACATGGAGGTGATTAAGGGTATGCTGGGATGGGGGCAATGTCTGGGTGGTGAAGGGTGTTATTGGAAACATAATCTGACTTTGGAATATGATCATAGAAAAGAGTTGCCACCTGACAACTCAGCAGACTTGGAGGATCATATTATCTGGCGAGACCTCTTAATGCAATTTAGCTTTGGAATATGTGTTTCATACCTTATTATTATTACAGTAGTGCACAGAGGTTGCAGTCAACATGGAGCCCAGAGTGCTAGGCAGGGTACGAATGCAGTATTATTTCCTATCCCAAAAACGTAGGCTTTGTCTACACCGCCAGTTCAACGGGAAAACTTCTGTCGTTTGGGGGTGTTTAAAAAAAACAACCACCACACAACCCTGAATGACAAAGTTTTACCATTGAAAAGCACTGGTGTGAACGGTGCTGCCCCTTGGCCACGGCCACTTGTGGGGGAGTTCTTTGTCGGCAGGAGAGCTCTCCAGCAGCTACAGTGTGTGCCTTTTAGTGGCACGGCTCTAAACAGACCAAAGGTGGGAGGGGAAGCGACTTGCCCAAAGTCACATGGCAGGTCAGTGGTGAAGCTGAGAATAAAACCCAGATCACCCGAGTCCCATCCTACGCCCTGTCCACTGACCCCTATTTCCTCTCCTGCAGATAATTTTTTCATTAGAAATCCTTCGGTTTCTTTAAAAATGGATTTATCTGATTATATATCCATCTTGTACACTTCTCTTTCTTAATAAATTCGGAGTACGGTTTACAGCATTTCTGCAGTGCTATCAGATTGCAGTTTGACTTTTGGGGGATAACGTCTCTCAACAGGGACTGTAAAAGTCTTACTTCTGTTTTAAAAAAAAAACCTTCCAGAAATGGTGAAAACAATTTGAGCTCAAAAAGTAAATTTGTGTTTAATTACCAGTGGACTATTCTTGCACTGTTGAAGTAACAAACACTGAAAGAACTAAACATCCACTGTTAAAGGGAGTAATTTCATCAATTCATATTACAGCTTTTTCCCTTTGTCCAGACAAATTAGATTATTTTGCCCACAAATCCATTATAGATTATAAATTCTATTAGATACGATCTTCTGTGTTCCCATTTCTGCTGCCTACTGCAAGAGTTCTAATTAATTGTTTTGTTACCGATAAATCTGGGTTTCATTTTAAATTTAGAATCTCAGGATTATTAATCTTCTATATTTTCTCTTATAGTTGACATGTGAAAAAGTACTTGATCTCATGTGCTACATGGTACTTCCCATACAAGAAGGTGGTAAAACTCAGGAGGAGCAGCCTAAAGTGAAGTCTAAATTCAGGAAAGGTATGGAGATTTTTTTGGGTTTGACTTCCGAACATCTGTAGATACCTTTGGGGTGGGGGAGGAATTGTGAGATTCCCAGTGACACAGATTGCAGTAAAATCCTTACACTCTGCTCTGGAGTATGTTGCATATTGCGTGTCTGTTTCAGTTACTTATACGTGCACTAAGTTTTCAGAGTTTTCCTTACGTAGTATTGTAGTGTGAAAGCTCTGATGTCAATGGGAGAACACTGGTTTCACCCTGACCCAGTATCACCAGGACAAACCTGATTACAGAATACTCTCAGCATTTCACCCAGCTTAGTTTTAGGACATACTTGTCTATATCTTAAAGAAAACAAATTGTACATTAGTACTGTGGAAAGAGATGATGTTCTTGATCCTCCTTTCTCTCTGGTAAATGTCTTGTCATCAACATCGTTTTACTATGTAGCAGAATACACAATCATAGCAAAGAGAGAAGAAAAGACGACGGGCTTTTTAAAATTACTTTACTTTACATTTAATCATTCTGACTGAGTCATGGGATTAGGTAATTGCAGGTTTGTGCCTCCTGTTTCCCGTTCTGACTTTTTAATCAAGATGATAGGATTATGTGACATCCATAATTATGTAATAAAATTTCCTTTTACAGGTTCTGATCTAAAACTTTGGCCATGTACCAGTAAAGCTATTATGCCATATTGCCTCCATTTATTGTTGGCTTGTTTTAAGGTAAGTTATTGTCAAAGCTCCATATTCTATGCCCATCTTAGATCTAAATTATGCTGCACTGTTCCTGAAATTATGTGGCACTGCCCCCTCCTCACTCACATCTAGTAACAGTATCTTTTGTGCTACTCATTTCGTTTGGCAGTCAGAATGGATTGAGGTTTTGGCAGCTGGGTGTGGGACTACTGAGGCTTTTTGTACCCAGGAAAACATGACACGAGGGTTAGTACCAGGGACAGTTTGTGCACTTTGTATTGGGAGAGAATGCATATCATCTTTCCCTCTCCCTATTTGGCATGGGCAGGAGGAGGAGGAGGAGGAGGAGGAGAGATTGAATTCTCCATTTCCCCATGCTAGCAACCCTCAACAACTAGCTGCCTTCCCACTCATCCCAGTATCTTGCCATACTTCAGCAACTATTAATAAGTGCGTAGTCTCTGCTGCCACTGTTAGTTTTGGACGCTGAGTGTTGTAATCTGTTGTGATGTTACTGATTCATACAGCGTGAATCTTTTTTTTTTTTTTTTTTTTTTTTTTTTTATAGCTGAGAGCTTTCACAGATAATAGGGATGATATGGCTTTGGGTCATGTGATTGTGTTGCTTCAGCATGAATGGCCAAGGGGGGAGAACTTGTTCCTGAAAGCCATCAACAAAATCTGTCAGCAGGGAAACTTCCAGTATGAGAATTTTTTCAACTATGTAACAAGTATCCTTTTTCCTATTTAAAAAAAACTATCAGTACAGCAAAAAGCAATGCATAATCCTCTTTGTGGTCTAAAACTATCCATTAGGTTGTAGGAAACAGTCACTTATTAAAATATTTATCTGCTTTTCCAAGAGACCAAATTCTGCATTTATTTACGTGCCATGCAAACCTTTTGTAATCTATGGGAGTCCATGAAGTGTAAATCAGAGTAGAAGTGGCTATAAAATGCATGTGTGATTGCTGCTGGTACCTGGAGAATATACATCCCTACATTGCTGTCACTCCTCAGTTTAATAAAATGGCTATTGCTTGTGCTATTACAAGTAAGTCTCTCAGCACTTCCATTGCAATCAGGAGCTATGCTGGGCCATTATGCTGGAGTTTTTCAGCTATGCTCCTGTGTGGGAGCAGCAAAGTTAAAATCATGTGGTATCCATCTTCAGAGATCCAAAATCATGTCACTTAAACTTTGCAGCTGTTTGCAGATGGCGGGTGATATTTTCAGAATTAGGTGTGCGCACGTTCATACAAAATCTGTCTGATTTATGCACACATGTCAAATGTGTGCATAATCAGGTATGTATATGCATATATGTTCAGTTAAGTGTATAATTAGACTGGTATCTAATTGCAATAATTAAACAAAGTGGGTCTAACTACAGTTGTGGACCCCTCGCTAAAATTCTGTTCTTGTGTGCAGCAACTCAGGGAGATGTTAAGGAAAGAAACTAGGGCAGTGGCTTTCAGCCTGTGGTCTCTGGATTCCTAGGGAAGATTTCCAAATGGGTCATCACCGCCATTTGAAATTTTTTAGGGGTCCACAAATTAAAAAAGGTTGAAAAATCACTGAATTAGGACATAGAAATTGAGAGGGAAGAAAAGGTAAATCTGAAGAAGAGAAGACACCAAAAAGAGAGAGAATAAGGGGAGGGAAAAAAGCAAAGACAATGGTTGGGAAAGGGCTAGGATGCACCAATACAATGTGGTGTCACTTTCTCCTCAATCCAGTCTGACTCTACATTTACTTTGATGCCATGTTGCACAGAAAAAAGAGAGCTTTTCTGTCTGTCTTGCACATATGTGGTGATCCTGACTCGTGTGGGTGTACTGTACCTTAAAAATACCTGCAAAATATTTGGAGGCCTTTAGTAACATGGTAAGTGTGTAAACCAGTGGTTCTCAACCAAGGGTATGCATATCCCTGTGGGTACGCAGAGGTCTTCCAGCGGATACCTCAACTCATCTATATTTGCCTAGGTTTACAAAAGACAACATAAAAAGCACTAGCGAAGTCAGTCCTCACTAAAATTTCATACACACAATGACTTGTTTATACTGCTCTACATACTATACACTGAAATGTAAGTACAATATTTATATTCCAATTGATTTATTTTATAATTTTATGGTAAAAATTAGGAAGTAAGAAATTTTTCAGGAATAGTGTGCAGTGACACTTTTGTATTTTTATGTCTGATTTTGTAAGCAAGTAGTTTAAGTGAGGTGTAACTTGGGGGTACACAAGACAAATCAGACTCATGATAGGGGTACAGTAGTCTGGAAAGGTTGAGAACCACTGTGTTAAACTACCAATATTTTATCTGTATATCAAAGAACCATGTCTTACAGATAAATTTGTCTTATTTCTGGCTGGTCTTTGAGCAGGTATAGTGTCTAGTGTTTCAATCTTCATTTTTTTCGTGAGATTGCTTTATGAAGATCTGTGTGTTATCATTTTTTTCCTCCCTATGAAGTCCTGAACCTTTTCTACAGATATTGATATGCTGGAGGAATTTGCCTATTTAAGAACACAAGAAGGAGGGAAGATTCATCTGGAATTGCTGCCAAATCAAGGAATGTTAATCAAGTAAGGGGAAAAAATATTTGTCTATTTCAAATGATGTGAAATGCGTTCTGGTTGTCCGTTTCATTTATACGAGCCTTTGGCTAGTATGTTTGTGATACAGTATTTCTAACATTTAGGTCAAACAAGGCCATGGGTTTGTGTGTCTTCCACCAAATTCAGGGCTTTTTGGTGTACTTCAACTTTAAGCATGTCTAACTGCATTTTTTGAATTGTGTTACACTGGAATAACTGGTATTGACTGGGTACTGTATTACTTTTTCATTCTGAAACTTGCACAGTAACAGTATTAACTATTTAGACATTAGGTAGAACATGTTAAAAACTATATTTACAATTATTAAGTTCCCTTTCATACCATTATGAAAGCTTGCATGGAGCTATGTATAAATTACACCCGGAGTAAACTTAATTAAATCTCTGGCTGGAACCAGTGGGTTTTCATCTGCTCCCTGCTGTGCCCTGACTGGCGCCTACCAGCTCCCAGCCTTTTTCGCCACTGGAGAACTGATTATTGATTGGTTCTATCTGCGGCTGATGATGGATGGCCTTTCTAGGCAGCTCCTGGAGGACTAAAGGCTGTGCTCTTCCCCACGCAAAAGACACATTGGGGTGCCCCACTGTGGTGGGGTCTCCAGCAGGGAGTAGTAAATGCCTGGTACACCCTGTCACTCTTCTCCTGAGCCTAGGAATTCGGGAAAACAAGCTACTATTTATCTACTTCAGAGGCCTCCAATGAGCGCAGTGTAGCGTGGCAGACTTTAAGGATTATAGCTGGCGGGTTTATAATTTAGGCTGGTAAAATTCATACGTTGCTTGTCACATTCCACTCCAGCCCATAGAGATGGGATGGGATGGGATAGGGGTGCTGGGGGGGGTGCGCCTTTTGCATCTGTGATGCAGCCCCCTGGTGGTTTTTACATACATTCCATTACCTCTGTCTCTAGATTATCTGTAGTGACATCTGAGTTCAACCATTTGCGTTGAATGGTACTTCCAGCTCCACTGTAGGTAAACCCTCCTTCAGAGTTATACTGTTCGCGATGTCCACTGAGCGTAATGTTGACCTGTTAGGACAGGAGAAAATAAGACTGTATGACAAGGAAAGAATTACTAACTTTAGGCGCCTGTTTTTCAAAATCTTGTTCTGAGAATAATACAATATAAATGGCAGTTAATTGCCGATCTGGTCGTTTTGTCACCTTGACTTGAAAGTTGATTATTTTTTTTCTTTACTCCTCAGACATATTTCTGAGTAAAATCTCATTCCTAGCATAAACTGAAACAGATCTTAGTTATAACTTTATTCAGATTTCTACACTTAACTCTAGAGTTTATCCAAACATTTCCATCTTGATCTTGTGGATTTTATATTTCACTTACCAAATTTGAAAGAACGAATGACAAGATCCTCAGCGTTTTCTTTTATTGTATTGGCTGTTCACTAGTTAATATCTTAATACTCTCAAACTGTCACAAGCCAGGGAAATACTTCTAATTTAATAGCGGACAGCAAGAATCAAGTTTCTAAATCTGGAATATGCCTGGAATGTCTAACAATGTAACAGGTTTTTGATTGGGTATATCAGCTGTCATTTGCCATCCAATATGACAAACAAACAAACAAGTACCTCTTGTTAAAATCTCACACTTTCATGGCAGTACTTTGCAGTTTGGTAGAAATACAGGCACATATTAAGGAGCGTGTATAGAAATCATTAAGATTTGTGTTAAATTATATTATGTAGACACACAACTGCAGTTTTCTGATGATGTATCTTTAGGCAGCCAGATTGCAAAATTTGGTATGCCCTTTAATGTGTTATCACTTTGTGCATGCATTTAGCCCTGAGTCTGGTTCTTGTAAGTGGAAGTGAAGTAACAGGCAAAGAGAACCAGTTTCCAGTCCTGCCTTGCACAAAATACTGGACCAGGTTTTCAGCAGTGTTCAGCACCCAGCAGCTCCCATTGTCCTGATGTAATTTCTCACTATTCTTAATGTCTTCTTGAAAATCTGGCCCCAGTTGTGGGTGCAGAGCACTTTTGAAACTCTACCCCACTAGTTTAATCATTGTGCACCAGTTATTGCAGGCCATGGTGGTCTAATTTTGCTGCTGCTCATCAGAAAAGTGAACACCCCCCTCTTATCCGTTTTTCTTTCTTTGAATTATTTGATGGACTTTTTGCTTAGCTCTCCATCCCCCCTGCATTAGTAAATGATAAACACTGGCCAGGATGGTCACAATTGCAACCCTGAAGATAGGCACCTATGTCCATATTTAGGCACCTAATATTGAGTGACCTGGTTTTCAAAGATGCTGAGTAACTTCAGCTCCTAGTAATGCTAAAGCAGGTGGTGAATGTCCAACATTTCTGTAGATCAACCCAGTTCCTCAGGTACCTGAATATGGATTTGGGTGCCATTTTCAGGCACTCAAGTTGGAAAATTTTGACTTATCTCTAAACCAAATCTCTCAAGTCTGGTCAGGTGGGGGACATTGAATTTCCTTTTGGTAGCCATCTTGAGATTTGGATTCCCTGCTTACTGTAGATCACACATGTGCTATGGACAGGTGACTTGTCAGAGAGGGTATGAATCACCTTTCCGCTATAACAACCTGTGGTAGTTGGTCGATAGCCCAGATGACCAAGACTTTACAAGAGACTGTTCACAAGACAGCCTGGGCTTAGCGTGAGTTCCTTTAGGTTGGAGTTCTAGACCACTGGTTCCAGCTGAGGTGTGTCTCGCAACCACTTCTAAGAGACTTGGCTAACTCCTGTGCTCCTGTCATTAATTCCTTTCTGACTGCAGTCAGTGAAAAGCTCTTGGGGACAGTGACATTTCTCTGTGATGTTGTTTCTACCCCCTCAATATCCTTTGTTCTGGTGTACATGTTGACTGCCACTGAAGCACAGACTTGCAGTGGTGTCCAGATTGATGTCCCTTGGGCTCATGCCACCTTCATCTGCTCTCCTTCAAGCATCTTTTGGAGGCCTCTCTGCATTGTCTCCACTCCTAGGGCATTGAGGTCACTTTCAGCAACACCCTTATTCTCCTGTCCTTTCTCTGACTGTCTGCCCCTCTCCCAGGAGCATTGAGGCAGGACCAATAGGTTTGGCTGCATGCAGGGGCCAGGGCCATCCTTTCTGGAATTCTCCAGCGTTTTCTGCCTCTGCCCCCTGTGCAGACAGCAAACTATGGGCTCCCCATCCTGCTTCCTCCTTACGGACCCTTCATTTATCTGCCCACAAGCTGTTGACCTTTGTGGAGCTTTGTGCCATGTTGCTCCTTATCCACTGGAGCATCTCTTGACATCAAGCTTGGTATTGTAACTAGTGCTTGATACATTGAGTTTATTGCTCAGCCCTATTCTGGATATTTTTGACTCCTTCCCATGTCTTTCAGGTGGCAAAGCAAATGAATAACTTCAAATGTTATGTGTGGTGGTCATACTGTGTGTCTCACAAACATGTACGCCTGGAGTCTTCTGTTTGAGAAAGGAAATAAACAGGCTAAACTGTCAGATTTGCTCCCAGATGTAACTATAACTTCTCAGTTCCTGAGAAGTGCTCTTTGGAGCCCTATTCTGATAATTCTTCTAACTCAGCTACAAGGCTAGCACAAAAGGTCTCAAAAGAGTCCATGTGAAGATGCCATTGTGGACACAGACTGCCAGCGTGTCTCTGGAGGTCGCAGATCTGACAGGAGAGGTTGTGTAACTCCCACTCCACTGCACCAAAGAGTGCAAATTAAAACTGTGACTGATGCCATTCAGCTTCAACACTTCAGTGTCCTTGTTGTCTCAATGCACCCAACAAGTGGTGCATGACAGAATCCTTGTTATGCAAGGCTTTGCTTCAACCAAAGTGTTAAGTTTAGTCTGTTTGTTTTTTTGTTTTTTTTAAAAAGGCTTTGTTCCCTGTAGCTATGCAGTTTGATCTGGCCACCTCTATGACTGTTTGATTGCCAAGTTAGGCTCTGATTCCCCAGCCCTGCCTTCCTGAACTTGCAGCCTTCAAGTTGATTGCACAGAAAGCTTCTCTTAAGAAGAGAAGCATCCAGTGAAGTGGGCTATAGCCCATGAAAGCTTATGCTGCAATAAACTGGTTAGTCTCTCAGGTGCCACAAGTATTCCTCATTTTATTTATGGATATAGACTAACACGGCTGCTAATCTTAAACCTCTTTTTAAGAAGATTCACCTTGTTTGGGTAAACAGTTACCAAACGTTATTAGCAGGATTAAGTTACTTCTTCAAATTGGTGCATACAAACATATCAACTTCTACACGTTCCTTTTAGCAAGTCATGAAGTTTAGTAAGAATCTGAAGTGTGTCTCTTTCAGTGCACCTTTCTGTAATGTTGGCCTTCCGGCATCCAAATGGCACGAGGAGCTGGGTTTCTGTGCTTGATTTTCATAATCCTCTCCTTGCTGAGACAAATCCACACAAGCTCTAGGGAGAGAGGATGTGTGGAGTTCCTGCGTAGCCAAACTGCCTAAAGCCTGACTTCTGGAGAGGATGAAGGGCCTGGGCACTGGGAAAGAGCACACTTGCTGGAGAGCGTAAGCTACACCAAGGAATAGCAAAGTTCCTCCTCAAGAACTTAAGAGCCTTAGGCCAAATAATAGCTAACTCAGTCATCAACACTCCAACTCTGGAGCCAGCCTTGCTCATGTCCTATATTGAAGATGCCAGTGTATTTGGCTGAAAAATGGCTAATAGCAGAGGAGGCATCACAAGAATTCATCTGAAGTTGATTGCAGTCTAGTAAGTCTTTGCCATCTGTGACAGACATGATATTGTGACTCACTGTGTTTTTCATAAGCAAGCAGGGAGGAACAAGATGCTTCTTTATTCAGAAGCCTTGTAAGTGGGGGATTGGACAGTGTCCACAAGTCATTGATAGCTGCTTTGCAGGAAAGGAAATATACTGTTGCCAACAGGTTTGACCAGCTTGTAGGAGTCCCTCTGTTGGAAGTAATGGATCAGCCAATAGGATTGTAGATCCCTCAATAATCTTGCTATGACATTTTAGTTGCATATATGCAGCCTTAGTACTGCACTCTTCTTGATGGCTCCAAGCTCATAGCACTGCAGAGGTACTTACGTCCTAAAAGCATGACCCTGCGGAGGAAATGTATCACACCAGAGTAACTGATAAGTCATCTTTTGTTAGGTTCAGGAGGGACTTGGTGCATTTCTTCTCTTGCATCCCCTCCCATTGAAGTCCAGAGTGTAATGGAATATTCATGAACTAAGCTGCTGAAAGCTCCTGGTGAGACACTTGATCCCTGTGAGTTTGTTATATGTAAGTAGGGCACTTTTCCCAGTGGTGGTGACTTTAGCCCGTAGATTGAGTGAGCGAACTTTGAGGCCACTGTGCCTCATGCAGCTCTTCAAAGAGCAGGTGATGCTACCATTCCGAATTCCTTGCAGAGCTGGTGACAGTGCTCTGTCTTCGCCAACCCATCAGATTGCCATGGCTTATCACAGGAAAGCCCTTCTCCACAAACGCGGCCAAAGTTCCCTAGACTTTTACCTGGAGAATGCTAACCAGCTATTTTTAGTTTACATCAATTCAGTATGTACTGGGAAAGAATAGTCTCTGATTGCATCTCATTGCTACAGCCTGACCGGTCTACTGCAGGCCACAAGCTCTGCTCTGTCTCCATTCAAGAGATATGTAAAGCAGCTCCATGGTACTTTCGGCATCACTTCTATTCAGCCTCAGGGCAAAGGGGATGTTGCTTCTCCTCAGTGTTACAGAAACACTGCCTGATATCATGGGCCCCCAAGCGCTCTTTTCTGTGAATGTTTCCCTTGGTTGCATGCTGTTCTGTATGGGGCAGTATCTTCTCTCTCCATATACCAGGATAAGGTTTGTATCGTTCTCGCTATTAAAGGTATGCCATGCACAGCTTATTGCCATTTTGGTTGCACTTTTTTTTTCTTCGGAGTCATCTTTGCAGTGCTTTTATCTCTAAGAACAGGGATTTGCTTTGCTGGGGATCTCTGGTAAACCTGTAAATGTTGGTCTCTGCAGATTATATACCTCAGCAGATTACTGCTCCCTAGTGGCTCTGCGTTCTTTTACTTGACATTGCTGATGTATACGTTTAAAGAATGTCCATCTATTACGGAGTATTTTTGCCTCCTGTCTAAAAGGAATAAGATTACTGGCACAGCCTAAATTCCTTACCTGCAGGGAGGAGGGCCCAAAGCTGTCTCTTGTCTGTCCTACCACATAGAACAGGGGAGGGAAAACTTTTTGGCCCGAGGGCCACATTGGGGTTCAAAATTGTATGGAGGGCTGGGTAGGGAAGGCTGTGCCTCCCCAAACAGCCTGGCCCCTCCCACTTCCTGCCCCATGACTGCCCCCCTCATCCAGCCTGCCCACTCCTTGTCCCCGACTACTCCCTCCAGACCCCCACCCCTATCCACCCCCACCAAGACCCCAACCCCTATCTAAGCCCCCCTCCTCCTTGTCCCCGACTGCCCCCTCCAGAGACCCCCCCGCCCCTAATCACTCCCCAGAACCCCACACCCTAACTCACTCCCCTGTTCACTGCCCCTGACTGCCCCGACCCCTAGCCAGCCCCCCACCCCCTGACAGGCCCCCTGGGACTCCCACGCCCTATCCAACCCCCCTATCCCCTGACTGTCCCTCGAGACCCTCTGGCCCTTATCCAACCCCTTGGCCCCCTTACCACATCGGTGATCCGAGGGAGCACACAGCCCTGTCCCCCAGAGTGCTGCTCACGCTGAGGTTGTGGGAGGGGGCAGAACAGCAGGGAAGCGGGGAGGAGCAAGCCTCCCCAGCTGGGAGTTCCATGGGCCAGACAGAATTAGCCCACGGGCCGTAGTTTGCCCCCGCAACATAGAACATTGAGCTAAGGGAGCTCCTGTCATGACCATGTGAACAAGCAAATGCCTACGGGTAGTAATTTGCTGAGCTGTGGATCTGCAGAGGAGAGAGATTACAGGTAAGTAACAATGACTTGTGCTCAGTTCTCCATTGCGTAAAGGAAAATTATGATACTCCCCATTGTACTGCTTAAAAAGAGAGCAGAAATCTGGATCAACAGCTTGTCACTCTTCTTGCTACAGTATCCTCTCTTTTCCCTGTCAGCTTTCCAAAATGGTCTCCTGCTACTTTTCACTAAAATCGCTGTTATGGGTGCTGAGGAAAACGTCCTGGAAAGCACTGCTGTCCATTGGATTGTATTTCCACCCACTTGTGGCATGACAAGCCCTGGAATGGTCTATTGTGGATGTGCTGGAGTGATGGGTAGAGGCGGCTCTGGCCGTCTCACCTCCCGTTACTTTAGCTAGAGAGTTGGTCGCACTGTGATCTCCCTCCAGTTCTCTTTCTGGAGAGTTGTTTTGCAGCATGGGGGAGCCAGTGTGGTTTTTTGAATCCTGCTGTTTGCTGTTTTTTAAAGGACTTCTAGCCCTCCCATGGGGTTACTGCCACAGGAGTTCATACCTGTACTACAGCCCAGCATACAGACTGCTGACAGGTACCAAGCGGAAAAACCCCTGCTCATAGTGTGCTGTGTTTTGTCAACATGTTTTTACCGCCCATGGTTTTCAGCTCTTTGTTATTCAGTACTTTTATTCATGCTTTTTTTTTTTTTCATTTGTGCCTACATTCTTTGGGAAACCATGTTGTACTACTGCAACATTTATTTTTTTCCATAAGTTGCCAAATGTGTATATGTTCTTCAATTTAATAATCACTGTTCAGTTTAAACAAAAACATAGGGATTCTGAGCAGATGATATGGAAGTCCAGTCAACTTTCTAAAATGCTTCAAGACTTTATTACTATCCCATTGGATCTACTTGTAATAACTTTTCCTCAACCAAATTGGTTGCTGTTGAGAATTTTCTTTAATGCATACCTTGCTGTTAAGTCAGAAACACTGGCTTCTGCCATATGCTGCTAGTAATAATCACTATTACAAGTTTTATATTGATATTTTGTGTTCCTCATGGCTGATCGACACTGAAAACTTACACTGGCATAGCTACGTCTCTCGGGGGGTGAAAAATCCATGCTCCTAAGAGATGTAGTGAAGCCAACCTAATGCCCGGTGTAGATGGCACTAGGTCAATAGAAGAATTCTTCTGTCAACCCAGCTACCACCTTGGAGAGGTAAATTAACTACAGCAATAGGAGAACCCCTCTCATCCCTGTAGCAAGTGTCTACGCTGAACCGCTACAGAGGTGCACCTGTACTGCTGTGGTGTTTTAAGAGTAGACATAGCTAAGGGCTTGTCTTCACATACAGTGCTACAGTGGCACAGTTGCACCACTCTGATGAAGACACTTCTTCCATGGGCGTAGTTAAACCGCTTGTCTGAGAAGTGGTAGCTATATCAATGGGAAAAACTCCCATTGACATAGCGCTGTCTACATGGGGCATTAGGTCAGTAGAAGTGTGTTACTTGGGAGTATGGATTCTTCACTCCACAGAGCAAGGTAATTATATAACTATAGAAAAAAAGAGAAAACAATAATTAAAAAACTGTATCTGTAGGGCGGGTGCATTAAACTCAATGAGTTTTGACTATATGCAGTTTTCGCTTTATGCGCTGACAGCGGAACGTAACCCCTCTGTAAGATGCACTCGCCTGTATTTGCTAAACAGCAGCTCCCTCCTCCTTGTCCCTGAGCAGCGACTAACAATACAAGGTCAGGGACTCTGTATCCAGTCCTGGACCACTGCCAAAAATGTAACCTGCTGCCAGACTAAAGGCCCAGTGAGAAAAGCTTGGAATCCCAGAGTTCAAGTGTATAGAACACTGCTCTGATGGCAGCAGTTCAGGATGTCGGGGCTCTGAAATCGTGGAATGGAAGAGGGTGTTGAGGGGCTGGAACAAAAACAGACTAGAATGGCAGTCTGATTAACAGCTGCTATCAAAGGACCTGCTCTGGCTAGAACCACCAGAACCATTGTGCTTTTTCCAAGTACGAGTCTTGAACTTGTGCTCAAAAGAAACCTTTGATCCTTGCTTGGAAGCTGACAGACAGCTCTATCAAAAGCTGCTGGCCTAGTCTGATACTAGACCTAAGGAACTCCCTGCCTCTTGGGTTAGTATAAGTGTCTGATCAGTTTCCTCAGGCTTGTATGTGCACTTCCCCACTAGCAGCAGTGAAGTGAAACAGACAAGAGCCTAGTAAGCTTTATGCTGCTGTTCTTGATAAGCCCAGGGCAGGTCTAAGTCCCCCTTGCTGCTGGGGAGGGAAATCAGACTTTTGTTAGTCTTTTGTATCTTTTGCCCCCAGCTGTAGAGTCAGTGATTAGAGTGGGGAAGTGTTGGTAGAGATTTCCTTCCCAGTGCAGGACAAGCACTGATGTGGGGGAATTGAGGAGGGGCAGTGCATGGAAAAGAGGACATTCTTGCTAGCTAAAACCAGTGATACTTGATGATTTAAGCCTAAAGGCATTTAAAGACCCCAAAACTGTTTAAAATTGAAGTAAGCAAATGAACACTTGAAAGTATAGAAAACATGTTAACTCTCCCCAGATCAATTCAAATATTGAAGGTAGATGTTACACTGTATTTCAAAAAGTGCTGTGTGAATGAAGGCCTTCATCTCCTGCTCAGAGTAATTCTTCTTTGTCATCTTTTGTTTCCTTGATGACTTCAGGCATCACACAGTAACCCGGGGAATAACTAAAGGGGTGAAAGAGGATTTCCGCTTGGCTATGGAGCGCCAGGTCTCGCGCTGCGGGGAGAATCTGATGGTGGTGTTACACAGATTCTGCATTAATGAGAAGATACTGCTACTTCAGACACTGGCCTGAGTGGAATGGACAATGCAGCAGGGTGTCTTGTTGAGAAAGGAAAGAGGGCTGTATTATACTCTAAACACAACAGCACTGTTGCAATGGGACCGTTCTAAACTAATCATGTTCATGACGTTATGAGACTCGGGCTTAGTTGCGTGTCCTACAGTACATGTAAACTGAAGTTCATACTTAAACTGATTTTCTTTCTTATTTTGGTAGATCAGACAAACATTTTATAAATAAATCAGTTAAATTCTTTTGTGAAGTAAAACATTTGCGTAGCTTCCCTAGCTCTTCCAGTCATGGTGTGAGAATTGCAGTTAAGGTCATTTGGAAAGCAGCACTTTAAAAAAAAAAAAAAAAAAAAGGAAGTAGAATGTGACAAGGCTAGAAGTGAGTGTCACCCCCATGACCATAAAAACTTGATGGACCCCTCCCATTTCATTTAAATTATTTAGTCTGTTCATCTTTCTGCTAGGACTCAATCCTGCTCCCATTGACTATCATGGAATGTTGCTTTGAAAGGAGGTTAAAGACCTTGAAATAAATATAATTACTATGGATAAAACTATGCCATTGCTCTGGTGCCATCTACATGGTCCATATAAAGTCAGTTTGTAATGGCATGAAATGTTATGTCAGACACAACCATAAGCCAGAGCGTCTATCAGTTCCCTTTATGAAAGACACTTCAACTTGTCAGAACTGTCTTAAAATTGTTCAGTATGTTGGTCTGTTTATTGTAAGTAGATCAGCAGCACTCTGTGCACAGAAACATAATACTGTATACAAAGACAGGCAGACAACACAGCTCAGGTGAGTTACTGTGTTTTGGCTAAACATAACAGACTGTCCCTTAGGCACTAGAAAGTCTCCATGCCAGTTTCCCTGGAAATGTAAACTGAACACGAGCCCTTTTTAGTAATGAATCCCACCAGAAATGGCAGCAGCTCTGGGAGTCCAGTTTCAGTATCTTATCGCGCAGAAGAGAGGTCACAAACCCAGTCAGATTTTCCAGAATATCCTTTTCCGGTACAGTAAATACGATATGATGAGCCAGATCGATGTTGCAACCAGGTTCTGAGCCATGTGCTCCCCGTGGGACTGACTGTCCTTCATCTTCCACTTGAAAGGGAAATAGTTCTCAGATACTTCATGCCCAACGTAGACCAGGATGGAGTTCATTCCTGAAAATAAACACAGCCAAAGAAAACAGTTCTTTACTCCATCGCATTGTAAGAGCAAGCTGTAGCAGCAGGGGCTGGCAGAGCATTTACGGGAAAGGGAATCTGGAAACCCTAAGCATTCACTAACATGCCCTGTGGCCTTGAATAAGTCACTTTACCCCTCTGACTTCACAGCTAAAGGGTGATTAATAATTCTTTCCTGCCTCCCAACAGCAGTTCTATGACCTAATATCTGAACAGCTGGCGAATGTAGTTTTTTAATTAAATCAAAGTTTAAGAATCTTTTAATCAAAGGTTTTTCATCGCAAAAATATTCTTGAAGGGAAACAGTTTAGCAGTAGGTCTTTCTGCTTGACATGGCAACAGAATGTTAATTTCATTGACAAGGACAGGACTGAACCACCTATCGCATCACAGATAACTAAATATGCTTGAGTGTACTGACCTGGGTAGAAAAATGGAACACCTGACCACCATCTCTTGACATCCACAAGGTAGTAGATCAACAATAAAAGCATGAAGGCAAAGCAGCTCAGGGTTGTCACATAAGAGATTGACCTACATATTTTTAGGGGGAATTTAAAAGGATATTCAGAGAACATTCAATATGGACTGATGTTGCTACAGTTAAATACATTCTCTCCAACTATATAGATACAAACACACTGAATAGAAAAAATTACATGTCTCTACTTACCACAGATTCTTATTTACAGGAATAAACCCTTCATCTTTAGAGCATTTTGTCAAAATAGCAGAAATAATCCCCTGAAATAATAAGTGTGTGGAGTTTATATGAACTTTCACTGCAGTGCATCTTAGATACAGATGCACTGCATGAAAAGATGTGGTTGTTAATGAGTAATTTAAACTGAATTAAGAAAAATGTTACTTACCATGACTACACTCCATATAAAAAACCTAATCATTATTTGCTTGTGCTGATCTTTGTAAAACAAGATTATTTTTCCTGCCTATAAAAAAACAAAGGCATAAAACCCAGTAAATACACCAGGTATTTTCCACCAGCCACTTGCAGTAGAATTGAGAAACAAACTGCTCTAGTTGCACAAAGCAGTTGGAAGACTGAGATTAGGAGAATCCATTCAGGTGGAAAACAAGTGATGTTTGTTTAGCAACAAAAATGTTCTGATTTCTATCCCATATGAGTAATCACACAAACAACTTTTAAGGCTGCTCAAGTGCAGTTTCTATTCAGGCAACCAAAAAAATAAGGAAAATCAGAACAATCAAGGCAACATTAATGTTTTCACCAACCTAAATGGACATGCCTTACCACCTATATACACCATAATGCACTCCTAAACCCAAACACTCCCTTTCAGTTCCAACATCCAGCCTCCTACAATCCATGTAGCCAATTTCTCAAACTCATACCCGGTTACACAAATAATGCCATCCTGTGCACAATGCAGAACTCCTTTCCTCCGAGGGATATGCCATGTGCCATTCTACCTGACAAACTATAACGGTTGGATATCACATCTAAGTCCCGATACACAGATCTACAGTCAGCCATGACAAGGTCACTCCCCACACCAGGTATTTGAGACCCCCCAGCTGTTTCCTGTTTTATGTACAGTGACAGGCTACGAGGGAACTTTCGACACGTTAATGGTTTGAGTGGCAATGCTTTGTCTCCTACTCTGGAACATGTGCACATACTGTAGGTGCCAAGTGTGTTTGAGAGATGAGGAGGGTGATGGAAACACCACAGCCAAGGTTCTCTAAAGTATAAGCTTAAATTTAACAGCCCAAGTCCATTTTTAGTCTTATTTTCCAAACCCCTGAGCAGCCAGCTACCACCAGTGATTGCCAGAATCACCACAAACCGTTGGTGCAATGGTTCCAGGCCTCCCCAAATATGAGAAACGGGTCTGAAGAATTGAGCAAAACACCTGATTTTTTTAAACCTCAGAATCACACTGGTCAGTGTACCTCAAATGCTGATTTAAAGCCTCTGCCAGCTGCCCCTCCTGCCCTGCCAACTTGGTCTCGGGAGGTTTTCAGAGGGTTTGGCTAGTTTATAATGGAACTGTGACTGCAACCTTAACTCTAGAGAAGATGCTGACAACTTCAGCTCTAAAAGCTCTTTTCTCCCTACTCCCACCTTTGACAAAATGCCTTCAGTTGTTTCAGGGAGATGAAGGCTTGCTGACAATTTAGGTCCAAAAAGCAAAGATGATACCTGAAGTCCCAAAAACGCCATGATGATTGAATTTATTGTTCCCAAGATGCCTTCGGGATCATAGGCTACTGTTGTTTGGTAGAGCACCTTGCAGAAAGAGAGATTTAGGATTAAAAGTGTAGACACCCAGCCCTGAACTTTCTTCTCCCCTCTCACACCCCGGGGCTATTTCCCCAGCCCTCTGCTGACACCTGACTGTTGCCAATGCCAGATTTAGACTTCACATTGAAATTGCTCCATTTACACTGTGAGACAATCACTCAGAACGCAGCCCAAGGAAACAGTCTTTGGAGCAGAACCCTCTCCCCACAGCTCCCAGGCCAGTGTGCTGCTGATGTAAAGGAGCTGCTAGTGAACTTGCCTAGTTGCAGATAGGCCAGGCCAGGCCAGGCCAGGCCAGGCCAGGCCAGCCCCACCACCCACAGCAGTTCCGAAGTCTAGCCTCTTCACCTCCCACAGTGGTACCACCAGAGTTGTCAACTAAGTTTCAGAGAGAGCATCTAAGCAAGGAAGAGCCCACCTTAGCTGTCACATCCCAGATGGAGTGGGAGAGTTGGCATTTAAAGAAGGAAGTAGCTTTTTCCCCTTGAAAACTTAGCTAATTTTATATTGAAGTTGTTGACATGTTAAACACAGAACCTCACTCTAGCGAGTCAGTGGTTTATGTGCAAGTCAGAACCACTCACATTGGATGATGGGTGTTGGTAAATATGCTTTTCTCCCAAAAGCAAGCGATCGATATAACCGGCTGCTCCTCCAGTGCAATAGGGATATTTTCCAAAATCCCCAATGCCACCGGGGCCAAGGTAACCCCTGGAAAGGAAGCAAAAGGCTGTGAGTCTTTGCAGCGCTCTACGGTTGAAAGGCTTAAGAATGAACAAGGGTATGCTTTGCTGCTCTTCAGGGATCTGCTGAAGCACAAACACACCCCCGCCCCAGGCAATCAGGTCACCCACCAAACTACATCCTTCACAGGTACAAGTCGCAAGAGGAAGGGCAGCCCACAGGAGATGATGACCAATGTCTGGAAAGCAGAGCACTGATAACTAGTTACCGCCAGTGCGCTCTGGAACTCCCAATCCCCACAGCCAAACGCCAGACTCAGGCTGATCAACACAAGATCAACTGTTAACAAGCTGTAGCGCCAGGGCAGCCAAAGCCCAGAACTCCCCAACCTTGCTCTTAACTGCAAAAGGGAGAACCCACCAGCCCAGCCCCTCTCCCCACGCTGGGAAATCCAGCTCTCGGGGCCCATGGGATGGTACAATGCGCAGTGGGACTCAGCACAGTTTCTTACGCTGCAGAGTCGTCTTCTTGCCTGACACACAACGTGCTAAATACAGAACAGGCCAATGCAGCATCGGTGCCACAAAGCAAGGAAATGCTCACAGACTCCCACAGCAGTAAGCACAACACAGGGGAGCACCAAGAAACCCCCCTAAGGCTGCAGCCACTTGGACACAAATGGATGAGAAACGTCCGTGGTAGGTAGGCAGCCAGGTGCTGTTAACAAGAAATCCCCCAGAACCTAGCGCCTTGACGCTATGAGCCCCACAGCCTGTGTCAAACAAACAGTGACTGTACTTGGGAAGGCAGGAAGAGGCCACACAGGGCTAGTCAGTGCATAAGGCTGGTGGCTGGGGAAGCAGGCACTGGCAGGGGAGGACATCTCCAATGCGGACTGCACTCAGAAAGCAGCTCATCGAGAAGGGCATAGAGCTGAGCAAGGGACTTTGAAAAGGCCTAGCCCGGCCTTCATCCAGCATCCCACAAGCCCAGGTACTTCTAGGGGCAAGGAGAGTTCAAGACTCTCTCAACTGGAAGCACCAAGCATCATTATTACATTTACAAGGAGGGGAGCTCATCTGCTTGAGCACACGAGCTGTGACAGGGATGTAGCTGGCAGCAGACAGCAGCCATCAACAGCGGCAGCCCGAAAGCTCAGCACACATGAAAAGACTGGCTTGCAGAGACGTCTCTAAGCCAGAGATTGGACCTAATAATTCCATGCACTCCACCTGCTTCATTTAGCAAGTCTTCAGCCCCCCAGTCCCATCCCCGGGAGAACCTCAGAGGGAGATCTTAAACCTGTTTCTTACCTAGGTGAGTAATACAGATGTCCTTCACAAGTACTTCACTGCAAAGTGGGGAAAGAGCTGTTTCACTGAGAAACCCCCTTTTCCTACTGACTCCGAGCTAGAGACACTGAAACATGGTCCCTACGTAGCAGAATAACCCCCGACACCATGCAGAAAGCACGCAAGGAAAAGGAGTCCAAGCATTCAACTTACTGCGGGCAGCCAGGTACAGTTAACAGGAAGGTCAAACCCAGCCAGATCGCTTCCAGCATCAGAATGAAAACCCACTGTGGCCAGTAGAGCAGGACGTCCCGCAGGTCAAAATATGGGGTCTCCTGCTTGGGAGGTAGGGAAGAAGGGAACATTAACTGGCAAATGATCACAGCATTTGGGGAAAAGACACCGTTCACTTTCAAACATCCCCCTGGCACTGCAGATGGTTGGGAGTGAGAACAGCAGAGTTTGCAAGACTTTCCATTGTAACTCTTTTCACACACCCACAATGCCTGACACTGACACTCCCCAGGTTTGCTTTCAAAAGTGATTTTGTTTTGAAAGTCTGAGCAAAATCCTTGCAGCAGCTTGTGAGTCACAGACAGGAAAATGAGGCATTTTCCCTTGTTATACAAATCTTTCCTATGCTAACGTGGGTGAAATTTGAAACTCTGGATTCGGCATGGACTAAACCCTTGTTTGGCTCAGTTCGGGTAGGGTGACTAGACAGCAAGTGTGAAAAATCCGGATGGGGGTGGGGGGGTAATAGGAACCTATATAACAAAAAGACCCAAAAATCAGGACTGTCCCTATAGAATCGGGACATCTGGTCACCCTAAGTTCGGGGGACAGAAGGGTTAAAATAAAAGCCATGTGTTTGGAAAGGGTCATGTCCCAGCATGCTTAGTGTGTTTCTGCCAAGATCTTAGCAGAGTATAACAAAGTCCAGCGCTTTTAGGGCATTGCTGTCTGTCTCGCCTTCCAGCCCAGAGGGTGGTGTCCAGACTGACATGCGACAATTCTAGGAGAGGGAGGCATATGGAGCCTTGAAGTGGACTGAATTAAGAGTTCAAAATTACACCTGTGTTTTTCAGCACCCTTAGAATCCGAGAGGCACTGACTGCAGATCAGGAAGGAGTGAATTGGTAAGGACCCTTATAATCCTCTACACGGGAGCCAAGCTGGGGCTAGCCGGGTGGAGTTGTTGAAATCCATTCCGCTTAGCTCAGTTCCTGAGCTACCCCCTTGCACTGCTCTGTACATTAATCTTGTGCAGCATGGCTCCTAAAACCGCACAAGAATTGCCAGAGGCAGGACTACACAGTGGCAGGCACGGGAGAGCTTACCGTCCAACAACAGACGGCACACGCAAGAGGCAAATGTGTAATCCTACGAGTGTTTACAGCCTGCCCCTCCAGCATCACGGATGACAGAGCTATATCCAAGGATCACTCACCAAGGTGTTGTTCTCAGCCACAGTTTTAGCAAACAGGAGTTCTAAGATGGCAACCACAAGGTAGGTAAATCCCAGTCTCTGGAGTACACCTGGAATCCGCAGATTATCCCAGGACACTACAGGGGACACACACACACACAGTGTAAGAGAGGGGCAGCTGATGTATTACTGTGGTCTTGGCAATGTACATTGGTAAATTCTGGCTCCTTTTCAGACTCAGGTTGGCCACCCCTGGGTTAGGGCCTTTGTACTCATGCTGCCTCCGGGAATGTCTACACAGCAAAGAAAAACCCACGGCTGACCCGTGCCAGCCAACTCCAGCTGCAGAGCTATTCCCTTGCTGCGTACACACTGCCGGGCTCAGGGTGGAGCCTGGACTCTAGGACCCTGGGGGGGGTGGCGGGGTCCCAGAGGAGGTGTGTGATGCACTCACTCCCTGCCCCACTTCCATAGCTTTGGGGATATTTCCTACCCACCCTGTCTCACTGCACAGGGCAGGACCGTCCCATGAAACCCAAGCAATGCACTTGCACTCCGCCCCTTCCTCTAAGCAGTTTTTCCTACTCCAGGCTTTCCTTTCCCAATCCCCTGCAACTTCACAGTCCAAGCACAATTGCTATTCTCAGGGTACAAAGAGGAGGGTGTGAGGGTCTAAAAGCAAGAACTGGGAGGTCCCAGTCTCCTATGGACTCTGTCTGGTAGATACGCTTGAGTCAGTTACTGGGCTTAAATAAATGGCTGAACGGATGAAATTCTCTAGCCTGGGTTACACAGATGATCTAATGGTGCCTTCTGGCTTCATAATCTACGACTGTAAGTAAGGAGACGGCCTGAAGCCAGATGGCTGTTAGCGTTATGCGGCACACCATTCTTGGTCTACTACAGCACTTGCACAGAAGTGTCTTCTACATGCAGTCAGTCCGTGGGGTGGGACTGATCGTATATTCATTCTATAAACAACCAGGTAAAAACTGGAAAGCTACACTTTCCAAAAAGGACAAGCAAACAACAAAGGAAGTCTCTCCACTTACAAGGTCCAAGGCAGTAATTGGGATTGATGATTATAACGCCTATTAGAAACAGCAAGAAACTCCTCCAGAGAGCTTTCCCCAACACTTTCCACTTCGAACATCCCCGCCTCAGCATGGAGCTCAGTGACAGAGAAATTGAGGTGCCCATGATAAACACAAACCTAGAAAAGCAGGCAGCTGTGAAATGGGTCTATTCAGAGGAAACATGATTAATCACAGACTCCCATGCTGTGATTCTGTGCAGCTCCCGGAAGCAAAGGCATGTCCCCGCCGCCGGCTCCTATGCAAAGGGGCAGCCAGGGGGCTCCAAATGGTGCCCCAGCCCGAAGCGCTGGCTCTGCAGCTCCCATTGACCAGGAACTGCAGCCAATGGGAGATGCAGACGCGGTGCCTGTGGACGGTGCAGCACGCAGAGCCGCCTGGCCGTGCCTCCGTGTAGGAGGCAGAGAAGGGACATGCTGCTCTTCCAGGAGCTGCTTGAGGTAAGCACTGCCCACAGCCTGATCCCCCTCCCACTTTCCGAACCCCTCGGTCCCAGCCCGGAGCACCCTCCTGTACCCCAAAGCCCTCATCCCCAGCCCCACCCCAGATATCTCACCCCCCAGCCAGAGCCTTCACCCATCTCTGACACTCGGAACCCTTGAGCCCCAGCCTGGAGCCTCCTTCCCCGCACTCCAGCCTGGAGCCGCTTCCTGCACCCTGAACTCCTCATTTCTGACCCCACTCTGACACCTGTAGCCCCAGCCCACACCCCAACCCCCCTCCCGTATTCCAAACCGTCTCTGCTCCACCCCAAGCCTCCAGCTCCCTCTTGTACCCCAAACCCCTCCATCCCTGTCCCCACCCCAGAGCTAGCACCTCCAGCTGGAAACAGAACCCCCTTCTGCATCCCAGCCTTCTGCCCCAGCCTGGAGCCCATGCCCACATCCTGAACTCCTCACTTCTGGCCCCACCCCAGAGCCACATCCCCAGCCAGGGCCCTCACCCCAACCCCCAATTTTGTGATCATTCATGGCCCGCCATACAATTTCCATAAAATGTCTGTCAGTATCTGTTATCTTTGTTGTAAGCTCTTTGGGGTAGGGGCTATCTTTTTGTTCTGTTTGTACAGCGCCTAGCACAATGGGGTCCCGGTCATGACTGGAGCTCCTAGGCGCTACGATAATACAAAATAATAATATTCGCCACAAAGACTTACCATGGAAACACAAGATCTGCCAGTGTTAAGCCTACAAAGAAATCAATAGACAAGTTTTAATTGCCTCGAAAGACTGAACTTATGATGCCCACATTTCTAAGTCTGCAGAATGCCTGTGATGTTTCAGTAAACCAAATTCTTAAGAAGCATCCTAAAAGATACTGACAAATAACTACGCCCTTGACTGCATCTGCTTCACTTTGTTTGTTTGCATCTGCTTCACTTCAGTTTGTTTGCCCCAATACTGTCTAAATTAATGGCTGTGTCACAGGAAAGACTTCTGGCTTGGAATCTTCACAATTTACTATGATATTAACACAGCACAACATGTTTGAACACAAGACTGTCAAACATGATCGCTGGGAAAGGGCTGTCATTAATGTTATCTGTATAGCACCTAGCACGATGGGACCATGACCTGGCTGTCACCTCTAGGTCCTACCATCATAAGCGTTAAATAATAACACAGCCACTCAAAATATGTGGCCGTGTTAAAGATGTAAGCAAAAAGGTTATGTGACAATATGACGCCTTCCCAAGATTGTCTGATATACTGTGCTTTGAACTATTCTCCTGCTAGATACTGGGAGCTAGATCCTTTGCTGGTGTAAACTAACATAGCTCCATTGACTTCAGCAGAACTACATCTATGTGCACTAGTGAGGATCTGGTCCTGTCTGTTCATTTCTGTGACTAAGGTCTATATTACATGTATGAACCATACTTTACCATTCCAACTCTGATGTTTGAAGAACCAGTATTTTCCTCCTCCATAATTAACAAATACCATAATTATGAGAGAGAGCCTAAAAGGACACACAAAAATAATGAGAACACATGTACAACAGTGTGTGTCAGAAACAGGCACGCACTTAATATTTTACCCCGTTAAAACATTTTGCAATCTGTCTTTTTTTAAGCAAGCCTATAAACAAAACAGCCAGGCACGCTGTCGAGGGATCAGTGCATGGCCTTCATTCAGAGGAAACCGATGTGGACTGCAACAAGGAGAGAGCACTTTACATTAAGTCACATTACCAAGGGTGCTGAGTGTGATTTTTGTTCATATTCCCATATAAGTTCACAAAGCTGGCTCCCCTCATTGCTCCAGCCCAATTCTAAACGTTTCAGGAAACCCAAGAACTAGGATCCTGCAGTTCTTCCCAGTTAAATGGACCCCCTAGGGCTGTCAGATCTCTAAGCCAGAGATTGGACTGACTGGACCTACTAATTCCATGCACGCCATCAGCTTCATTTAGCAAGTCCTCAGCCATCGCACCCCAACCCCTGAAAGAGGGAAAAGCATCATTCTTCCCATTGTAGAGAGTGGATAAATCAGAACATGGAGTTAAGAGACTTGACCAAGGCCACACTAGAAATGTGAAGACAGGGCTGGGAACCGCTGTATTTTTACTTGTAAGCCTCACGGGGGCGGGGGAGAAGAGTATGATTGAGTACAATAAAGGAAAATCTAACTAGAAGTCACTCTGTGCACATTAGAAGAAGGAAATGGAGGCTGGACACCAGGAAAAACTTCCTGCCATGGAAATCTGGCAGCCTGTGCAATTGTCTGTCAAGGGAAGTGGTGAAAGGCCCATCAAAACCAGACAGGACAGATACTAGTAAATGCACTACAGGGAACAATTCTCACAAGGAGGGAGAGGAAGACGTTATCATAAGATGTAGGGCTGGTCAACAGTTTTCCAAAATGATGAGTTTTCAGCCTATAAGTGAAATATTTTGATTCTGAAATGCCTCCACAATGCCACATGGGACTTGTAATTCAGTTGCCTCATGCTCCCTCATCTCCTCTATTGGCAAACTTCCCGCCCAGGCTACATTTCCCATGAAGCACCTGAGTCACAAGACTGCCATGACGCCTGGCTTATGCTATCCAAGAGGGAAGACCATGGTGCATGATGGAAGATGTAGTCTGACCAAAGAGCCCAACTTATTGAAGAGGATGAGGTACCAGAACTACAACTCCCATGAGGCACTGGGGCAGCACTACCAATCAAAATATTTTGGTTTACAGCCACAATATTCTGGTTTTTGATTATTTGCTGAAAACTCAAAGTTTTCACAGGAAATTTTTTTTCCAGTCATCTCTATTAATAGGTAGTTTCCTTCTCCCTAAATATAAACCCACATCCGATACCATGACATTCTGCCATCCTTGGGGGTGAAGATTTCATATTATGGCCATAATTACATTTGTTCAAACCTAGAGAAGCTTTATAGCGAGTGGTACAGAAGTCTCGGAGGCTGCAATTTACCCTCGGAAGGTGTCAAGGGAGCGCAGTCGCTGCTGGGAGATGGTCCACGCGGTGGCTGGGACATCGCTGCTTGTGGAATCTACTCTGGTCGGAGATCCAAGCTCCTTGGAACAGAAACAACCACACAAGAGAAAAAGCTCACAATTGCCTCAACGCCTCTGCCATCCTGACCAAATGGGAAATTTGACTCAGCCAGCTGAGGGCTACAGATACTGGGCACTAATTCTGTTCTTCCCATTTCTCTCTTTATTCCCCACTGGGGGACTTCACACTTCATAATTCTCAAATCAGCCTAGGATGCCTGGTCCGGTGGGCAGGGCACTGGACTGTGACTCAGGAGAGCTGGGTTTAATCCCAGTGTTGGCCATTCACTCCATGTGACCTTAGGCAAGTCATTTAATCTACCCTGTGCCTTGGTTCCCCGTGAACAGAGTGGGGATAACACTTCTCTGCCTCCCAGGGGTGCTGTGTGGATAATATTTATTAAGGATTCTGATCCACTCAGCACGCCACCAGTGATGAGGGCCATGTACAAAAAACTCCAGAGAGAATAACCGGGGAGCAAAACACTGAAGCGTGCTCAGCCTGTGTGGGCAGAGTACACTAGGCCAGATGCTGACGTCATGTACACCAGTGTAACTCCAGAGTGATTCCACCAGCCATATTCCACATCTGCAAGTGCGCAACAGTGCGGAACGTGGACCACAGCCTCTGCAGCACTTCCAGGCCCTGGTCTGATCACAGAACTCTAGGCCTGAGTTCAGAGTGCCTGGAACTGCCTTTCCTCTCTTGACACCGTGCGTGTCACAAGAGGGTAATTCTTTCAGTGGAATATTTCCTGCGCCGAAACAAAGAGAGGGGCAAAACACCTGACTGTGCAATAACGGACAGGGTACGTGTACAGAGAAATTAGGGGTGTAATTTTCAGCTCAGGTAGGCATATGCACATTAGCGCTGATGAAATTAGCTTGTTACAAATAGGTGTGTAGCCACGGAGCATGGGCAGTAGGATAGGCTAGCAGCTAGCTGTCACGAGTATGCAACCAAGGTCTCGGACAGGATTGTACTGGTGAGGCTAGCCCATCACAGCTGGTCTTCTAAGTCTGGCATGCTAGCTCAAACAAAGCTAGCATATATACGCCTACCTGAGCTGGACATTACACCCACATCTCCAGCGTAGATGTATCCTAAGAGTCATATATGTCCATGGCATGTACATTAAACATAGGTGGAGAGCCCCCTCCAATACTCCCCACAGACTGAGACATCTGTCTGCCCACACTTCAAGGATTGCCCAGGAACCTGTTCATGAGGAGGGTGTGGCTGACAATTTACTGAATCTCAAAAAGGACTAGTTGGTGTGAATGCTTCAGTGTAAAAACATGGATGGCAATTCAGCGCATTCTAGCAACTCACAGAGTTAATAAGACGATCGGTGTCTTCAGGGTGCAGTTTCTTGTAAAACCAATTCCTGATTGGATTGATGCTGTGAACCAATAACAGTAAAAAAACCTAATACTACTCTATTGCTTATTCAGAACAAACACACGCTATCGAATCATGTTAATAGAATCACAGAATATCAGGGTTGGAAGGGACCTCAGTAGGTATCTAGTCCAATCCCCTGCTTAAAGCAGGACCAATCCCCAACTAAATCATCCCAGCCAGGCTTTTGACTAGCCTGACCTTAAAAACCTCTAAGGAAGGAGATTCCACCACCTCCCTCAGTAACCCATTCTAGTGCTTCACCACCCTCCTAGTGAAATAGTGTTTCCTAATATCCAACCTAACTCTCCCCACCTCCACACACACTGCAACTTGAGACCATTACTCCTTGTTCTGTCATATGGCAATACAAATAATAAATAATAATAGTGAGTGTGCTTTCATCTACAACAAAAAAAACCCAAGAGATTCTTTAACACGTACGGGAATGTTTCACAAACAACGGCCACTTACATCACGAAGATATGTCCCACGGTCAGAATACTGAGGATCCCCATATAAATGAGGAATGCATACAGGATAGCTGCAGGAAAAGAAGAGACACCTTCCTAGCCGAGGTAACAAAAACAATGGGCATTCAGGGCCTGATGCATGAATGCACTATACCTGTGTAAAACTGGAGTAACCCAGCAAGAAGTTAGACCTACAGCTTGCTGCAGGAACCTCACTGAGTGGTACCATAACCGAAAGGAAGGATTGACCAGGGCTAGGGCACTAGCATGAGTCTTGGGAGACCAAGGTTCAATTACCTGTTCTGCCACAGACTTCCTGTGTGACACTGGCCAAGTCACTTAGCTTCTCTGAGCCTCAACTCCCCATCTGTAAAATGGGCATAATACTTCCCTCCCTCAGCCCTGTGGCTGTTGTACACATTGAAGACTATGAAGTACTTTGAGTTCTAGTGATGAAAATGCTAGGTGTTGCTATGTGAGAACATAAGACCCAGCAAAAAACCAAAAGTGACTGTATATTCCAGTAGAACAAATAACCAAAGCAAAACACGTCACAGTGGTAGCAGGGGTGACAGGGAAAGGATCGATTTGGTATATGTTGTAAAAGAAGAATTGGCTGGATTTAGAGAAAAGAAGTAGAGGAGTCAAAGACACACTGAGTCTGCAAGCATGGGGAATGTCTCTGTTAGAGCTGAGGGAAACAGTTTGGTCAAAAATTAGTGGGCAGCAGGTTTAAAACAAATAAAAGGAAGTTCTTCTTCACACAGCGCACAGTCAACCTGTGGAACTCCTTGCCTGAGGAGGCTGTGAAGGCTAGGACTATAACAGGGTTTAAAAGAGAACTGGATAAATTCATGGAGGTTAAGTCCATTAATGGCTATTAGCCAGGATGGGTAAGGAATGGTGTCCCTAGCCTCTGTTTGTCAGAGGGGTGTGATGGATGGCAGGAGAGAGATCACTTGATCATTACCTGTTAGGTTCACTTACTCTGGGGCACCTGGCATTGGCCACTGGCGGTAGACAGGATACTGGGCTAGATGGACCTTTGGTCTGACCCAGTACGGCCTTTCTTATGTTCTTATGTATGTTCTTAAAACTATTTCATCAAAAAAACATGCAGATTCGGGGACACTGGAATATTTCACAAATGTAAGACAAATTTGCCAAATTTTTTGCCCCCCAAAAATCTAAAAATATTCCAAAACAACAAAACATTTCACTTTGACCTTTTTGGAGCATTTCAATTTTTTTGATCTGAAATGACTATTCATGTCAAAGCTTACTTCAATTTTTATTAAAAATAAAAAACATGTAATAAAGCTCAAAACCAAAACAATTTCAGGTTGAACAAAACATTTTAACACCCTTCCCCCCAGTTTTTGGTACGGCCAGGAAATAAAAAAAAAAATCATTTCCTCACACAGGTGTAGTCTCCTTAGAGTTAAAGGAATGGAAATATTAAATAATTATCTACTACAAAGAGCAAGAATAGGGAAGGATGCTGATTAGAGATGGAAACAGCTCTGGGAGGGACACAGAGAGAGAAGAGAGACAACAGGTATTAACATAAAACAAAATTGATGGCTAGACAAGGTTAAACAAACAAACCCAAAGCTTTGTGGCAGAAGAAGTGCACACCACGTGCAGAGGAACAAGCTGGGTGTATGTTTTGGGAGGAGGAGGAAGTGGGATCCAAATCTTAAAACAGAAGGCAGACACATACCTTGTGACTATTTTGCTTTTGTGTGTCTGTCTGGTCCGTTTAGACTGTGAGCTCTTCGGAGCAGGGACTGGCTTGTGCTATGTGTTTGTACAGTACCGCACACAACGGGGCCCAGTCCTGGTCAAGGCCTCTGCGTGCTGATGTAACGTATATAAATAAATAGTAAGATACAGAAGAAGAGCAGAAGGCCAAGGACAGAAGCCCAAGGGACACTGTAATGGGGTGTACCAGTCCCTTAAGGTGTGAGGGACAGTGCTATGCCACTACATGTTTTGCTGGGAGACACACGTGTGTGACAGATCAAGGTCAAAGAGCAAGAGAAAGGGATATCAGAGTGGCATTCTGGGAGAAAACACTGCCCAGTCTGCTTTTAGGGCCCACCAGTAGTGCTCCAGGAGCAAGGCAGGCTGGAAAGCTCCTCCCCAGCTCCATGGTGAGGAAAAGGCCTGGCTCAGGGCAGTTTCCACCTGGCCTCCCTCTGGGATCCAGAGAAGCAGGGTTGCTGGCAAACGTATTTCCCGCCAGTGCCGCTGGGTGTCTCCTGAAACCAGCTTTCCCTGTTTGTATGGGATGCTTTTGAGCCTGACATCACTGAGGAGGGTCTGATGCACTTTAAACCAACCCAGTAACCCTGCAGACATTTTTGACTGTATTACGCAACCAACTGGAGCATTTTGATACGGTGTGGCCTGCTCTTGGCCCCAAGGTAGAACAGAAAGTGACAGGACAGCGGAAAGGGTAAACTCTACAGGCAGGAGAGCACTCAAGCATGGAGTCAGGAAACCTCCTGGAAAGCTGGGAAGGAAGGGATAGCTAACAAGCCAAGAAGGATGTAAATGGTCTCAGACAGGAAGGGTTCATTGGTGACCTACTGAGAGGAGCCGGACAAGAGGCAGAGATCACGAATAAGTAAGAGGGGAAGAAGAAAGGCAGTTGTTAGGGAGGTAAGGAAGTGATAGGATCAAGGGTTTGGAGGAAGAAGGTATGAAATGCCATCCAATGTCTGAGAAAGGAGCAAGTAGTTGAGTGTGGGAAGGTGTTGGCGTATGCAGAGGAAAGGGAAGAAGGAGAGCTCACATTACACACAGTCAATATTTTCCCAGAAGTAAGTAGCAGAATCTCGGGCCAAAAGGGAGGCAGGAACATGAAGAAGAAAGGATTTGAAGAGAGAGTCAAAGCTGAAGAAGGGGCGATGAAGGATGTAAGTGAGGGAGTCCATCAGGGAAGAGAAATCAAGCTGTGCAGTAAGGGAAAGAGCAGATTTGAAAGAAGAAAGGACAAAACTGTAGTGGAGGCAATTACTGTGGTCACTGTATTTAATCCAGAGATGTGTTATGATGGGATCTGGACAATCATACCACCTTGAAGCTGTTGGGTTTGATATCTGCCTTCCATTCAGGCTAAATGAGGAAAAAATAAAATGGCCCTTTGTTCAGTATTAGCTAAAACAATGGAAAACTAGCTCCCAAAGACTGGGCCGCATGCAAGCTGGGCCATATAGTCCAAGGGGTTTCCCAGAGGTCTCATGACAAAGGCAGGGGATTGATATGATTGCAGCTACATGTCTGTGTGTTAGAAGCAGCAGCAAAGACACAAAAAGTCCTGGAGAAGGTAGCAAGGAAGCCTAGATACAGGCAGAGATGCACCTTTAGCATGACCCTGAAAAAAAGCTAAGAGAGAGAATGTCTGGGTAGAGTTCTGGCTGAAAGAGGCTTGGGACTCTAAGCAAAGAAACTGTCTCGTGCTGTTTGATTCCTACTGTATTCAGAGAAGTAAGACTTTGTACGTTCTTTGTAAATAATCAGGATCACTTCAAAGAAATACCTAACTCCATCATCAATTCCTCCTCCCAGTAGGAAGAATCTGCAAGGCCCTTGAATATCGGCTAACTGCTCTGGTTAAATGGATAACAGATGCTCTGTGGCATGGGAGCAGGAGCACCAGGAGCGGATACAGGGAGTTCATTAGGCTCAAGGATTTGCTAGGAAGGGGGCTAAAGAGAATTTTAATGAGATGATTTCCTGAAAGAAAAAAATAACTTGATTTACACAAGGAAAGGGGAAAATAAAGCGTTACGTACGGAGATGGCTGTTGACAGGACTCTCATTGATGATTATGTCACAGGAAATCATCTTGGTGCTGCTATTGAAACGCTTTACCACAAGAGAATAGTTTCCAAATTCTCCAAAATGGTAATGGATCCTGCAAAGAATTAAGAGAGACAGAAAGGGAACCTGTGCTGGGACTTGCTGTGCAATTGCTACCGCCTGCAGGTACTGTGGTAGGCATCTCTGGGCTATGGGCTAGGCAAGCTGGGAGATGGGCTGAAAGAAAGGAAGGGCTATGAAAACAGGGCCATGGGAAGAAGGACAGGGGCATGTTGGGAAGCACACAGCCCATGCTCCCCCTTGCTGCAGTGACCACCTCTCCCTGCACATGCAAAAGGAGACAGGGGCTATAAAGGCCCTAGCGTGTGACTAGATTTTTCTTTTTTCCTACTTGGTGAGGTTCTCTAGCTGCGTTGCCATGGTTACTGCAGCTTGGCTCCTGTCCCTGATTCAGTGCTTTCAATGGACTGTTCTTTCAGCCATTTCTTTGATGGGCCACCCAGCAACTCCCATAGCCACTTCTACTGTCAGCATTGGTTTGGCTTCCCCTTCGTTTGATCACTCCAACCCATCCTTGACCCATTCCACCCGTCCTATGTCACATGACGTCTTACACTACAGACTGTGTAGCAGGATCCATGACTTCAGAGACGTTAGGTCTTATTTTGTTGTGGGGTTTATTGTGCAGGTGCCTAGTGGCCTGAGATATGCAGGACAGGCTACATGATCGGGTTGTCCTTTCTGGCCTTAAACTCTGTCTCTGTGTGTGTCTGTACAGCACACAGCACAACGGGGTGCAACCTGTGATTGGATGACTAGGCACTATCGTAACAAATTATATTTTTATACTATTGGTTTTATGAAGATTAAATTGCAAATCTAACTTCCCAAGTGCTCAGTAATAACTGCAGTGTGGAGACCACAGACTTTAGGGACAGTGGCTGGCAAGTGACGGAAAATGTAAGCATTAGTGGGTTATTTCAACACACATTATCTTCAGATCAGTTACAAACCTGGAAAGCTCTCTGCCTGACCTAGTGCCATTGAGCTGTAGGGTGACTGGATGCTGAGAATCCACAGCAACTGCGACAATGTTGGGCTTCTCCGAAGTGTTGCTCATTGGGATGGATACCAGATCTTGATACAAGCACTAGAAAATGAGGACAGATGAAGGATTACAAAAATAAAAAACCTCCTTGACTTTACTGGGCAGAGCAAAATTACTATTATTATTTAATTCAAAGAGGAGTACAAAGGAAGCCTGGCTTGTCCAACAGCAAGGAGGTAACATTTCTGTGAGCTGCAGCTGGAGGAAGAATTATCGGCTAAGATTTTCAAAAAGAGGAGCCCAAAGTTAGGCACCCAGGATGGGATTTTCAAAAGGGCTAAAACCCAAACGATTAAATACAAATGACAAAACAGGAACAAATTAAAATATTGGAAAGCTAATCATTTAAAAACACCAGACACACTCCACTAAGAACACAGGAAATGCCATAACAGATCAGACCAGCTAGCATAGTATCCTGTCTCTGACAGGGGTAGCACTAGGAAGATACAGTAAAAGCCTGAAGGAAGTAATTATGGAATAACCTGACCATAAGGGAGCTTTCTTCTTAATCCCTCACCAGTCATCAGTGCTTAGCTTATGCCCTAAAGCTGGGATTGGCAACCTCGGCATGCGGCCAGTGGGAGCCACGATCGGCCGAACCTGCGGACGTGGCAGGTAAACAAGCCAGCCAGGCCTGCCAAGGGTGCTTACCCTGGGGGGCCGCATGCCAAGGTTGCCGATCCTTGCCCTAAAGCATGAGGGTTTATACACTTTTCAAACTTAAAAAGAAATCCTTATAATAATTGCACTGTAACTACGACATTCTCATTATCCAAAGGAAAGATCTATCCTTTTTTTTGCATCCTGCTGCTCTTTCCCTCAAGAAACTGGGGACAGGATTCATGCGGGATAAAGGAGCTGGGGGAGAAGATTTTGGAGGCTGTGGGGAGCATGGAAGATGTCTACCTTTCCCCACCATCTATGACTTGAATCCTTTGCCCATCCAAGAACTAGCTGAAAAAACTGGGCAACAGAAAACTAAGACTTTCAAAACACTAGTATCTCCACAATCCCTTAGGGGAACAAGTCTTTGGGTATGTCTACACTGCAGTCACAGGGTGTGACTGTAGCTCACACAGACGTAACCCTGCTAGCTTTAATCTAGCTAGCTTGGGTGCTAGAGTGGTGAAGGCGTATGGCAGCGCACACTGCAGCATGGGCCAGCCTCGCGAGTAATTATCCAGGTTTCTGGGCTGGACTGTACAGCCCACAATGAAACTCACACTGCTGTGGCTTCTCTGCTCTGCTACTTGAGCTAGCTAGATTTTGTCCATGAGCTCAGGATTGTCTAGATGAGCTACCATCAGACCTGGGTGCAGTGCCATATCCTTGCCTTCCTTGAACAAAACCTTACAGAGCATACAAAAGGAGAGGGCTGTTTACCTGGTAACAATAATCAGAAAGCCAGGAGACTGTCAAGTTCTCATTGATCAACTTATTGTGCACCAGCAGCAAGGCCTGATCAATTTTCAGCTCTAAGGGTCTCCTTCTAGATAAATCTGTTATGATGCAGAAATGGAGAGAAAAATGTAGGTTAATATTTTAGATATTAACATTATATTAAATATTTTAATATGAATATTAAAGACAGTGTGCTCGTTAACATCAAGCATTTATTTATTTTTATTTTTAAATAAATAAATAATATATAGAGGTGAGAACTAACTGACCTCAACCCTGTTGTCCCTCTGAAAATTTGTGTACACAGAATCAATCCCTTACCTCTAAAAGTGTGAAGTTTCAAAAAGTTCAATGAACAGAAGATTGTTGGGGGCAGAATAGATCTGGACAAGGAGAAGCAGTCTAGAGATAAATGTGAGAAAGGAAGGACAGGCAGTAGAAACAAAAGTGAAACTGTTTGAGCAGCATATTTCAGAAGTCTTGAGGTCTTTCTGAGTGTAGCCTTCACTTATTTGAGATCTACCACTCGCTAGAATGGAAAACCTATAATGGCAGCAGGCTGTAAGAGAGACCAAGTTTGGGAATATTTTAATGAAGCTCCTTTACCTGTGGGCAAGACTGGCAAGCGTGCAAAATGCAAACAGTGCAACAAAGAAATGCAAGGCCTGGTTGACCGAATGAAAAAACATCATGAGAAGTGTTCCTTCTCAGGAGGAAGCTGTGTTGAGGATGATGAAAGGAACATATCTGAACATGCAGGATCTTCAGGTTGGTAAACTTTTTTATTTCATACTTCTTTCTTTAGGTCTGCCTGTCTTCCTTCTGGACTATTCCTGAATTCTCATGTTCGAGCAAAAAATATAGTTGTTACTCTATGGTACTATCATTTTAGATGCAGTTGTGATAATAAATAAAGAGCTGAAATAGGCAGATCTTCCTTTTACAATTTCACTGATAAAGGTGTACTGAGGGTCAGTGAATGCGATGAGTAATTCTAAATGAGCAGTATGGTAATAATAATTAAATAAATGCATTGACTTATTTTGTTTAGGAGAATCCATCCTCAACGTACAGGATTCTGAAGACTATCCATCTTCAAAATCACCATAATTTTCTATAATTTCAGAGTTATCTGCCAATGATAGTGTTTCAGTCACATCATGTATGTCACATAGTCACAGTATATCAATCACCTGTAGCAATAGAAAAAATAATCTCCATCATCCAGAAACAACCCTAGATAAGTTTGTGATAAGAACCAGCAGATTACAAAAAGAGGTAATTGATGAAAAAATTGCCTGGTTTGTTTATGCAACAAACTCTCTTTTCCCTATGATTGAGAACCCACACTTCATTAACAGGGTTCAGTCATTAAGACCAGAAACCAGTTCACCCAACAGGCAAACTGCTGGATAAAGCATATGAAAGAGAAATGGAGCAGTGTGTAAAAGGTGAAATTATTAACCCGAATCTTGATGGGTGGAGCAATGGCCACAATGATCCTGTTGTATGTGATTGTGTGACAACAGAAGAAGGGAATGTCTTCCTTTCACATACAATTGATACATCAGGAAATGCACACACATGGCAGAATACTTACAAGAAGTAGCAGTAAAAGCTATAACAAACTAACTGTGAAAAAAAATGCAAATGTTTAGTACGCAGCTTGGTCACAGACAATGCTGCAAATGTATCCAAAATGAGAAGAAATTTAGAAGAGAGTCCCAAGAGAACAACATATGGTTGCAGTGCTCATTTGATGTACCTCCTAGCCAAAGACTTCAGTGTTCCAGAAAGAAAAGCTAATGTTGAAATTGCAAAATACTTCCGTAACAACCACTTTGCAGAAGCTGCTCTGAAAAAAGTGGGAGGAACCAAGCTAAGTTGCCCACAAGACGTGCGATGGAACTCACTAGTGGACTGTTTTGAGCACTAGATCAAGAACTGGCCTCATCTGGTGACAGTTTGTGAACAAAATTGTGAAAAAGTAGAAGGCCCTGTCACAGCCAACAGTCTCAACACCGTGCAGGAGAAGTCTCAGTGGTTTGAGCATTGGCCTTCTAAATCCGGGGTTGTGAGTTCAATCCCTGAGGGGGCCATTTAGGGATATGGGGCAAAAATTTAACTGGGGATTGGTCCTGCTTTGAGTAGGGGGTTGGAGCAGAACAGCGATTCTCAAAGTGGGGGGTCATGACCCGGGGGGGGGGGGTTGCCAGGCACCTCCCAAGGGGTCGCGAGCCCCTGTGGCCACCGAGAAGAAACCGAATTGATTACTTCTGCATTTGGCGGCTTTTCAGTGGACAGGCGGCGCTCTCCCAAGTGTCCGCCGAAGGGCTGCAGAAAGCAGAAGCCCTCACGTTGGAGCACTCGGCACGTCCGCTGAACAGCCGCGGAATGCGGAAGTAATCAGTTCCGCGGCTTTTCAGCGGGCACACATGGGTCGCAGGCGGGAGCAGCCGCGGGGGGGGGGGGACCAGGCGGGAGGAGCCGCGGGGGGAAGGGGCGGGAAGGGGCGGGAGACGCCGCGCGGCGCGGGGCGGGTCGGTGTTACCGTGCGGCTGGGTGAGGCCGGGCGCCAGCAGCACGGCGCTCAGGGCGGTCACCGCCACGCAGAGGGTGGCCGAGGGGCCCCATCCTCGGCCGGGCCCCGCCATCCCCGCGCCGCCGCAGCGCCTCCGCTCTCCCCGCCCCGAGAGGCTGCGGCTCCCGCCCCCGGGCGGGGCGGGGCGGGGCGGGGCGCGGCGCGGGCGGTGCATGCTGGGGCCTGTCAGGGCAGGGCCCGGCAGCCGGCTGAGGTAAATCCCGGCCGGGTACTGCTCCCACACGCAGCCGCTTCCTTCCCCGGGGATCCGGAGTCACACCGGTTCGCCGCGGGGGGGCGGACACACGAGCGGGCCGCACACATCTCGGCCGGCAGGAGCAGCCTCGCTCCAGAGGTTCCCCGATGAACGGACCGGGGCCGTCGGCACCCCGCCCGGCGCGGGGCAAACCCCTCCCGCCCGTTGGCAGGCGGAGAGGAGCCGGAGCGTCGGGTGTCACACCGGATTGGAACCGGAGCCAGTGGGGTGAGGGGTTCCCCGGGCAGGGAAGGGGACCGCTGGACCCGTTTATGGGCCCCCTGCCTGGGGGAAGCGATTGGCCTTTTGGCAGGACCGAGGTGAGGGGTTGACAGATGTGGTCCGGGGAGTTTCGGGGTTAGAGTCCCGCCCTGGGAGAGTTACAGAGACTCCGCTGGGTATTTTGAACGTTTGCCATCCGCCTTCCCTCCAGGCACCATCTTGTCGCCCTCACAGTTGCAGAGGGGACCGCAAGCTCAGGCACCCATCTCTTCAGACAGCCGCCCAGGTTAGGGGGAACAGACAGCAAGTGTGAAAAATCGGGGGTTGATGGGAGCCCATATAAGAAATCGGGGGTTGATGGGAGCCCATATAAGAAATTGGGGGTTGATGGGAGCCCATATAAGAAAAAGACCAAAAATCAGGACTGTCCCTATAAAATCGGGACATCTGGTCACCTTAGCTGCCCTAACGCCCCCTTGACCTCAGTGGAATGGGCCTCAGCCTAGGTTCAGAGACCTACACAGGGCTTGCAGCAGGACCTAAACGTGCTCTGCTCTGTGATTGCTAGGCACAGTAGAGTGCATTTCAGATGCAGTTTGATTCTAACGATCACCGAACTAATCATTTGAAGTCTATTAATTTGTGAATAGTAAGATTCTGCACTTCTCATTAACATACTGGCCCGGATGCTTGGGATTTTAATTTTACTGCCTGTCCCCTCGCTCAAGTGGTCTGTGTCCCTATCTCTTTCAGTTTCACAAACATAAGCCCGTCAGCAGTTCTCTGTGCAAAGTGACAGACTGGATGTGGAGGAAATGGGAATACCTCATGGTGCACCAGTAGCAAGGGTGGTCTCAGCGCTGAGGAATACACCCCACCAATACGATAGCATCAGTCCCTCCTTCTCCCTGTCTCTGCCGCTCTATTTTCCTCTCCCTGGGTCCATGCAGAGCTCCTTCACTTCCGGGACAAAGCAGATTTGTGGATTGGGGCCTATGTTTGTAAAAATCACAAAAAAGGACAGGGGGATGCAGAGGCAGGAGTAGATCATGAAGTGCCTTTTAATACTTTTTATTTAATCAGCTGACTCTATCTCACACTGATGGTGTCTCTTTAAAGATCTTATGGAGTATTCGGGTGGCTAGAGGGGTAGGGTTTTGCAAAAGGTCCCCCAAACATTTGTCCCCAGTCTTTCCTTGTCGTAAAAGAGTGTTGTGTTTACTGGGTTGTTTGTGTATTACAGAGAATGTAGAAGATAGCAACATGGACAAAAAACTCCATTACATAAAAAAAGAGCTGCTCCGAAGAGAGATTTCTCCAGTCTTACTGGTGCTGCTGTTTCTAGCTGTGCTGCTCCTGAATTTCCTTCTGTACTTGTACCTCAGCAATTTCTCAGTTGCCACCGGGCGGCCTAATGTGGACTCCAGCCTCTGCCCATTTGGGTACTTCAGATTAGGACCACTGAAAAATTGCTCACCATGGCTGTCTTGTGAAGCCATAAATACAGAAGTCAGGAAACTGAAGTGTGTTGGCGAAGGGGCTGTGAAAAAGGTTAGTATCGTGTTGGGTAGGTGGATCTCCAAGAAGAAAAGTTCACACAGTGTGTTGGCTGATTATCAGCCATTAAGCTGCTTCTGGGATAATTGTCTCCACTGTAGCTAATTATTACAGACACACAGAGAGTTCTGATGACTATAGATGGCATAAACAGAATATGGATGAGATGATCCCATAGTCAGACTTTGCCTCTCTTACACTGAATGGTAACTTACTCTGCCATAAGTGCAACCGAAATCAACATCACGGCTTAAGGAGTATAATGCTTCTCAGGGCTGGCCTTCACTAGTGAAGACACGCTCAAATTGATTGGAGAATGCTCTCTCAGCGATATCTGTACTCCACCTCAAAGAGAGACGGAAGCAATGTGGGTGGGAGAGCATAGTGTCGACAAAGCATAGTGTGGACCCTCCAATAAGTAGATCTAAGCCACATCGACTTGCGTCACATTCCTGACTAGGACTGTCAAGCAATTAAAAAAATGAATCACGATTAATCACACTGTTAAACAGTAACAGAATTCCACTTATTTAACTAATTTTTTAATGTTTGTACATTTTCAAATATATTGATTTCAATTACAACACAGAATACAGAGTGTACACTGCTCACTTTATTTTTTATTACAAATATTTGCACTGTAAAAAACAAAAGAAATAGTGTTTTTCAGTTCACCTAATATAAATACTGTATTGCAATCTCTTTATCATGATAGTTGAACTTACAAATGTAGAATTATGTACAAAAAATAACTGTTTTATTTTTTAATACAATGTAAAACTTCACAGCCTACAAATCAGTCCTACTTCAACCAGTGGCTCAGACAAACAAGTTTGGATATAGTTTGCAAGAGATAGTGTTGGCCTCTTCTTGTTGACAATGTCACCTGAAAGCGAGAACAGGCATTTGCATGGCACTGTTGTAGCTGGTGTCGCAAGATATTTACGTGCCAGATGCACTAAAGATTCACGTGTCCCTTCATGCTTCAGCCTTCATTCCAGAGGACATGTATCTATGCTGGTGATGGGTTCTGCTCAATAACAATCCAAAGCAGAGTGGATTGACTCATATTCATTTTCATCATCTGAGTCAGATGCCACCAGCAGAAGGTTAATTTGCTTTTTTGGTGGTTTGGGTTCTGTAGTTTCCACTTCAGAGCATTGCTCTTTTGAGACTTGTGAAAGCATGCTCCACACCTCAGATTTTGGACGGCATTTCAGATTCTTAAACCTTGGGTCAAGTTTTGTAGCTATTTTTAGAAATCTCAGATCAGTACCTTCTTTGCGTTTTATGAAATCTGCAGTGAAAGTGTGCTTAAAATGAACAACATATGCTGGCTCATCATCTGAGACTGCTATAACATGAAATATATGGCAGAATGAGGGCAAAACAGAACAAGAGACATACAATTCTCCCCCAAGGAGTTAAATCACAAATGTAATTAACACATTTTTTAACGAGCGTCGTCAGCATGGAAACATGTCCTCTGCAATGGTGGCGGAAACATGAAGGGTCATATGAATATTTAGCATATCTGGCATGTAAACACCTTGCAATGCCAACTACACAAGTGCCATGTAAATGCCTGTTGTTACTTTCAAGTGACATTGTAAATAAGAAGGAGGCAACAGTATCTCCTGTAAATGTAAACAAACTTGTTGCATTAGTGATTGGCTGAACAAGAAGTAGGACTGAATGGATTAGTAGGCTCTAAAGTTTTACTTTGTTTTGGTTTTGAGTGCACTTATGTAACAACAAGAAAATCTACATTTGTAAGTTACACTTTCATGATTGCACTACAGTACTAGTATGAGGTGAACTGAAAAACACTTTCCTCTGTTTATCATTTTTACAGTTCAAATATTTGTAATAAAAAATATAAAGTGAGCATTGTAATGTATTTTGTGGTGTTACAGAAATCAATATATTCGAAAACATAGAAAAACATCCAAAATATTTAATATATTTCAATTGTTATTCTTTTGTTTATCAGTGTGATTAATCGCGATTAATTTTTTTTTGAGTTAATCGCGTGAGTTAACTGCAAATAATCGATAGCCCGGTTACTAGCGTAACAAATTGCATAGCTTAGTTGACCGGTAGCAGTAGTGTAGAGAAGCCCTCAGATAGAGTAAGGGTGGCAGGAGAGAGAGTGGTCTGTATAAGTTCTCTCTTGTAGACAGTGTGATTTAGTGGCCAATTTACATTTAATCCAAGTCATATGCTCATGAGCAGAGCACAAGAGATCAATAAATAGTATATGCAGGAATTACCTAGTCAGTGCTGTGTAGCTAGTAGTAACTCCACTGTAACATGTAGATATATACAAAGACTTACCTAACAACTTCAGTAGCAGTCAAAGTCTAGTTTGTAATTGTGTAACTTGTTCATTTAACAGCATTCTGTCTCGTGAATGTATAGTTTGCAATGTTGTGGCTACTCCATTACCTGCAGGTCCATAATAGCTTCTACTGATCAGTAGGAAAAGGTTCCAAATGATTTGCTTGTCTTTTGCTTTGTTTTTAGGTCTTTCTTTCTGAATGGAAGGAAAACAAAGTATCCCTTTCCCAGCTTACCACCTTAGAGCTGAAGGAAGATTTTCTTCATGGACTGAAGATGCTGAAGTCTCTCCAGAGCAAGTATGTTGTCAAACTACTTGGCTATTGCGAGAAGCAGTTCACAATCCTTACCCAGTATCACCCGTTAGGCTCCCTGAAGAGCCTGAATGAAATGCTGGACCTTCCCAAATATAAGGGCTTGAATACTTGGCATCGCAGATTCATGCTTGCAATAGACTATGTGAGCATCATCCATTATTTGCACAACAGTCCTTTGGGCACCTTAGTAATGTGTGATTCCAATGACTTGGACAAGGTGTTATCGCAGTATCTGCTGACAAGTGACTTTCACGTTCTAGTGAATGACTTGGATGCCTTGCCTCTTGTGAACAAGAGCGCTGGCAGGCTGGTGAAGTGTGGCCATCGGGAGCTCCAAGGCGAGTTTGTAGCACCTGAACAGCTTTGGCCCTATGGGGAGGAGGTGCCATTTGAAGATAACCTCATGCCTCCATATGATGAGAAGACGGACATATGGAAAATCCCCGATGTCTTCAATTTTTTCTTGGGGCACATTAAAGGGAGTGATATTGTCAGGTTCCATTTGTTCGACATCCATGCAGCATGTAAGAAGAAGAACCCAGCTGAAAGGCCTTCTGCCCAGATGGTCATGGACACATACAGGAAAATTTTAACATTGCTGCTCAGAGAGGCTGCTATGCCTAGTACCAGGGAAATGTTATAAATAACTGTGAGAAGACAGACTTGTATTCTGGTTAATGTACTTTTATTTATTTAGCCCCCAGAAGATGCTAGGTCCTTTACAAACTGGTAACAGGATAAGGTCCCTACCCAAAGAACAAAGGAGACAATTTACACTAGTGATGGTTTGAAAAAAGGTAAATCTGTTTCATGAAAAAAATTGAAATGTTTTGACAAAAAAAACCTGAATTTTGAGGGTTTTTAAGGTTTTTTGGTTTTGTTTTTTGGTATCTCCCTCTCTCCCTTTTTTCTTTTTGCCACTGGAAGCAGAGGGGCAGGAAGGGAAGATAAAGCGGGGGTGGTATTTTTTGTTTTGAAAAACATTTTTTTGTTTGTTTTTTAATCAAAACATTTGAAAAATTCTTTTTCAAAAATTCATGGCCAGTTTTTTTCAAAAAATAGTTTGAATGAAAAATTTCATGCAGCTCTAATTTATACCTGGAGAATTGGAGAAAGGAGAGCAACAAATAAGTAAAGTGATCCAAATGAGAGAGAGGCATGTTCCTTATTAGTTCCATGCCAATTCCGTACCACTACCTTGTCTAAACAGTGCCCTCCTTCTCTCCCTCGCACCTTCCTCTCTCCAGTCATTGGGAGCTGTTCTAATGGCCAGCCAGCACCCTGCAGTACTGAACAGATCTCCCTAGGCAAGGTACAAAGAGCTGGTGTCCAGCTGTTTATCGGGCAGAGTTCTGTCATGGCTGGTCAGACATCTGCCTCCTGAGCAGCTCCCATCTCCCTGCAGATGTGGTATGTCAGTCTCTCTAGGCCTACCTGGAGATAGGAGCGGGAGCCTATCTTCAAGCCTCCGCCCTTATTCAGAGCAGCTACTTGCTGGCTCTGTCTCCTTCTCCCTGGGGAGGGCATGGCTGATTTCTGGCTCCAGCTGACTAGGATGGGGGATGGGGCAGCCCATCCTTTCAGCTCTGCTGTCACCTTTCTGTCTGTGGGCCCAATTGCTATTGTTCCAGCTCCCACAAGCATGCTAGGCACTTCAGACATATGAACATTACAGGTGTCTTCCCAAAAGAGATTGCAATCCAAAAAGTCAATATATGGACAAGGGAGCGGGAAACACACTGCCTTGATTTTCAAACCCTTGCCCGCTTACCCATTATATTCTAATAAAGGCCCTTTGGAGCAAGAGCCTTGTTTCCCCACTGCTGTGTGAAGTGACCAGCACACTGCATACACAATAGTCATTTTTCTCACATAACTTCATTACACAGAGATTTTGCTAGTTTGGCTTCTGCAGATTAGAAACTCCTTTCCTTTCCCCCTCACTCCAGAAAAATCCCACCACCTTCAGAGTAGAAATGAAGTACTGTCTCTTTGCACTCACCTTTCCATGACAGTGTCCCGACGGGAAAATGGTGTTAACAATGGAAAACGAGCTCTTCCTCTGACATTCAAGTAGTATAATTAAAGGAGTTTTTTGAGGTCAGGCTTGACAAAGCCCTGGCTGGGATGATTTAGTTAGGGTTAGTCCTGCTTTAAGCAGGGTTGGACTAGATGACCTCCTGAGGTCCTTTCCAACCCTGATATTCTATGAAGGGCTGGAAAATGCAAATCCTTCTGTATTTTGCTTACAGAATTCTCTGAGGGCCTAATTCAAAGCCCATTGAAGTCAATAGAAAGACTTATTTGGCTTCATAGAGCTTTGGATCAGGTTTTTAGTGCCTAGATTCCATGGTTATGGGCTTGATATAAATACCTGGACAGAGCATTATCAGGAAACAGAAATGCCTTACTACAGCCACAGAGTTTGTTTTCAGCAATTCAGTTGTGCCCCTCTGCCTCAATGGGCATGTTGAACATGTATAGAGTATTAAAGATGTCACATGGACTTTACAGTTATGTATCTCATGACTTAGTTTTCTGTGGCTTATACTTTCAGATACTTCGGAGTAGGTTGGAATAACTGCCGTGTTGTGTTCAGAAGTAACCTGTGGCAGAGGAGATGCACACTATACTCCCTCTTGGAGGGTCTACTTTTTTTCCTTCTTGTTTTGCTCTTCTTCTTTAAAACAAGCCTGAAAATGTATGGCTGTATTTTGGTATGGAACAATATATCCCACATACTGTGCGTGGGGATCTCTGAGTCAGACTGACAGCAAATTGTTTGCTCACGTGCTGAAAATATAGTTTCCAAATATTTAAATTTTAAAAAGTGGAAGCAGAGATCTTGTATTGGTGACATTAGTGGCCATTTTCCTAGTTAATTATTTGTGATCATGTGCGGACAGATTAGCATGACTGTTTAGTAAGACACAGTCTGCTTGTCATGGAGGCTTGTGATTTATAGCTTCTTGCAAAACCTGCTAAGATGCAACAGAAGTTATCTTCTTTGGAGGCCTGTGAGTATTATGCTGCTATGTTGACACCAGATGCAAAAAGCTTGCTTATGAATGGAATGCTTTTCTGCAACTGGCTATGTTATAGTTGCTCTCATCTTGTGTTAATGTCTCTTTTAAGGAAGTCTGCCTTGTTATTTTCATGGCTTTGATTGCCCATGTCCAGTTGGGTTTGTTACATTATATGGATTTTGTCACGTTCCCGTAGTCCCCCCACCTACTTATCAGCATGCCTCACAAGTTCTTCAAAACCTCGACTAGGGAAGCCACTCTCCAAAAGGCCTAGAGACCCTCCAAAGCAGGCTACCGACGTCCATGCAGGTTAGGAGTCTGAGCGCCTTGGAGGAGCTGGGCCTAGGTAAGTGCTGTTGAACGAGCCTTAGGGCTGGTCTACACCGGCAACGCTCATTGCTACGTGTTCCTCCCCAGAGCCGGCTGCAGAGGCAGGGTAGCGCCGCCCTACAGCCGCTACCGCCCCCCGCGAGCGTTCCACGGCAAGAGAGGGGGCGTGTCCACCAGCGCGCGCCGCCCTCTCTGCCAACCCGCGCTCAGGAATTTCTCAGCCCCGCCCCTCTGTCCCGGCCGCCGTACAGCCCCGCTCACCGGAAGTGATTTCTGAGCTCGTGACCTCACTTCCTGTGTGTCGTGGAGTGGGGCCGAGGTTTCCCTGCCTGGGTCGGGGGCTCTCCCGGCGCTTTTGGGCAGCGGCGGCGGCGCCGCGGGTCCCGGCGTCATGAGCGACAGCGACGCCATCGACTACTCGGTGCACGAGGCCTGGAACGAGGCTACCAACGTCTACCTGCTGGTGGTGCTGGCCAGCCTGGCGCTGCTGGTCTACGCCCGCCGGTGAGGGGACCCTGCCCGGCCTCCGGCCTGGGCCCCTCTCGCACGGGGCAGCCCGAGACTCCCGAGCCGCGAGGGCTGCGATAGGAGGGACTCCCCCCCCCCGACCCGCACCTTTCCGAGAGCACGGACCCCCGCACAGCGCCCGGCCAGGGGGCGAGGGCGGGGCGGGTCCGCTGAGGGAGCCGGGGAGGCTGCACACGGGTACCTGGTACTCCTGGGGGTTTTGCCCCCCCCTCCCCAAAATAGAAATTCGGTGCAAAATATTTTAAAATTCTGCATATTTTATTTGTTGACCAAACATCGTGAAATCACGCCCCGTTTTAATTAATGCATCTCAAAATGCCTGTCTGCAAGCATGTTATGCAAGAAGACAGACACAAAAAATCAGGAAATGGTTGCTTGACAAATAGATTCCTGCCTAAGCATATTAATGCAAAGCTTTCAGTAATAATTCATTTAAACTACAATATGGAAATCTATTTCCTGCGCCCCTCAGAAGCAAAGTCTTTGGGTGGTAATGGAGGAACTGAGGAAGAGGAGAGATGCCTGAGAGTAAACCTGTAGAGTTGTTGGATGTGGGTGGGAGAAGTATTGAAAGTTTCGGGGGGTTTTTTGGGCTGGGGGGAAGGATTGTTGTAGACAGTGTAGACCCTGGCTGACCCCTAACCTCTCCCATTCAGTCATACATATCTGCCCCTTTCCCTGCTGTGGAAAGGAGCCCTGGCCCATGCCCGCCAAAGCTGGTGGGGAGAGGTGCCCCTCACCTGATCCTGAGCTGCTGTGGCACAAGAGGGCTGGGGAGAGCCCTCTTTCCCCACTGCAGCCCCAGGGCAATATGCACCCCAAGCCTCTCATCCCTAGCCCCACCCTAGAACCTGCATCCCAACCTTCTGCTCCAGCCCTGAGCCCCCCTCCTGCACCCACAGCTAGCGCTCCCCCCCCCCACATCCCAACCCTCTGTCCCAGTCCTGCGCCCCATCCCACATGCTGAATCCCTCAGCCCCATCCTAACCACATACATTTTGTTGTGCAGCAATATGACAGTGATGTGTCACACATCACTTCCATATTGATGCACATAACAAAATTCATTCTGCACACAGATGTAAAAAATTAGAGGGAACACTGTTCTGAACCCTAGTCTATGATCTCTTAGGACATGGTAGGCAAACTTTTTGGCCAGAGGGACACATCTGGGTATGGAAATTGTATTGTGGGCCATGAATGCTCACAAAATTGGGGATTGGGATGCAGGAGGGAGGGAGGACTCCGGCTGGGAGGTGCAGGCTCTGGGATGGAGCCAGAAATAATGAGTTCAGGGTGTGGGACGGGGCTCCGGACTGGAGCGGGGGGTTGAGGTGCAGGAGGTTGATGGCTCCAGCTGGGGGTGTCAGCTCTGGGGATGGTGGGTTGGGGGTGCAGGAGGGTGCTCTGGGCTGGGACTGAGGGATTTGGAGAGCGGGAGTGGGATCAGGACTGGGGCAGGGGGTTGGGGTGCAGGAGGGAGTCAGGGGTGCAGGCTCGAGGTAGCGCTTACTTCAAGCAGCTCCCAGAAGTAGTGCTATGTCCCTCTTCTGGCTCCTATGCGGAAGCGTGGCCAGACGCCTCCCCGCAGCTCCCATTGGCCGCAGTTCCATTGGTTTCCTGCCACTCATCCACTTGCCCAGCACCCTTAGGTCTAATTGACATAGTGATTTAGTGTATAGGAGTGGGAGCTATCACTAAGGGCCTCTTATTTAAAATCTCATTTACCATCCCTCTCTGTTTCTGAATATTTCAGCTGGAGAATAGGGGAGAAGATAGGGCATAATTTATAGTCTTTGATATTATTCTTCCTTCAGTGTGATTAATGCCTGCGCTTTTCTCTGATGGCATCAGTGGACCAGAATACTTCAGATGAGTGTTTTGGATGTTGAGTATTTAAGAGTAACAGTGTTTTGCTAGCTGCAGTGGTTTGTGTGACTTCCCATTCCTCTGTCTGATTCAGGTAGGATTGGAGTGTGCGCTAGCATTCAGCTGAATTATGCATAGGACAGAAACAAAGAAGGGACACAGTGATAAAGGGAAAGGGGCAAGAACAGTACTGAAAAGGGAGAGTGGGGAGGGGATAAAACATGGACAATGCAGAAGATGATGAGGGATTTCATCCAGAAACACCATGATTTGTGAGGTTGGGACAAAACCTCCTGGGGCAAGGACGGAAGGAGTGTAATGGAGCAAAGCAGCAATGAGCGTTCTCCTGGGAATGGCTACTGACTCGCTTTTAATATCACTTGCCATCCTTTTTCGGATACTCTTCAATGAGAAAAAGTGTGTTACTTCAATTAAACTACTGTGCTCAAGGTAGTCTTTTAATACTTAGCTTATAAATAAAGACCCTGGAAGATACTCTTTTTGAAATACTTGGAAATATTATGTTGCAGGTTATTTATTGTTCCTTTCTATATTTTAGGAATAAGAGGAAGATCATGCGAATATTCACAGTGCCTCCTCCAGCAGAGGCACCGTCAGAGCCAAACTTTTATGACAGCATGAAAAAAATCCGCTTACGACAACAATTAGAGATGTATTCTATCGGTAAGATCATGCTCTGCCCGCTGAGATGTTCAGATTCCTCAACAGTCAAAGAAAGATGCGTGTTTTAAATAGAGTAAATGTTTGGACACTATAGCCCATTGTATCACGAGTAGATCAAAACCCAGAATCTTACAGTGAGGACACCCTGAGCTATTTGGTGCAAGGTTCTACATTGTTAGGAACTAACAATTATGGAAAATGTAAGGGCCTACTTCTTTCCTCACACATGTGCAACTCTCATGTAAGGCTCCGATCCTGAAATACGGTAACTTCAATAGGGCTCTATGTGAATTCACCATGTGTAGCATATTGCAGAATCAGGCCCCTACTGTATGGGTATTTTAGTTGTTGTCAGTGAATCTAACATGGAAACTAGAAATAGCTCTAATGGCCAGAAGGGACCATTATTATCATCTAGGCTATCCTCCAAATACTAACATTTAGCAGAAGTATATATAACTGCAAAGTGACAGGTTTTAGAGTAGCAACCGTGTTAGTCTGTATCTGTGTAAAAAAAAAAAAAAAAAAAAAAAGAGTACTTGTGGCACCTTAGAGACTAACCAATTTATTGTACACTGGCCAAACCGGACAGTCTCTACGCAAAAGAATAAATGGACACAAATCTGATATCAGGAATCATAACATTCAAAAATCAGTAGAAGAACACTTCAGCCTTCCTGGTCACTCAATAACAGACTTGAAGGTGACAATTTTAAAACGGAAAAATTTCAAAAACAGATTCCAGTGAGAAGCTGCTGAACTGGAATAGATTTGCAAATTGTATACCATCAACTTAGGGTTAAACAGAGACTGGGAATGGCTGGGTCATTACACAAATTGAATCTATTTCCATGTTAAGTATCCTCACACCTTCTTGTCAACTGTCTGATATAGACCATCTTGATTATCACTACAAAAGGTTTTTTTTCTTCTGCTGATAATAGCTCATCTAAATTAGCCTCTTGGAATTTATATGGCAACTTCCACCTTTTTTGTTTTCTGGGTATATGTATACATTTTACTTCTGAGAGTTCCATTCTATGCATCCAATGAAGTGGGCTATGGCCTACAAAAGCTTATGCTGAAATAAATTGGTTAGTCTCTAAGGTGATATGCCTATCTCATAGAGCTGGAAGGACCTTGAAAGGTTATCAAGTCCAGTCCCCTGCCTACACTAGCAGGACCAAGTACTGTCCTATGACAGATTTTTTTGCCCCAGATCCCTAAATGGCCCCCTCAAGGATTGAACTCTCAATCCTGAGTTTAGCAGGCCAAGGCTCAAACCACTGAGCTATCCCTCACCCCACAGGGGCTCCTCGTTTCTTTTTAATAACTGCAAAGAGCTCAAGATGGGCTTTTCATAGGCTCTCAGCATTGGCCTAACTTTGCTTCCATGGAAGTTTTATTATTGTATGTGTATTATTTATGTGTACCAACAGTTCCCAGTTCTTTATTACAGTACCAACTGTATCTGTTCAGATGGCACAAGCGGGCTGGGATCTGGCCGTAAATGGTCATCAGGGAATTTCGCTGGTGTTGGGCAACTCCACATTGGCATGTAGCTGTCAGAGCTGCACCAGCTACTGGCATAGGAGGCAGTGTAGCAGAGCTCCAAGGGTCTGCTCTAACTGACACTTGGTCCATCTCGGGCACACCCTCAGAATCAGTGAGCCTCAACAAGCTCCACGATGGCATCCCCCCACCGCAATGAGCAGTAACCATACACGGTTGTGGAAAGGCAGATGACCAAGAAAAATCTAGTGCTTTTGACTCCTGGTGTCTAAAATGTGGTTTCAATTCTACAATCAGGCCACCATCTCATCTCTGAATGAGCATGGAAGGACAGGATCACATCTCCCATAGCCTACTGCCCTTCTGTTGTGGGGAGTTTTAGTGTCCCACAAACTAAGAACATAAGAATGGCCATACTAGGTCAGATCAACGGCCCATCTAGCCCAGTATCTTGTCTTCTGACAGTGGCCAATACCAGATGCGTCAGAGGAAATGAACAGACCAGGGCAGTTACCGAGTGATCCATCCCTTGTCATTCACTCCCAGCTTCTAGCACAGTGGTTCTCAAACTTCCTGAGACCGCAATCCTTTTTTCTTCTCCAGCGGCACGGCACGACCCTTGTATGTCCGCCGAAATGCCGCCAAATTGATTACTTCCGCATTCGGTGGCTATTTTCAGCTGGCATACTGAGCGCTCCTGACAGGGCTCGGTATGTCCGCCGAAAAGCCGCCGAATGCAGAAATAATCAATTTGTCAGCTTCTCGGCGGCCACAGGGACTCGCAACCCCTCCGGAGGCACCCGGCGACCCCCCGAGGGGTCACGACCCCCACTTTGAGAACCGCTGTTCTAGCAGTTAGAGGCTTAGGACACCCAGAGTATGTGGTTGCAGCCCTGATCATCTTGGCTTATGACCATTGATGGGCCTACGTATCCTGAGTTTCTTTCTTGGTAAGGAACAGCATGATTGCAGACTGGCTGAGCTGATCTTTGTGGTGAATTCACTCACTGATAGATGGTTCTGAAACTGAGTTGAGTGGGTCAGTATCTGTTATGCTGTCTGGTTAATGGGTTCCTATGCTCCTCTGGGCACTTACCTTTTATAAGTTCTTGTTTTATGGGGAAAGGATTCTGTTTCTAGAAAACTCTTCAGCACTCTCTGGTGGTGGTAAACATTTACATACATACTGCAGGGTTGATTCTGCTCTCCCATCCTCCCCCGGCTTAGCTGGAGAATTATGGCATATTTCCGTAGCAGATGTGGGGTATTTATGATAATGGTTCTTGGAGTGGTTTATGTGACCCCAAATTGGTGCTGGAAGACTGCAATTGGTGGGTTAACTTTTTCATTCATTGATCCTTTTGGTGCTATTTTACTCTTTCTGTGGAGACCTCTCTGAACTTTGTAGCCTCCATGAGGGGGATTATTTGACAACTGATGCTATAGGTATGGTGGGTGGAATTCTTTTCATAAGGTACAAGTTGTAATAGATCCTTGTCGCCTTCCAGCTGTTTTCCCTGCAGAGTTGGAGATATGTTTGAAATGTTGATACTCCAAACTTCCATGGCAGCTAAAAGCATCAGGGAGCCCACTACACTGGGAGCTAGCATCCTTCAAAACTCTTCACGTATGGGAGTTTTCAGCTGGTTTTAGACTGGAAGCACAAAATCCGAATGTGTGCATCTATTACAGTTTATACCTTCTGAAAAGAATTGTTAGAAGAAAGTAAGTATTTTTAGGTTCTTCTCATCAGGCCCATAATGGCCATATAGCGCTTATGCATTAATTTATATTTTTAAATACCATCTACAATAATACAATATACTATATGTGTGCAAGAGTATAGCTAGAGTTGCTGGAGAAACCATAACTTTGCATTGTTTCCTTATAACTTCTAAATATATATAAATTGGCAGCATAGGTTTTGCCAGGACCATCTTAGTGGTTCAGTGGCAGTAAGTCTGAGCAATGTCATCACAGGAGGCAGTCCCTGAAAGGCGTATCCATTGGGATAGTTATTGGGGAGAGATTTGACTAAAGGTATTGAGCTGTTGTGGATTTGCACTGACCTATTGGAGTAATTCAGAAGCAGCCTGCATTCTGCTGTGTATAGCTGATGCTGATGGTAGCTTCTGCTTTCAAATCATTGCCCAGTTATGCCACGTCTGCTCAGTGGCAACTGGATACCTCAGCAGACTGGAATAGATAAAGTTTCTCACCATTATGAGTTTTGCTAGTATTTTCATTACTTTTGAAGATACAGAGCTTAGAAAAATTTAGGGAGATTCTCTCCCCTTTCTGTCCACATTTCTGACTGAAAGATTCCAGGATGTACCCCAGATGTTTCCCTTCCCATCTAGGGTGACAACTCTCCTTTCCATCTCCCCTGTCTTTCATTAGGATGTCTTAAGTCTACCCTCTGGGTTTCCAGAACTGGACTGAGTGCCCAACTCTCCCACCCCTTCTGAAGTTATGAGCTATCTTTATAAATAATTTATCTCAGGCTGAGATACTTTGCTTCCTGGTCACAATTGGCATATTAGAAGCTGCTTAAATCATGTTAATTACCCAGATAGTTTCCACCTCGCAATAAACTTGTTAATCCTTTTTTTCTTAGTAGTCTCTAGAGCACTTTTGGTCAGAGAGTGGGACTATATTCTAACTAGTTAGAATCTTTGACAAGTTGTAATAGATTCAATCATGCCCACACAACCTTCCCAGAAGTGTTGTATATATTTGCATCCTTTACTGTTGTCTTCAATTCAGAAACAACAAATGGTGTCATTAAGGGTTATTACACCCCTTCAGTTTAAGTAGAACATAACATCAGATTTTTGTTGAGTAGTTACTGCCTCCAAATTTAATGAATTGGAAATTTTGTGACATCAATAGTTTTCCTTCAATGAAACATGTATTTAAATTACATACCAAGTTTGGTCTTGTACCAGAGCTACTTTTCCTATTAAACCCACCTCCCAGTCATCACCATGCCTTTATAGAGTAAAGTAGACTCTCGATTATCCAAGATGATAGGGAAAAAATTAATTCTGGTTAATAAAATCCTGGATAATCACCATCCATAGGAAATCTAGGGAGGGGGGTTGGTTCATCAGCCACCCTGCACAGGGGGGAGAGTGTTGGTTCACTGGCTGCCCTGTGCATTGGTGGTTTTTTTTTTTTTTTTTGTGCTTGGGGCAGCAACAAAGCCAGAGCCGGCCCTGCGAGTTACACGTTTTTTTGGTTTTTTTTTTTTTTTTTTTTGACATCCTGGTTAATCCACTTTCTGGTTAACCCAGTCCTGGATAATCGAGAGTCTACTGTATAAGGGATAACATAATTTAATTATGTTTTAACTCTTTTCCAGCAAGGAAGTATGACCAGCAGCCGCCACAGAAACAGATTGACAGCGTGCAGCTCTCAATGGAATGAAGTCTCAAATTGTGGGAACTCAAGCAATTTTTACAGTGCTGATAATCATAGGAGAGTTGATATGGAGTTATTTTCAAAGGAACTTTAATGGCATATGTTTTTAAAAAATCCTCTCCTATAAATATATTCTTGGAAACTTTTATTTGGGCCTGTTTAGGTCCTTACTGAACATCTGCTGATTCTTTAAAAATGAAAGCACCTTAAACATTCTAGTCTTGCTCAAAGAAATATTTGAGGGAAGATGGCTGTAGTCCATAATAAAGAGATGTTCAAAATGTTCCAGTGGTTTCCACTGTTGCAAATACTTTGGAGATCAGCTCCTTTGCTGAACAGGGGTATTTTTGCAACATGGCAATAGAAAGATATTGTGCTTATTGGGTAAGTTTCTACTGTCTGTCTCCTCTGATGATAGTTTCTTAGGGGAACACATGGAAAATTCAGGTAGTGCCTATGTACTTTAACATTGCCAAGTTTTATGTCTCATTTGAACACCACTGGCTTCTGCTGTTAAGGAACACAGAACGGAACAATTACAATACATGTAATTGTGCAGCTATTAATTCATAGCTGAAGTGACTAGCTCTTTAGAGCCAGAAATGTATATCATTGGCCTTATTGGAGAAAAAATGAATTTTTCATTTGCACAGAGAGCGTAATTATAGTACTGTACCTCTCATGTTGAAGCATTAATGAAAGCTCGGATCAGGAGGGTAGAACATAAGTCTGGTTGGCTAAAGGACTGTATATTGTAATGCTGTAGCAAAGATTATTAAAATGAGAGAGGAACCCAATAAACCAGCTAGCCAAGTGAGGACTCTCCCTGGCTAGCTGGAGCACTTGGTTGCCTGTTCTTTTCATTCCCTCTGAAGCACCTGGCATTGGCCACTGTTGGAAGATGGACCACTGGTCTGATCCACTATGGCCATTCTTAAGCCCTCCCCCAGTCCCAGGGGCAATTATCAGCCAGTGCAAACTGGTGAATTTTGGTCTGTTAGGATCAGATTAGGACAGAAAATCTGACTGGTATCTTTTAAAATGCCATAGTAGAGCTGTAAACTATAATCTGTGCAGGAGAAATAATACATAGGGAGCTCTAGAGGGAAGAGATGCTGACTCTGACAGGAAAAATGCAGCCTAATACATCTGTAGAATAATATTCAGTGGGAGAGGAAGTTAAACTTGTAAACATGTTGGATATCAGAGAAATTAGAGATTGAAGAAACCCTATTTATGTATGTCCTGCTAGTGAAGGATTGTATTTACACTAAAGTTTCTACTTGTAAATTTTAAGTGGTGGATCTTTCTTTGGAAGATTAGTCAATAATAATAGATCACATGTTGGGAAGTTTCTCCTGTTTTCAGCTTTAATTTCCCCTTCTTAAAGTACTACTGGGTATGTGAAATGCTGTTTTTTGTACTGTCTTTTGTTTAATGGCATTTAATAGAGTAAAATACATCTTGAACTGACGTTGACTGAAGAGCTTTTCTGAGAAATGTTCTTGGCGACAGCGGGCTTTCGGGGACACGAGTCTGGGGTTTACGCGCAGCTCCCCAGACACGCTGGAGTGAGTCAGGCCCACTTGCCCCGCAGCGACCAGAGGAGATCGCCAGGCTCCTGGCGGGGTGGCTGAGGGAAGAAAGAATTCCAGCCCCGGCAGCGTAGGGGGGTGTCCCGCGGGGACACCTGACCGCGAGACAGGCACCCGCCGCTCGCCCCACAGCAGCGGGGGACACGCTCGGTCACGGGGCTGCGGCCGGCGCTGGTCGGCCGGCGGGGGAGTCGGGTCAGTGCGAGTCTCCTCATGAGGAGGCGGAGAGGCGGCGGCGGTCCCCACCCCCCCGCCGAGGCCCTGGCGGCGCGCGCACCCCTCGGCCGGATTGTCAGCGGGCCCCCAGAAGTGACGTGGGGCCCGTGCCGGGTCGCTTCCGGGTCGCGCGCGCGCGCTCTGCGGGAGGCCGCCGTCCCTGCGCCGAGCGCGAGGCTGGAAGGCGCCGGCCGGGCGGTAAGTAGGAGCTGCCGCGCGCGCGGCGCAACCCTCCTCCCCCCCCCGCTGTGCATCCCGCCGTGGGGCGAGCCCGGGCCTCCCGCGGGCGGGGTTGGAGTCGGGCCGCCCGGGCGGAGGTGACCGCCGCTCCTTGGGGGGCGGGGGCGCCAGGCCCCTGCCGGGCAGGTCGCCACCCGTGGCTGGCGGCTGAGGGGCCCTCGCGCTTCGGGGCGGGGGGGGGAGTGAGTGACAGGGAGCGGAACGGGGCGGGGCACAAGGCGAGCGAAGGGGACCGCGCGGGAAGAGGGGGGGGGCACCCCAACGCACTAGCCGGGTTTGCTGCCAGCACCCCGGCCAGGCCAACGTAGCCCCTTATCGGTGGGGGAGGGGTTCAAACCGCCCCCGGGCTCGCCCCTGAGCGAGGGCGGTTGTTTCAAACGGCCGAGGGCGCGTTCGGACCTGAGGGGGACCCGACGCTCAGCTCACCGCCAGGACAAAGGCTTGTCCGCGACGCACCCTCACATCCGTGCCGTGGAGCCAGGGCACGGCCGCAGGGACCAGCCCCAGGGCGGGACTGGACCAAAAGCCAACACCGGGCCACTGACCTTTAGACTCTGTGAGTGGAGAACGGAGCTGGAACATTCTCTGGGCTGAGATCGGGGGGTTTGGAGGGGGATCGTGGCTTGGGCAGGAGGTTGGGTGGGTGGGAGAGAGGCTGAGGGGTGCAGGCTCGGGGCAGTGCTTACCTCAAACAGCTCCCGGAAGCAGCAGCATGACCCCTCTCAGGCTCCTATATGGAGGTGCGGCCAGGTGGGTCTGCACGCTGTCCTGTACGCAGGCATTGCTCCTGCAGCTGCCATTGGGACACACAGGAGCCAGAGCAGAGTCACGTCACTGCTTCTGGGAGACACGTGGAGTAGCCCCAACTCTGCACCCCGACTGCAGAGCTAGAGCCCGGCAAGCTCCAGACCCCGCTCCCTAGCGGGAGTTTGAGGGCTGGCTTAAAATGACCTGCAGGCCATAGTTTGCCCACCCCTGATTTATTGCCTCTTGGAGAGATGGATTTACGGCGGTGGAAGAACCTCTTCTGCCGCTATAATAAATATTCATGCTACAGCGGCACAGCTGCAGTGTTTCTAGTGTAGATTTACCCTGAGTCCATGTGATACCAATAGAAAAGAGCAAATGCAAGTAAAATATAAATGGAAATTAGGAGGACTAAGAGGAAGCTTTGAAGGGCAAGAATCCAAAGAAATACAAACAAATAAAACATTTTTTAAAAAGCAAGAGCTTCTAGAAGCAAGAAACCTGTGAGAATTGTTATGTTCAATGAACTACCAAAATGTAAAGGGAGCAATTAAGAAGAAAGGGACATTGTGGAAAACTAAATATTCTGTGCATCAGGCTTCATTACAGACCTATCCCAAACCAATGATTTTTAGGCATTAAAGTTGAAATACTGTCAGAGACTGAAATGTCAAAAGAGGAGATACTGGAAAACTAGCAACAAGTTACTAAGACCGGATGATATATACTCACTAGTTCTGAAGGAATTTAAGAATAACGTGCTTAGCTATTAATGAAAATGTGCAATCTCTCATTAAAATCAATCCCTGTATTAGAAGACTGGAGACGTTCCCAAATAGATGTGTGTGTACCATCAATGGTACACGAATTTGATGTTCTATCAGCTCACTTCACAACAATTTTTAAGAAGATAGTATACGAAGCAATGAAGTTTGGGAACAGCTGCTGGTTGATTACTATGGCTTTATAATACAGTTTATCGAAATATGGCAATCTTGACATAACCTTTTAAATATAATCTTAGTAGAAACTTAAATCTCATCTAAAATATTATACCTATTAGTATTACTAGTAACATGTCCATTACCTTAACTGAAATAAATCAGAGGAAAATATTTTTTTCCGCTTTGTACACTGTTTCCCATGGAGTCTGTCAATTTCTCCTATTTATGATTTTTCCACATAACAGGAGGTGCAAGTTTTAAATAATCAAAAATGATGATGTTGGGAAGTTTATTTTTCTTGGGGTTTTTTTTTGGGGGGGGGAGGGGAGTTGGGGTGAGAGGAAAGGAGAGAAGGGTTGCCAGGGAGCATGGGCAGATAGTTAACCAAAATGATTTTTGGCTTTTTGTGAAATTGACTAGTTTCAATGTGTCCCTTTAAAGATGGCCTTTGCGAAGTCCCTAGTTCCAGCGTGAGTGTAGACAGACTAATATTTGAGAAGTTGCTTTCTTACCTAGTTAAGAGAAAGGGACAAAGAAATGTATTGGTCCCTGTGTTGGAAGGGATTGAGAAATGTGGGCTTGCAAAATTAATGTAGTGGAAACAACTACAATGACTATCCTTTAGTTGGTAGTAATGTTATATGGTCAGGCAATAGTTAAGTGTCCAACATACTGTGTACAATACAGTAAATGATTCCAAATACTATACCCACTGAGTCCACAGATGGTTCTTTTTAAAACCCCTCCAGAAGATGACTCAACTTCACAAAAGCAGAGTATTCTGAATATTCCTTTTCTGTACAATACATATCTCACTGGAATGGAAATTGGAAAAGATCGCGATGGTTCATTACTGGATTTCAGAAGTTTCACACTGTCATCAGTGAAAAGAGCTGGCTTACAGACTGAGAAATAATATAGTGTATCTTTGAGTACATACTTTCATTTTTTGCTTTTTTTTAAATGATAAAAAATACTGTTTGGAAAACTGTAGTCCCTTTCATGGTACTCTCTAGTCTGTAAAATGAAAGTGCAGGCTATGTCTAGCAACAATCTCTAATACGTATGTATTTGTTTTAATAAAACATTTAAAAAATCTTTCCAATTTACTAATCAAAATTATTTTTGTATGTATTCATTTTCTAAGAATTTTCCAAGTTTCTGCTAAAATGAGCTGAAAGCAATTGTGAAATGTTCAGAATTCTGAAATAGTATGAAGCTGTGTGTCTTTTCATGGAATTAGGGTACAGATATTAAAGCAGATTAGGTTTAGATCTTACGACCTTTACTTTGAAGAGCCAAGACAGTTTGGTTATTTTAAGATGGAGCAAGAAGAGAGAAATCTTGTTGTCCAGAATACATATATTTTACAGTAAAGAAATCACTACTTGGAGTGGCTTGTGAAGAATGGTGCTTGAACCATGAATGAGAGAGAAGTGGTTATATTTTTTCCCCTCTGTTGGGTAATACTGCATTAAATCTCAGTAAATCATTCACTACATCATTTGGTTTTTGTATTATATTTAATGTTGCGTGATAGTTTGGAAGTAGATGTTAGGGGGAGAGTACTGTTCTAAGCTTAACAATGCAGAGAAAACATCCAGCATGCAACTTTTAAACATGTACAATTTAGGTTATACATTTGTAAAATCTCTTTAACATTTACCCATTAATTGTCAATATTGACTATGTGAAAAAAGTAGTTACTTTCAAGGTAATAAAGGCCTAAACCGACAAAGGGACATATGTAAGATTGTAGTGTCTGATGTTGAAATGATAAATCAAATTTCCTGCATCAGTTCGTAATAGCTTTACTAATAAGAACATACAGGATGTCTCATTACTAATCTTCCTGTTGACTTTATTCTTGCTAGATTATTGGATCTCATTGAACAGGACATATTTGTGATCTTTTAAAAATATGTGCCAAGTTTTATGTAAGCTGCAATTGTTTTGGAGAATGTTACATAGAGATGGATCATTACATTTCCTGTTAGGTTACTCAGTCCTATATAAAAAGATGTTATGGAATCTAGATGCAGGTAGTACTATATAATCACAGAAAGTGTGTAAAGGAGAGCTTTCATAGTCTGGTTTTGTTCAACTGTAAGTTTGATGTTCCAGGGTTATGGCTGCAAAAGTTTTTAAGTTTGCTTTTGCACACAATTTTAGGGTTTTTTAAGGAGAGATACTGTCAGTCTGAGAATATTGAATTAAATGCTAAAAGTAACAAAGCTAAGGTAAATGATATAATACTTAACACGTGTAGTGCTTTCCTTCTTCAAAGTACTTTATAAACATTAACTGGTTTCTGTAAATTACAGGTTAGATTTTTAAAATTGCTCAGCATCTGGCAGCTCTTGCTATGCTCCAGGGGAGTTGTTAAGTGCTAAGGCTCTTGAAAATATGGCCACTTAATTAGATGCCTAAATAGGAGCTGTTAGGTGCCAGGCTTTTTTGAAAATGAGGTCCTATAATCTTAACTAATTTTAACTATCCTAATTTAAGCACTTCTGTTGTTTGGTAAAAAATAATCTTTTGGTCATAACTAAAATATAGGGAGATTTTGCATAGTATTGTTCATACCTAAATTCTGCTGGCAGAGCTTATAAATTTAATGAAGCTGCAAATGTCGTTCTTAGGAGTTACACATTTGTATTGTTTGTGAGCACAATCATATTGGAAACCTTGCAGGAGCTCTGAATTTTCTAATGAACTCTGCCAGTTGCAATAATTGAAATATGTCCCCTCTGACACACACACACATATTTCAGGCTTTGCTAAAGTTAATAGGGTCGCATCCTCAGCCTGGTGTAAATTGGCATAGGTCAATTGAAATCAATGGAGCTATGCCAGTTTACACTTGATGAGAAATGTAGGACTGGAAGGGACTTTAAGAGGTCATCAAATCTAGCCCCTTGTGTTGAGGCAGGGCCAAGTATACCTAGATCCCCTCTGACAGGAGTTTGTCCAACCTGTTCCTCAAACCTCCTGTGATGGGGATTCCACAAATTCCCTTGGAAGAGCTTAACTACCCTTATAGTTAGAAAGATTTTCCTAATATCTAACCTAACCTAGATCAAGCTTTTTACGTCTTGCCCTACCTTCAGTGAATGTGGAGAACAGTTGATCTCTATCTTCTTTATAACAGCTCTTAACATATTTGAAGTCTGTTGTAAAGTGACTGGTCCCTTCTTAGTCATCTTTTCTCAAGACTAAACATGCACAGTTGTTTTTACTTTTCCTCATAGGTCAGATTTTCTAAACCTTGTTGCTCTCCTCTAGACTTCCCAGTTTGTCCACATTTTTGCTAAAGTGTCTTGCCCAGAATTGGAGACAGCTGAGGCCTCACCAGTGCTGAGCAGAGTGGGGCAATTATCTCCCTTGTCTGACATACGACATTTGTGTTAATGCACCCCAGAGCCTTTTTCTCAACTATCTGACATGGTTGAGTCACCTGCAGATGCTGAGTGCTCTGCAAACACTCCTCCTTCCTGGGGACTTCCTCTCATTTGGGAGGGATGGTGAAGGGGCAGGCACTGGAAGCTTAATGGCACTGCTGGCAGTGCTCCTGAAGCTTAGGGCAGGTATCTTATGGAGGTTGTGAAGGAAAGAAGATTTTGCTGCTCTTCCAGCAGAGGGTGCAAGGAAAGCAAAGATCCTGATACCAAGAGCAGAAAAGACTGAAGGGGTTTGGCTGCTGTGAGATGGGGGAATCAAAAATGCTGCTTCCCCAAGTGGGAGGAGCATTTAGTCAGCCAGTAGGGAGTGTTATCAGTCTTTGCAAAGGGTATTAGGCAAGGCAAAGGGCTAGGAGCTAGGGGTATTTTTTTAGAAGAATGAAAGCTTAGCTCTTCTTCTGACCTTTGTATGGAATGTCTAAAATCAAGGGTGTTACTATGTTTTAATAAAAATAATTCCAGACTCCAAGACAACAGATTTGACAACTAGTCAAAGGAACCAATCTTGAATTAGAAAAACAATAAACCAAATTTTAAATTTCTGAGCCAAGCCCATCTTATTAATTTAAGATACGCAGTGGCAAAACCTGGTAATCTTTTCAAAACTGAAAAACCTCCCCATTTTTCAAATACTTATCCAACATTCTTGTCAATTACACCCACACATCTCTTTTAAAAAACAACTCCTTCCTGGCAGAGGTCTATGAATGACACGTTTTAGGAGGATTGGTTTAGCATTGGTGAAATCTGAAGAGGATTGATTTAAACTAGGAGGATTTAGTGAAATCAGAGCAGTAGAAGCAAAATCAACTTTGTATATATAAATACAAACTTAAATTCTGCATAAACTTATACTTAACTGTACACATGGGTAGTCTCATTAAGGTGCTGACTAGGGTCCCATCCTGCACACATAGATGTGCCTAATTCTGCACGTGGGACTTCACTCACATGTAAAAAGCATGTGCATAAGTGTTGGCAGGGTCGGGATCCTAGTGAGCAACTATACAGATTGATTCCCCCTTTCCACAGATCATTAGTGATGGTTTTTAAAATACAGCTCTCAACATTTATTATCCTAGAGACATTTTTTTTGTAATGCAAAATAGAAAGTTATCTTTAGAGAGAACTGACCACTACGTGGATGTACTGCTTACTAAAATATCATCTGTATCATCCAGAAAGAATAGCTTGTAATATGCTTTTGACTGACACTGTGGGGTGTGAACTCTAAATTCCTAGGTAGAAAGATATACACTGGTTGTGCAAGGGGGTTCCATGTGATCATTTTATTTATGGCATGTTTCTCCGATGTCTTTCCATGAATAGAGCAGCTGTTATGAACTTTAACCAGCATGGAGCTGTGAGTGTGTTTAGTCTTGACCCTTTTACTATATTAAGATATTGCTGTAGGCGATGATGAGCAATATCAGAATTAGTTTGAGACACTAGTTTTATAAAATCAAGAAGTAGCTTAGTAAATACATTTTATTGACAGCAGATAGGAAACTTAAGCATAAAAAGGGCCTATTTTTTGTAGCTCAACTTCAATGGAAAAATTAGATTAGGAACGCAAACTGGGAGCTGATATAAGCCATTTCCATTTATTTAGTGTTTAAGATGAAGAAAGGACGGAGCTGGAAGAAGAGGAGGGTTAGGGTGAGTAGGGGTGGGGCAAGCCAAGCGGTAGGGTTGGGGGAAGTGGATGAGGGCAGGGCTTTTCGGCCCACAGCTGGTTTTTTTGCAGTAATATGGCTCTCACTGCTTTCCAAGTTGTGCAGGCCTGATCTAAGAGCTCAGAGGGCTACATTGGCTACCTATTCAAACATAGCAGAAGGATCTTGAATGTTGCAGAGATAGAGTTCCTTAGGGCCACCAAAAGCCTGGCCAAGGAAACAGCCCTACTGCTGTTAATCAGTCCTAGGCCCAATAGGGTATGCCGAAAAACACAGGACACAGCAGAAGAGTTGATGAGCATGGCAGCTCCTCCCTTCTTTACAAAGTGAGGGGAGCAGGACGGTGAATTTATGAGTGGATCCAGAGGGAGAAGCAATTGGTTGAATAAATGCCAACCTCCTACTAACCTCATAAATTTGGACACCAGGTTCTTCCGGATTGAGAGTGAGAGGAATTATTTTTCACTTTACGCCAGTTTGTGTTACTATTCCTTAAAAGAGCTCAGTGATTTAGGATGATCTGATACTTGGTTAAAGATGCTGGAAAAGAAGGGAAATGTGCCTATATCCAGTGTCCTTTGTTAAAGTTTGAGTAGGCTGTTTATGTATAAACTAATGGCTCACGCTCACCTGGAAGATGGTGTTCAGTCATGGTCTCCCCATCCAAAAATATATACAGCAGAAATATGTGCCTTCATTGGTGGATGATGAAAAATTATTAGAGGCATAGAGAGACTTTTGAATGAAGAATGGAATAGAGAAGGTGAATAGCGTCACCCATTCTCCCACTACAAGAACAAGAGGATATTCAGTTAAATAGAAAAGGGATACATTAAAAACTCATCATTAAAAACCTTGATACACAGTGCCTACTCATGCCACATGATGTTATTGAAGCCAAAAGCTTCATGAAGTTCCAAGGAAGATTAGACATTTATATAGATAATGAGAACACTCAGAGTTATATTAAATAAGATTAAAATAAATTAGGGATATAAACCTTCATACTAACTGATGAGGTTGGGAAGGAATTTCTTCTGTGGGCAAATTACATCATTGTCCACTGTAGAGTTTCTTGCATCTTCCTCTAAAGCATCTGGTATTGGTCACAGTCACTGCCAGGATTATAGACTAGATAGACCACAGACTTGATCTGATATGGCAGTTCTTGTGATCAGCTATGATGTCCTATGTGGATAGAGTTCCCATGAGAAGGGTTGAAAAGGGTCCTTTGAAGTTTTACAAGGCAAGCTACTGCACACTGTGAGCTCACTTTTCTATATTTTTTAAAATGAAAATGACATCTTTTGTTGAAGTGGTATTAAAAGAAAGGGTGCAGAGGACTATCTTCCTTCGTGGTAATACTAACATCTTATACAATTGTGGCACCAAGGATCACTCTGTGCACTACTGCAATACAGGTATGTAATATAGCACATATATAAAGAACTAGAGTCTTGTACAAACAGGCTGCTTTTTGCAGACTAGTTTTCCCAAGGATATCAAGAAATACAAGAACACACCCTTGTTGTTTGAAGTACAAATTGACTTTAAGAGGTGTTGTGTCCAACATTAGGGATTTCAGCAAGGGCAGAAGAGAAAAGGTGTTGCTCTTCTGATGGTCAGAGTAAGGCTGAGCACATGAATAGAGCTAATAGTTCCAGCAGTTTTTACTGAGCTAGAGGATCCTCCTGGCAGTATTGGCACAACCACCAGGGTTGAAGTTGGTGTCCACCCTCTAGTAAGTAATTTTTTTCCCCTTCCTTGGAAAAGATCATTAAAGGTCTCCAATGGTTTGAGCTTCAAGGTAGTGGACAGAGTTTGATTCTTATATATTTGGGCTCAGCTATTCCAAGATCCTTAGATACTTCCTGTGGATGTCTTTGCATATATAATGTTCAGAAAATGTACTTAGATATCCTGTACTCTTTATACATATGGATGTGTGTGCATGCGCACACAGAGACCTGTGTCTGTTGAGATTCTTGGATACAGATAGACATACCTATGTTTACTGAGACAGGTGAAGATAGCAATTTAAAACTGAGAGATACCAGTTTCTCTCTTTATGCAAATTATGTAGCAGATCCGTGTTTTAAGGTACACACTGACTCATGAAGACTGGCTGGGGAGTCCTGAAGACAGTGGTGAAAATTCCTAATGTTCTGCTGGGTGGAGGATCTTTGCAGTTTAGGCCACTCTTGGACTGTCTCTGCTCCATGCATTCTGCTAAACTCCTGAACTCGGTGGTAGCTCTCTTCTCTGTCAGCGTATTACTTGTTAGAGGGCATGCTTATCGAGGCACACAACTTGTGTGTTGGTTGTATCACAAGCCTGTTTGAAGAAAATAACTCTGGAGAGCTGGGGATTCTTGAGAAATTCACAAAAATTATGCAAATATATTTCTAGGTGGGTACTTATGTGGCCCTCAACACTAATACCTAAGCACTTGATATTTATTGTGATTTCCCTCTAGCAGATTCTCAAATGCCCCCTGGAAAGGACACTGAGGACAGATCATAAGGTTTCTTTCTGTATCCATCCACACTTTAGTCACCTCATCTACTATAATCTACAAGGCTCAAAGCCCAAGCCCTTTGGCAATAGAGAGCGAGAATCCATCTGTATGCTCATCCCTTCTTGCTAGAGGTGTAAAAGAAACTGGCATGATTGCTCTGTCATTTGGAGCAGGTTATTTATGCAGTCTATTGTTGGGCAAAATGTCCCAGTGTGTCTAGAATGCTATTATTAAATAGATTAAAGAGGGAAGAAGGGATTTATATTTAATCTCAGGAGTTGGAATTTAAGGAATTTGGGATGGCAGCTGAGAAGGTGGAATGTGGTCTCCTGGGAAGGGATTTTGGTGCTGGTGTGTGTTTAAAGATAGCCTTCCCCCTAGTAGGGACAGATGGAATTGCTTTAGTATCTGTTCTGTTCTCTGTGAAAGAATTAGAGAGCAATTTTGGGTAACTGGTCCTCTGCCTAGAGGGATTTGTGACCGCGGACTTGCAGAGTTCTGTTCTGTTCCCTTTTCCAACTCAGTGTCTATGTGAGACAGTGAGGCACTTTGGGTTAGGATGTCTCCAGTCTCTGGATGACTCTTGTTGCTATGCTTTCCTCTCATTTGACTTGGAAAGTGCTGTGGTCTGGTTGGTCTCAAGACTTGGATGAGAGTAAACCAGCTGAGATAAAACTGCAGGTTATGTTGGTCGTTTGGGGGAACTACTAGCAAAAAGACCAGAAGCCTGCAACACTTATTTTGGGATGTGGACTTCACTGGAGTAATGCAATCCTTTGTAACCTCATAGTTAGATTACTAGTAAGGTCAGTGGAGCATATGCCTATGTCACATTACGTATTTGTTTTGCACCAGTGTTTTACAAGATACTGCTATCAGAATGTTTGTGCCCTGGAACTCTTCCCCCCCGCTTTCCCCTTTGAAGGCAGGCTTACGAAGAGAAAATACAGTGGAGAAACCTAGAGGAAAGATTTGCACTTTGGGGGTGTGTAATATGTTTTCCACCATGTTTTTGGCAGAGAACTCTAGATCTCGTAGTGAGTTCTGCAGATGGAATCTGGATAGAAGGAACTTAAATCTCATTCAGTAATGGACGGGTCAGCAATTTCTTTTAGCTGAACTGGCTGCTGGAGGTTGGCAAGAGATCCCATGCTCCAGGGCATGTAAGGATAGCGTAAGCTTTCCTTCCATTCACCATAGTATCATGGACAGCGAAGTGATTGTGCTGTTGACCCCAATGCTGGCAGTATTGGAACTCTCTGGTCTTGAAATAAAATTCCTTTTTCCTAAAAGAACTTCAAATCAAAGTTAGGATTTTATTAAAGACACAGAGGAAAGTTGTTGTGCATCCTTTTTTTTTTTCACTCCTGTGATGTTTCCTGTTTTGCTTCTTGAGATACAGGTCTCATGATGAGGAGCTTCTTGGAAAAGGAAGTCTGTTGGATGAGTCGGGATGAAGAAGAGTCACAATTTAAGAAGTTGGCTCAAGTTTTCATTGCAGGCACTGGATGTTTCTGAGACCAAGCCCTGTGAGAAGAACATGGGGGAAGAAGAGGGAAATGTAGATCCAGTCTTTATAGGCGGAAGCAGGGACTGCAGGATCTGAGAGAGGACATTCCACATACAGCACATAACTTTTTTTTTTTGTTCTTCTCCTTCATCCATGAACTATAACACTTGTTGTTTCTCTGTTCTGAAAACTTAAAAAAATAGAACTCATATCAGTGTCTTTAATACAATCCTGACTTTCCTTTGAATTCACTCTCAGACAAGTTTGAGTTCACTGCACCTAGGTTTTTCTTGATTGGATAGCTGCTGCTTTGTATTTTGGAAACAGATTTTCTTTTTGTAGGAACATATTGAATTCCTAAAGAAGTTTTCAGCATGTACCAGTTACAGAACATGGCATAGGCAGATTTTGCTTATATTTAACAAAACAACTTGTAATACAAAATATTATAAATGTGATTTAAATCTGAGGAAAAAATTCAGTCCCTCTCATTCTATTTGCCCCATGGTATAATTACTTTATAAAATGTTCCTGTCTTGTACTCTAGCTGCATGTCAATATTAAATAAACTTAAAAATAATTGAACTGGTTATTGATCTTCCCCAAGTTCAGATCAAAAGAACTAGGAACTTTTACTTCCCAGCTTCTCTTCTCCTCAAATCCCTGCTCCTCTTCAAGCTCCTGGGGAAACAGGATAAGCTTGTTCATGTGCTGCATAGGTCAATGGACATTGGGTTTGGATGACCAAAGGTTGAAGGCGTGTTCCAGAGCTGAGTGTTTTTTACCGAGCAGAGCTTGTGATCTAAACCAACGGACTGTTTGCTGAAGCACTTGTACTGATTCCAGTGGCCATAGTATGAGGCAGGGTGAGAGGTGATCTAAAGTAGCCAAGGCCCAAATCATATTGGGATTTAGAAGTTGAAACCATCACTTTGAATTGCACTTGAAAATGAATTGGGATCATGGCTCACAGGTATGCTGTGAAGTACTGCTAAGTACTTTGGCCAAGCTGTTCAAAAATCCCCTAACGTTTGGGTCTTGAATAAATAAAGTGATTTTCAAAAGTCAGAATGGCCAGCAACTCCCATTGATGCTAGTTGGGCATTGTTGGATGTTCAGGACTTCTGAAAGTCCGCCTACTTATTCCAGAAGCATAACTTTAGGTTCTTATTTTTTAACATCTTGGCCCCTTTATGAAGCATCTTGAAATAACAGCTAGCCATGTTCTGCACTACCTGAGTGATTTTCAAGCTATACATGATATTGCCTAATGTGTTATGATAATGTAAAATTATACCTCATTGTTTTACAATCAGTATATGCAAGGGGGCCTTTGAAATTTGCCTGAGATGTATGTTTAAAATCTTAAAGTTTAACATAGGTTTCTGTATTTAAGAGTGTTTCTGATGAAGGTGGATAAGAAATCTGCTTGTCTGTCTAATCTGAAAAAAACAATGTAACTGTAATGGTGTTCTACCCTTAATAAAATGTTAGTTATTTTTTTGCATGACTAAATGCTTGGCTTTCGGAGTTGGGATTTTTATATATAAAAATTTATAAGATTAGTTGTTGATAGGTATAGTTCTTTAATGAATAATTTGTATAATTTCACTTTCAAGTAAATAAATGTAATTAGATTAATTTCTTAATGTGTTGGATGTGGTTTTACAGTTTATGATAAGGGAACAGACATTTTAGACACCATAATGGACAGTATCTCCTGACTCACCTTTCTAGCCAACAACTGTATTCTAAACCAGTATTATTTTGCTAGGTAAAGAAACAATGAAATTTCCCGTGTAACTGAAATACTAAACTATAATTGGATTCAAAGTATCTGCTTTTAGAGATTTTATCAGTGATACCCACTTTAAAAAATGTGCTGTATTACTGTATATGGCATACTGATCGATTAGTAGCTCCCAACTAATGTGAGACATTCCAATACTACAGTGATGGGACGATATAAACAGTTGCATAGACTGTCCATTCTGAGAAGTTACTCTTGATGCAATACTAAAACCTTTTCAGGATTCTTGAGCTGCTGATGCATAAACCAGTACATTTTTAAAAAATCAGCTACCATCCATTAGATTAGAACATGAAAACCTGAACATTTATTAGTGTTTCTATATGGCTCTACCCATTGCTGGTGTTTCTCCCAGCTTTGCTTGTTTCACAATACTGACTTTGTTCAGCTAGGCATACCTTCCAGGCACTCTTGTTCCAGGTGTTCTTTTAAGATCTCTATTAAAGCTTTGCTGGTTATAGAGAGCTGTAAAAGTGAGTGACTTTGTGTGATTTTACTTCTCTCCTCTCTTGAGATGCAGCTGCGGGTATCGGAAGAGAAAATCCCTATGAATATAGGGGGAAATACCACTCTAGAAACCCAAACATTAGTAGAATCATAGGATTAGCAGATTAGGAGAGGGTGCAGTCAGCAGCTTCTTTCTTGTTTTAATTTTTTTTTTTTTTTTTGTATTAGTCTGTGAAGAAGAGTGTGGCTTGAATTTGATAAAGTTCTCCTCCATACAGCCCAATGCCCCATAATTAAGCATGAATTGCAACAAACAGTTTTCTCAACTCTGGGTTATTTTGGATGGTGGAAATATATTTTTATTGATAATGAATAAATTACAAGATAATTTAGATGCTATAGTTCAATCTTGTCTAGAACAAGGAGCTGTTAGAGGAATTTATAATGGATGGATTTGATGAAGATTGTACCAAGACCTTTTATATTTCAGTGGGCTATATATTTTAGTTTTGATGGGAACTAGGTTGTTTTTCCTTATGCAAATCTATTCCTCATAATTTTTTGTTTTTATTCTTTGCTTTGCCTGTTTCTTCAGTGGTATGCTATATTACATACTCAGATTTTAACTGTGGTGGAAAACCTTTCTGGGATTATGAGTTTTCCAATTACTGAGGTCCATGATGTTGATTAAACAGAACAAAAACTTTAAAGATGTTTCCTTTTATTTTGTTTACTTTTCTTTGATCTAAAAGTTTAGATATTTTTGTCTATGGATTTTAAAATGAAGGATAAAATAACCTCTGTGACAGGGCCAGCCTGTGGAAAGCCGCACGAAAAAACAACTGCAGACAACTGTGCTCTTGGGCCTGAGTTACTCCATGGAGTTAGAAGTCCTGATTTTTTGATTAGCTGTAAATATATCTGTTAAACCAGACATAGTAAATTCTTTTAATCTGGGTGCATTCATTCATTTTTACTGTGTGGGAATTAGTGGCAATTAGAGTTAGGTTTGGGGTTTCAATTGTGGAAATTCTCACTTCACAGCTAGAACAGAAGAGGTATCAAGATGGAGATAGATAGATAGATAGATATACTGGAGTTTTACCAGGCTAGATGTCAGAAGGTCAACAGTGATAAACAGAAGGAATATATTTTAAATCCACCTCTGTCTTTACATGGTAAAGACTGTTGCAAAATTTGGATATTTTGCATTTCCTCCCCTATCAAACTTGGAGCCCAATCTTACAAACATTGATAGTGATACAGATCCTCCCCAGGTTACGCAAGATCCGACTTATGCAAATTCACACTTATGGAAAAAGTTCCATAAGCCAGCAATAAGATTTTTGAGTTATGGAAATTATTGCATAACGTACCGGTATACGTTTCCGACTTACGCAAAATTCAAGTTACACAAGGCTTTGCGGAATAGAACGATTCCGTAATTCAGGGCGACTGTAGTGTATTCAACCATGAGTAGTCCCTTCATTAGGGCTGCTTGAGAGTACCTTTAATCAGATGTGTAAGAATCTGCAGGATTGAACCCTGGTCTGTATTATTAAAACAATGTCACTCAATAAATATGGAAAGGCCAATATAAAAGTGTCAGGTGCTTCAGACTTTCTCACACCTGAAAGCATAGTCATCAGCTATTCCGGAGTCAAAAAGAAAGACTTTACAACCAAACCCAGAGATGTGTCTTTTTAACTAAATTACCAAGTATAATACAAGCTTAATAGCATTTTGAATCTTGAACATAATTAAGGCAATGTTGTCTATGAGGAATTGTTGACTGGAAGAGAAGACTGAATATAGTCTTTGACTTTGGAAGGCTATGTGTTGTTTTGTAACTGGAGTTTTGCCCTACTAATTCTTTGTGGAAGAAGATGTAGACTTGCTAGAATGTATGAGACTCCTTGTAAAGAACTGAGTCACCTTTCAGATTCACTAAGTTACACATGGATGACTATGATTTCCAACTTAACCTGGGAACAGACAACTAGTTTATAAATAAAACGAGGAATACTTGTAAACAACCAGTTTAGACATCTCTAAACACTCCTTACTAGGGAAGATACTTTATTCAAACATTTTAAGGGTTAGATTTTCAAAACTGGCTGCATAGTTAGCCTCCTAAATCCATATGTAGGCACCAAAATCAATGGCCTGATTTTCCCAAGTGTTCAGCATCCAGCAAATCCCATTGCTTTCAGCACTTTTTAAAATCAGGCCACTTTTAAGAGACCTAAATATGGACTAGGCGTAGGAGCATAACTATGCATCAAGTTCCACATGTTTTGGTCAAAATATTCAGTTTAAAACATAATTTATTGGTAAACCTGAAAACTGTCCAATTAAGTTTACTGAAATCTGAAACATTATGATTGAAATTTTACAGTAAATATTTTTTCATATAAGTCAGTTTTTTCAGTTGTATGCTAAATTTAAAATAGTAATGCATATATCTTTTATAAAGCAAACTCAGGTGCTTTTTTGGGGGGGATTAAATCTTTGCTAATGTATATTAATAAGAATATTTTTCATTTGTAGGAAAATGGATCAAGAAATTTTGACTGGGTATTTTAATATGAAGTTTTATACAAAGTTTTGTGAGCTTGGCCTCAGTCCTGTAAAAATTCATGCATATGCTTAACTTTATGCACTCTGAGTTGTTCCACACAAGCCAATGGAACTACTACTCACATGAGTAAAGTTACACACAAGCAAACGTTTCTTTAGTACTGTTAATGCAGTTTTCATAATGTGAAATAACTAGATACTTGGTCCTGCTTTTGAATAGCAGACTTGTAACTTTTCAAAACTACTTGTGTGCTAAAAATCCAAGCAGTGACTTGTGAAAATGAGGTTTTCCCCCTATCTGTACCAGTACTTTGAAAGGGGTGGGGGTGGAAGAGAACATTGTTTCTTTTAAAATAAGCTTTGTTGGATTGGTTTATATATGGTTAATATAATCATGACGCTATGTTATGTTTTATCAGTGCCCGCCCCCAGCAGAATAACTTGTTAAGAGGAGGCAGATTTTCACTTAGTGAATAAATCCCTGGACACACGTTGTTGCTTGTCGGTGTTGTCTTAGCTGCTCTCCTGTGTTGGCGTTCATTTTATCCAGGAGCTGCTGTGAGAGTTGTAGAACTGTTTGCCCAATGTAAGTGTGTGTGTTCAGTTGTAGCTATGCTGAATGTGATAGGATATCCATTTTAGATTTCAGACTGTGTATGCAATCAGGAGGGAAGTCACTTGAAGAATTAATTTAGCTCCTCTTTCACTTTGAAATAGCCTGTAAATATTAGGTGAATTTTCAAGATTTGTGTCTCTTTACAAAATCTATTTTTGGTATCCTTCATTACTTATTGTTTGGTTTCTAGTCTAGGAAGTAAAGTCTGTAGTGTTGAACAATAAAAAGGTTTGATTGATTAGAAAGTTTCTACTCATTTGCTTCAGGACAAAATCTCAGTTCTTCCAGCAACAGTTTTTAATTTAAAACCCCGAATGAGCAACAAGGACTTGTAGCTGGTTGCATTTGTTTTCCCATTGATTTCTTTAAATGGTGATTTGAGCCTCTTTAAATAACTAGTTAAACATAACTGCTGTTTGTATTTTCAGTGAATCTTTTCTGCAAACATTCTGAATTCATTTAATCAACAGAACAAAATGCCCATGTTTAATATTTTTTATGGATTGAACAGGAACAGTAAAGAAAAGCTTAATCTTAAAAATGCGTAAAGGAATTTTTTAGCTGAAATGGGGGCAAGTATTTTTAACCTTGCAGTGGAGGAAAGAGGGAACAGTAGGAGCTAATAAATGAAAGTATCTTCTGGAAATTTTAGTAGCAGAAGCTGACACAACTTTCCCCATGTCAAACTTGATCTGAGTCCTTGAAAAACTATGAACAGCAGTACTGCTGCCCTATAAAATAATTGCTTAAAGCCTTCTTAAACTTCAACAGGAGGGTTGTAGCTGAAATAGAAACTGGCTGATATACTGACTGCTTCTATGTGTACTGTGACTTTTATTTTTTTTAAAAAAAGAAGTCAGGGCACCTCTGGTGTCCTGGAGCATAAAACTTGTATCATAGTTGGCCCTGTGACAAATGCTATGCCTGTAATTTAGAGCCATATAGGGATGTTCTTTGCCTAGAATCACTTGAATTACACCACCTTTCATGTCATGGATGTAGTATCTGCAGCTTAAATAGATAATGTGTGGGTGTTATAGCTTGCGGAGGAGCAAGGGAAGATCAGAACTATTAATGTGAATATTAATTTGCTTGTATCTTCAGTTACAAGAAGTATTTGATGGTAATAGAATGGAATGCAAGATTTCTGGTATGCTGTAAAGTCCGTAGATCTATAAATCAGGAACGAATACTTGACAAATTCTTTTTGAATGAAAAACATGATTACATGAGAGTTTGAGGGGTATGGAATCACCTACCAAGTGCTCCAGTGTACTAAGTTTTTAGACAGACTTTTTAACTAGTGGTAGCTAGAAGTGAACTTGCTTTTCATAACAGCGCAAATGTGATTGCTTTGAGAGAAATCTCTATTGTTTTGAACACTGCAGGAGGGAAAATCCTGTTGTCTTGCATGTTTTATCATCTAAACTTTTCTAAAGGGTTCTATTTGTTACGTTTGCACTTAGTGGGTAAATTTACCTTTTAATGTTTGATAACATTCAATCATCAAAAAGTGCTTTTTAAAATGAATCTCACTGAAAAGAGGAATTATAATTCACCTTTTCTCTTGCAGAATAGATTAAAAAATGTTATCTTAAATCAGCTGTTGTTGGGGAAGAGGTAATGCACAGCAAGGTTCACGTCAGTTTAATTTTTGCCACTGCCTGAATAGATTGTGTCCAAGTTTTCATCAGAGGGAAGATTAAAAGACACACTGTTGGTTCTCACTCTCTGGTTGCTTGTTTCCTTCATGCAGCATATTTGTTTGGTAATGTATTCTCATTGACCCCTTGGACTCTGAACTTGGCTTTATCAGTGTCGCTTTCACCCTTCAGCACTGTTGTCTGATGGTTCCTGGCCCTCAGATTTCTCTTTGGTAACAATTTGTTTGGCTAGAAGAGTAAAAAACTGGGAACTTTATGCTCTAAATTTCTCACTAGTTTTTCACTAAGGACTTTTCTGTCTATAGTTGAAAATTTACCAAAATAGCTATTAAAGCACAGTTATTTTGATATAAATCCCTGTGTAGACAATCTTGCTGCCAAACAGGTTTTTTGGTAGATTTCCAAATGTAGACAAGCCCTAAGATGAAGTGTTGCTGTTACACCCCAAGTTCATTCCAAAGGTCCCCTCTGAATTCCACATAAATTGGGTGTGCACCTACCTGTTTTCTACCACAGCCCATACACTGCCATAAGAAACAGAAGTTCCATTCCCTGAATGTCCATCGAGCTTTCGCTTTTCACCTGCAAAGGACCAGACCCTTCAGGAAATCTCTGAGACTCTTTGATACCATTGCTGAGCGGATGAAAGGGGAAGCAATCTCGCAGGGACTCTCTAAATGGATCTTGGATTGCATCCTGCTTTGCTGTGAGACCTTTCACTGAAAGTGTAAGGCCACACTCAACCAGAGCCCTGGCTGCCTTGGTGGTTTCTCTTTAGGGTGTCTTCCTCCTGAAGATTTGTAGAGTGGCAACATGGGGCTTTGTGCATAACTTTACTAGACATGATGCCCTAATACAACTGACTTCAGTAGGTGCATCCTTCAGTACAGTGGTCCTGTAGTCTGCGGCCCAGCATGGTTTCTCAATGAGATGCCCAGAGCGAATACCATAGGGTCCACAGCTTGAAGAAGGAAGAAAGGTGACTTACCTTATGATATTTGGAGTTCTTTAAGACTTTTGGTCTCTAAGAGTTTTCCACTACCCCGCCTACTTCAGATCCTTTACTAGATATTCGCAGTAGAGTAGGAACTGGAGAGGCAGTTGGTCTACACCGCCCCTTATGCCCTTGCTTCAGAGCATGAGAAGACTCTGGGTGCAGGCATGGATCAGCAATGACAATAGTAAAAATCTTGGAGTTTCAGGTGCATGATACACATTCCCATTCCCAATCAAATGCCCATAGGGACCACACATCTCAGAGAGCTCCAGTTATCGAAAGGTGGGTAGGTAATTTTTATTTTTGCTGGATCTCTGTCTTCATCTCCCATTCATAATGATAACTCGAGAAGGGAGGAAAAATCTCTTGGGGGTTTAAATAGATGACGACCAAGCTTTTTTTAAAAAAAGTTTGTAAATATATATGTATTGGCTCCTGTTGACAATATATCAAAGTTTAAGGGCTTGAGAGGACTGAGATGAGGTTTGCATAATTGTGTATGTGTGAAGAAAAAAACCAGGCTTTTTCTTTCTTGAAATCCATTATTTTCTGTGTGTTTTTTGTTTGGAAAATCTGAAGAAGTAGCACAAGATAAAACTTTAGCCAAAGAATATCAGAACACTCTCTGAAAGCTTCACAAGAACCACTGAAAAATGTATATTTGAGTATAATAAATCCAGTAGTGCATCGTACCGTTCAATGAACTAACTAGCTTTGTCTCAGAGGAAAAGAAGCTTACATTTATTGTTATTTAACTAACTTTTTTGTTAAATATCTGTTCTGTGACCTGGATACATATAGATGCCCGTAGGTACAGTGAAATAAACATTGTGAAAAATCACAGTGTGTTCTGGTGACTGGAAGGCCATAAGGCTAAAAGGCTCCAATATTCCCACTACCCAAAAGGAGCAACAGATAAATATTTGGAGACATCTGGATGCCTTCTCCCATGATGTTTAATGAATAAATATCTTTTGAAAATTAAGGGCCAGGTCCTTACCTGCAACTGGTGTAAATTCACATAGTTCCATTGAAATAAATGGGGGAAGGCCAACTTACATCAGCTGAGGATCTGGTTCTGTTTAAGCCATTCACATACTGCAGGGGTGGACAGCCTGAACCTGAGAAGGAGCCAGAATTTACCAATGTGCATTGCCAAGAGCCACAGTAATATGTCAGCAGCCTTGCATTAGCTCCACCTCCCAGTGCCTCCCGCCCACTGGCTGCCCCGCCAATCAGCTCTTCTTCCTCCCTCCCGGCACTGCCTGATCAGCTATTTTGTGACATGCAGGAGGCTCTGGGGAGTGTAGGGGAGGAGCGAAGGGCATGGCAGGGTCAGGAATGGCTGGAGTGGGGGCTGGACCTGTGGCAGAGTCGGGGTTGAGCAGTGAGCAACCCCCAGCTCACTGGAAAGTTGGCACCTGTAGCTCCAGCCCCAGAGTTGGTGACTATACAAGGAGCTGCATATTAACTTCTGAAGAGCCACATATGGTTCCAGAGCTACAGTTTGGCCACCCCTGACTTACTGCAAGAAAAAAAAAATGGTTTTCAGAGAGGACCAGTCGCACTGTTTGCTTAGAATTTTCAAAAGCAAGCAAACTCTAAGTATATATCTTTTCAAAGTGACCCAAGCCATTTTTCAGTCACTGATAATGCTAAAACCTGTATTGCTTTTGAGTTGACCTAGTTTTAATCTTGTCTGAGTTGTTTTATGGTTAGCACTGTCACGTGCCAAAATAGATCCCATTGGTGGATTTAAATAATTTCTTTACTTCTGAAAGGACACACTGTTACAAGCTTTGCAGACTTTCACTTTTTCAATCTTTCTTTTGTTACAGGACAGGACACTGCAGTTGTACCAGTTTTGAAGCAAAATATGGAATGTGTTTCACTGCTGACTGAACACAGCCAAATGAACAGTATTGACAGTAGTTTGAAAATCAGCAGTTAGCAGTTTGTTCACTACCCAGCACTTTCCAGAGAGAGCTAATTGTTTACAAGAAATCTGCTTTATAAATCCATTACAATACTCTCCAACTTTGTCTATTTAAATATTTGCAAAGGGGAAGCATTTACCTACAAGCACACTGGGAAAAATGGCAATGGAGGAATACCTGTGGATGGTCATTGTGGGTTTTATTGTTGCTTTTATTTTGGCATTTTCAGTTGGTGCAAATGACGTTGCCAATTCTTTTGGGACTGCTGTGGGCTCTGGTGTGGTCACTTTGCGCCAGGCCTGCATCTTGGCTTCAATTTTTGAAACCGCTGGGTCAGTATTACTGGGAGCAAAAGTAGGGGAAACAATTCGGAAAGGTATCATTGATGTTAATCTATACAACAGCACTGTGGATCTGCTAATGGCAGGAGAAGTTAGTGCAATGGTTGGTAAGTAACTGTCTTTCATTTTTGAGTAACAATACGCATCGAGTTATAATCCCATTCTTCATGCATTTTTCTATGCCATTTAGACATTCCAACTTTCAGTACTTTACATGTCTGGTTTTCCTTTCTCTTTTAAAAGGAAACCTGGAGTACTTTTATGAGTCTCTTGCCTTTTTTATTACTTACATTCTAATCATTGACTTCTCTTTAATGTTCATAACTTTTAATTTTTAAAAAAGAATGCTCATTCTGTAAAATGAATCGAATAAATGGTCTAAAGAGGTACCAAAAGAGTGACTTTTAATTTGGAAAATGTATTCATAGGAAATACACCATTTGTGACCGTACAAAAGATCTTGATGAAATGGCAGTTTATAGTGAATACCTATTCTGAGGATTTAGTCCAACTGTTAATTTACTAGAAGATTAAAATATTCACTTAGACTCTTCACTGGCCACATGACTGATTATAATTATTGTATACTTGTTCTAAGGCCATAACATTAAAAGGAATAATAGATTAGAGAGTGATCAACTTCATGTAATTTTAATCCTTCTGATTCATAGTCCCTCATAAAACTAAAAGACATGTTTGTTTTTTCTGTCTATTGACATAGCTTTTATTTGCCTTTAATCTAAGCCTTGGTTAGATCAAATACTGTGTTCAGAGAGAAATTAAATTAGTCCCAGACCATGTTCTTCGTTTCTATGCAAGAAGTGCTGTGAACTTTGGAGATGTGTGATAAGAAGGAACAGCAAAAAGGACAAATGCAACCACATTTTAAAAAGGTTAGGGAGAGCCAGAAGGGACAATTTTCAATGTAAAAAACAATTAAAATGGGGTCAGTGTGCAGTCTTGCAATGTATTCCTTGAAGCCCCAGCTGCTGGAGTCATCTGATTATGTGGCAATATCATCTTATTTTTAAATGAAAGTTTCCATCCCACCCAGCACACGCAGGAGTCCCTGCCCTTAGAATCTCCCCTACCCCTAGCATCCTTCCCTTCTATACCCATCCATGCGTTTCTGTCTAATTCCTCTAATCTCTCCACAGTTTGTCAGCAAAGTATCTGCTGCACAAAGCCTAACACACACAGCTGTTTTTCTTTCTTTTCCTTCAGAACACACTTTGTGTGGGGTTTCAGTCTGAGCACTGAATGCTGGTTTCTGTAATGCTGTTAGGAGGTTGTGTGTTCTGGGGCAGGGAGTCAGGATACCTCTTCAAAAGGGGAGATGGCATTCTGTTAGCAGGGCCCCAGAAGATCTTTGCTTTCTTTCACTAGCCAAGAGGGATAGGAGTCAATCACATGGGATGCTCTCCCCCTTCTCTCTTTCCATGACTACTACTTGTGGAGATAATGCCAAATTCTGGGAAGAAGAGTATAATAATATCTCTGGCCCAGTGCCTGACTTATTGTCTGACTTAAATTCTCAAACACTAGGTCTCTCTAGATCTAGGATAGAGCCTTTTTCTAGGTTTCCTAGTACCACTACACTGTATACTTAGACTTGCCCACATGGTGCGGGGGGAGGGAGTGGGGGAGAGGTTAGCACAGACATAGCTGCATAAATTTAAACTGCCACTTGCTCCAGGGCAGCATACTCTGCTTTGAAGTTTGTGACACGTCTTCTGGCCCTATGTTCTTAATAAATATAATCTCCTTTAGCAGGAAGGCTTCACTTTCCTCATTTGTATCTATTTCAGAGGAGGGCAAACTATGCCCGTAGGCCCGTCCTGCCCAGCCCCCTGAGCTCCTGGCTGGGGAGGCTGCCGCCAGCCCCGCCTCAGCCTTCCCTTCTCCCCCGGAGCCTTAGCGTGCTGCGTGCGCAGTGCTCTGGGGGGGCGAAGCAGTGTGTCTGGCTCCATGTGGCTGCCACACGCTGCTGAGCAGCGTGGTAAGGGGGGCTGGAGCCAGGGGGTTGCATAACGGGCGGGGAGTCCTGGGGGGCAGTCTGGGAGCAGGCAGGATTGGATGAGGCATGGGCGTCCTGGAGGTCTTTCGAGGACGGAGGGGGTGGATGGAGTTGGGTGGAGGGTTCTCAGGAGGAAGTGGTCAGGAGCTAACGAGCAGCGGGGGTTGGATGTGGGTGGGGTCCTGGGGGTGGTGGTTGGGGGAGGTCTCTGGAGGGTGTAGTCAGGGGACAAGGAGCAGGGGGGTTTGGATGGGTTGGGGATTCTGAGGGGCAGTTAGGAAGTGGAGGGTCGGATAAGGGTCAGGGCCAGGATATTTGGGGAGGCACAGCCTTCCCTACCCAGCCCTCCATGCAGTTTTGCAATCCCAATGTGGTCCTCAGGCTAAAACGTTTGCCCACCCCCAATCTACTTGATACCCCTAGTCCAGGCAAAGGAGGCCAAATTTGTAAGCGTTGAATACTGCCTGCAAAGGCAGCTGGCCAGAAGCTCAAAGAACACCGCTCATGTGCAAAGACATTATATAAGCCAGTCTGAACTCTGTGACCTGTTGCATTCCCGTCCTCTAGTGATGGCTTTAAAAACTAAAGTCCTCATTTTAAATCTCTGAGTTAATGAAATAAAATTCACTAACGGCAAATGCTCTTTTTCTTTGCCTTGAGTCCCTCTCCAAATTTCCTTCCTTTCTTATCCATACCAATTGCTTTTATTCCTTTGTTTTTCCCTCTTCCTTTTAATCGGGTTGTTTTTCTTCTTTTCTTTTTCTCCCTTTTCTTTGGGCAGGCCTGGGAAATAAATTTTCTCCCTTTCTCTACATGGAATGGACTCTTACCCACCATGATCACACTACTGTGCACAGGGTCTGCTTTAGTAATTTGAGGAGGGTCAATGAAATGATTCTTCAGGGCACACCTAAATGTAACTCTTTATATAAAGAGCAGCAGCAGCACTGGAGCTCTGCTACTTTGCTTCGGGCTGTGCGTAATTCCCAGCGTTTAAAATGTTTAATTGAATTGGTTTCCCAGTAAGATGCAGGTTTGGGGACCATTAGAATTTGAAGGGGATTTTGATGAATTTTACCACTTATGACAACTGGTTGATGCTATACAATATCCCAATGCAGTGGATAACTATTACCCCAGTGTTATTCATAGGAAACTCAGGCAGACAGCTTAGGTGACCTGACTAAGACAACAGAGGGAGACAATGCCATAGCTGGGATTAGAAAACCTGAAGACCCTTGCTCTCAGTCCTGTGCTTGGTCCACTCTTCCCAACTGCATCTTGCACTGTGAGATGCCCTATTGCCACGTGCACATCACAGGAGCCAGATCAGCATCAGGCAGCTGGCTAGGAGGGAGAATTTGCAGCAGCCATGTTCATAGCATTTACCCAGATTGGTCTGAGGTCCTCCAAAAATCATGGACTTCACAAGTCTCAAAGGCTAGCCCTAGGCGGTCATAGTGGGAGCAGTGCAGAGCCTGGGGTCTTTATAAAATAATGACAAGGATGGAGAATGTTTGTATTGGTGTTATAGCCGTGTTGATCCCAGGATCTAAAAGAGACAAAGTCTGAGGTAATATCTTTTATTGGACCAACTTCTGTTGGTGAGAGAGACAAGCTTTTGAGCTGCACAGGTCTAGACAATCCGGCCTCCATGACTTTGGACTTTGCAGGCTCCAAAAGCTAATTCTGCCCTCACTCAAATTGTATTTCCATCTAGTCCCCAATCTCCTGCCTTAAATGTCTCCAGGTCACCTTTCTTCCTTGGGTCTTACCATCTAACAGTGCCTCTGGAGCCCCCAATTGCTTTCTCTCTAGTTCTCCTACCTTTTATTGCCTGGGGATGATAAAATAAGGGATAGTAACAGACCTTGTATATTTATCAGCAATCTCGCCACAAGTCCAGCATGGCTTTGGTTTCGTTGTACGTTTTTTTGTGCCCTGTCAGAGAGGGAACCAAATATATTCGATTTATAAAAAAAAAATTGCTACATAATTTACAATTTTATATCTGGTTGACCTATCTGATCTTTTTACGTACTCCACCACATCTTTTCATTCACAGCACATCCCATGTGCTGGCCTCAGGAGTTTATGAGTTCATCTATTCTTATTTTAGAGTAGGACAACAAGAAACCTATAAATTACAGAGCAGGTGCTCCTTGTTTCAGCTAGGGTTTCCAGCGGGGTAGAAGTGCCAGTTGTTTTGGGACAGAGTTCCAGCAGAGATTAGTTTTACTAGTTGACTTCCATAATGAGCTATATGCAGTGCCAAGATTGTATAACTCTGTCTCTGTAAGAGGAAAATTTGACTATGAAATAGCTGATTTAAAATGATAAATCCTTGTTCAAACCTATCTAAAGCATTTTCATAAGTGTACCTTGAGTTCTACCATCATGTTCGTTGATCAGAGTTAAATGTGTCAGTTTGGACAGACTCAGCCAGAGTTTCCTAATAAAGGTCATACTGAAGAGCTGGTGCTTACTGAGGTGACAGTTGTCCTAGCAAAGGTCATTGGTATCCTAAAATTTCAGTCCCCATCCTCAGAAGTGCTTGTATGGTTTAGGTCCCCCATTCAGAGTCATTCCCAGAAATCACATTAGGTGTATTGGGCTTCTCTTCTACTTCTTCTGTCACTTCCAGCCCCTCCGTTCCTCTTTTTGAGCAACACTCACTTTGTTTTGTCTCTTCTCTCCCACTATATTACTATTATCTGCTGCCCATACAGCCGCTCCATCCACCTTCCTTTGTGACTCCTGTATCTCTCTCTCTCTCTCTCTCCTCACAATCCTTCCACTCGTCTCCCCTTTCCTTCCACCTTTATGTTGATGAATTTTGTCTCCTACTGGCTGCCCACCTTAGTGCTCTTTCAGCCTTGTTCGATCTTGAACCCTAGATCAACTTGTCTACTTGCCAAAACAGACTCCACAAAGCACTGCTCCCTCTGGTCTTTGGATTCTGGTCATCACCTGGTCTCCTCAGCATCACCCACCTGTCCCTTATCCATTGCTGCTCCACCCAGCCCTTCTGTAGTTTTCAGTCCACCAGAGTTTTCTCTGCCACATCACATCTTCCCTCTCCCTCTTCGCTCTCATCCATGGAGTCACTTGTCGGTTGCTCCAGAGCCACCTCACAGTGCTCTGTTTCAGCACTTCAGGGGCCTCATATGCTGCATAATCTTTTCAGCATGTTACCCTGTGAAATTGGAAGGCCTGAGAGCCCTCTTGTGAGTCACCCTAGAGAGGCTCCTATAAATCCTCAGAGAGGAAATTTGAATCAGCCAAGACCCCAGAGTGCCAGGACTGGGACGCATCAGTACACGCCTAGCTGCCCTCTGCCAAGCCCAGCAGGGTAGCTTCCCCTCCACAGCATCTGGCACTGTCACCCTGGAAGCAGAGGACTCTTTCAAGCACTGGCTTCTCTACACAGTTGCAGCCGTGGTACTATGCATCAGTGGTGCTGAGCTCCAACAAGAGACTGAGGCAGGAGGCAGTGAGAGGGGCAGCAGCTTCCTCTCCGCTTCTGGCTCTCCCAGGTGTCTCCATGCCAAGGCCTCTAGAGGTTCCCTGCTACTAGAAGCAGAGCGGGGACGGGGATTCTGGTTAACAATACATGCTAGGAGACCTTGCACAGTCATTGTGGGTCTCTGCAAAGCACTCGGTACTGGCTGCAGCCTATCGGGAGAGGTCGGATCTCTCAGGGCTGCTGTGGCTGGTGCTCCCTGGCACAGGAAGATTTGGTTCGAATGCAGAGTTCCGTCCTCTAATGCAGCCCATGTCAGAGCCCTATGAACTTGTGTCAATGCACCAACCCTCACCCATCACAGAGACAATTCAAGCCATTTGAATCCTCTACCTGGGCCAGTCTGGACTCTGTCCTCACTTTGAGCTGAAGGACCTTGCCTGTTAGCAGGAAGGGGAAGGGAAGGCAAAGGACCTCTGCTTTCCACAGGTGAGAGAGCATTCATCCTGGGACCAGAAGTTCCTTGATCTGCCAGAAAAAGTCAGGGAACTTCCTGTTTGTCCTTGTGGCCTGCCTAAAGGGTTTCCCCAGGTCCTGCAAGTGACAAGTAGCATAGAGCACAGCAAGGCACCCTGGTCTCTAGGCTACTGAGCAGTAAGCCTATTACTATCAGATACCTAAGATGAAACCCTTGACCCCTTTGACTAGGGTGAGCTGCCTGGTCCAAGAGACAGCCACCCACTTAGGGAAGATTTATTTCATCCTATAGCCACCAGAGAAAACACAGATTCAGTTCTGGGTGTAATATCTGGCTCAAGATGTCCAGTACCGGAAAAGCGAGGGACTTGTGAGAAAGTGAGCCAAAGGGATGCAGCCATAAGAAGACTGTTGAGCCCAGCATTTGGAGATATGCCCAGATTGTGACCTCAATTGCCTGCATCAGGCCAAGCAACCTGACACTTTAGCTTCAATAATTATGGCTTCGAGAGAAGCAACCTGCCTGACCCCATTTGTCAAACCTGTGAGATGGATCTATTTTACAATCTCACCATTTACCTCCAGGAAGAGGTGAACTTTATTTTCTGCACAGATTGTGGCTTGCTCTGATTTTGACTCAACAGAGACTCCTGGAGTGATGCAGTGTAGGCCACCATCGCTTTGTGAAAGGGACAGGATGCTGCGGCAGGGCTGAAAGACTGCATTTTGATCTGCCAGTGGCATCCTAGATGCATAAGGAGTTCAGTCAGGCTGGGAATTTGGGAGGAGGCATCCTGCAAGGTCACTATCCAGTGGCCCCTACCTAGTATTCTTTCTGCTCTAATCTCAGTCTTGAACTCTGGGGTGTCTCCTACTGTCACGGCATAACCTGTTAATGTGTCCTCTTGACCCTATTCTTCTCCTTTTCTCATTCCCACTCTCCATCATCTCTTTTGGCATGGTCTGGTTTACCAAAAGCTAAAAGTCCTCTCCCTCAGCCCCTCTGTCTCTTCATCTTCCTTCCTTTTATCTTGAATATGCATTCCGTTCCCACTGCCTTCTTCCTCTAATTCTCTGTCAACGTAGAAGAGGAGCAGCCAGTGTTGAATGCCTTTTTTTAGTTCCACTGACATCATCTCTGCTATCAAAGCTTCCTGGTGAATTGAACAATGTGTCCAAATGAATGGGACGTACTCATTGCCTTTGAATGGAGCATGCAGAGTTCCCAGTCCAGACAGCAATGACACTGAAATATTGCCTGGATGTTAAGACCTTGAGCTTGACAAACCAGCATTAGTGTTCTCTTGATGCACTACTCCAGTTATTTGCCGACATTGTGTCTGTCCCTTAATTGTGAATCTAGTTCCTTCTCTGATTTTTCTTTTCCTTGCCTTACCACTCATCACCCAGCAAAAGCATTACTGTTCCTATCCAAGCCTTGGATACTCAGCCACTTTGGAGCATCTCTGTGTTGCTTCATTCCCCCCTGGTAGTCAGAATAGTTGAAAGGGCATTTCATCCTCCAGTAGCCACCTTTGCAAAACACCCAAATGCACCACAATGTTCTGCTGCCAAGTAACTGGACTTGCTCCAGCAACATTTGAGACTAAGACCCTTCACAGATTATTGGTCAAACCTTTCATGTCTCTTTGGGGTATGCTGGCATATTCATATCTCATAGGGGTATGGAATGGCTTCTGTATGAGGAGAGGTTAATAAAAATGGGACTTTTCAGCTTGGAAGAGAGACAACTAAGGGGGGATATGGTAGAGGTCTATAAAATCATGACTGATGTGGAGGAAGTAAATCAGGAAGTGTTATTTACTCCTCATAACACAAGAACTAGGGGTCACCAAATGAAATTAATAGGCAGCAGGTTTAAAACAAACAAAAGGAATTATTTTTTTCCACACAACACACAGTCAACTTGTGGATTTTTTTTGCCAGAGGATGTTGTGAAAGCCAAGGCTATAACAGGATTCAAAAAAGAATTATTTGAGTTCATGGAGGATAGGTCCATCAATGGCTATTAGCCAGGATGGGCAGGGATGGTGTCACTGACTCTGTTTCCTAGAAGCTGGGAATGGGTGATGGGATGGATCACTTGATGATTACGTGTTCTGTTCATTCCTTCTGGGGCACCTGGCATTGGGCACTATCAGAAGCATGGGCTAGATGGACCTTTGGTCTGACCCAGTTTGGCCATTCTTATGTTTGCTCTGTATGCATGAGGATATCAGCAGTTGTTACCAAAAGTGAGGTTTTTTCCCAGCAGCCACTCTTAGGCATGGTCTACACTAGCGGGGAGGGTCGACCTAAGATACGCAACTTCCGCTATGTGAATACCATAGCTGAAGTCAGCACATCTTAGGTCGACTTACTTGCCGGCCTCACAGTGGCAGCGGTCGACAGCGGGCTCCCCCGTCGACTCTGCCTTGCGCCTTTTGGCGAATTGGAGTTCCCGAGTCAATGGGAGTGCCTCTGAGGATCGATTTATCCCATTTTTTATCGCGTCCTAACATGACATGATAAATCGATCCCCAATAGATCGATCTCTATGTGTCAATCCAGCCGGTAGAGTAGACAAGGCCTTATGCATGTTAGCTCTGACTTTATGCACAAATTGATCAGATGGGTCATAAAGGTTGAAAGCTACCCAAAAGCAGCACAGCTGTAGTAAAGCACTTTTATGCCACCTCAATGTCCCATTAGCCTGAACTAGACAACAGGACAGACATGAACTAAAGATAAAACTGGTCTGTAAATATTTGAGTGGTCACGAAGTACTGTTGGTAAGGCAGAATCTCAAGGAGATGTGAAGTTCAGAGGTAAGCTATGTCAATATGTCCTAGAGGCTGACGGAGCATTATAAAGAATGTTTTGTTCAAGTTTCTGTTGTGGGTGAAGGGAGTAGGCAGCCCGGGAAGAGGAATGTGAGCATGTGGTTGAGAGAGCCATGCGGTACACTGTTGTTATTGTTCATGCTGTTATCATTGTTTATATCTGATATTTTCCCCCCACTTCAACTTCTAGGTTCTGCTGTTTGGCAGCTGATTGCCTCTTTCTTGAAACTCCCAGTATCTGGGACCCACTGCATAGTGGGTGCTACCATTGGATTCTCGCTTGTTGCGATCGGTACGCAGGGTGTTCAGTGGATGCAGCTTGTCAAGATTGGTAATTGACATTTCCTTTTATGCGTGAGGGTATGTGGAAAATCATGCACTGAATGCAAAAGTTTTTACAGAAATACGCTCATGATTTTAATGTGCTATATTAAACTTCTGTCCCCCTCAAATCCTGTTGTTCAGAAGGCATGTGTGTGTCATGTTCACTAAGGGCTAGAGCAGGGGTCGGCAACTTGCCACACGCTTGCCAAAGGCAGCACACAAACGGATTTGTAGTGTCACTCTGCTGCCAGCTGGGGTCTCCGCTGCCGGTCCCGCTCAGCCCGCTGCCCTACTGGGGTTCCTGCCGCTGGCCCCTTGTCAGCAAGGGTCCCAGCCGCCATCCCGGCTCAGCCTGCTGAGTGCCTGGATGAACTGACTGCCGGTCCCGCTCAGCCCGCTGGCGGCCTGGGATACCAGCCACCGGCCCCCTGCAGTCCAGGCCACCAGCACTCTGAGCCCGCCGCCGGCCAGGGGTACCGGCAGCCAGCCCAGGGCTCTGCTCCTGGCCTCAGCCAGGCGCTTTGCAGCCGCCACCAGCTATGGCCCACTGGCCCCATCCTGGGGCAGTGACGGGTGCAAATAGGGGCAAGAGGGGAAAACTCAGCAAGGAAAAGCAAGGGCAAGTGATCACACTAAACTGATAAGATCTGCATTTTAATTTTAAATGAACATTTTAAAAACCTTATTTACTTTAATACAACAATAGTTGAATTATATAGTATAGACTTAGCGCGAGAACTTAAAATGTATCACTGGCACATGAAATCTTAAATTGCAGTGACTAAATGAAGACTTGGCACACCACTTCTGAAAGGTTGCAGACCCCTGGGCTAGAGAGTGACTTGAGGCATAGCCCGGAGGTGTGTTAACTGCGCCACCCCAGGAGTAGCTCTGGGAGACTGTTCCTCCGGGGCACTCCCTGGGCTGACAGTTCCTCCCCTGCTAACTCCCAAGGGGTAGTACTTTTGGTGGTGGCTGATACCAGCAGCAAATTATGACATCTCCCTTCTCTTCCCTCCTCTCATACACATAGGCTCAGCTGAACTGGTCAGCAAATGAGGGGTGGAGCCAAGGTGCCCCTCATTCCTACCCTTCACACCCCTGCCCCAGGGAGGGAGTAAGCCTTCATGCAGCACCCACCTACCCTTGAGCACCTGGTCCCAAGATCTAGGGTAGCCCCTCTCGGAGTTTAAGGGGGTTCTTACTACTCTGCATGGGCATGTAGTCCAAGTCATGCTCTAGCCTGAGGTTAGTTTTTATGGAGAAGATACTAGCGTATCACAGGCGCATTTGACTAATTGAAACTATAATTTTTTAAAAATTCTGTTCTTGTATTTTTGTTGAAGGTAAAATAGCTGAATGGCCAACGTGAAACATCAGTGTGTGTAAAACTTGTAACTGATCAGTCTATTCTTAAAACCTCACGTCCCAACCATCAGCACTCTTGGGTGGGACTTTCAGAAGCAGTCAGCACTGGCTTAACTCTGCTCCCTGGGAAAGCAGTGGGAGAAGAGCGAGGTCAGCTCTGAGCACTTTAGACAATTGTAAGAAGTTATTTGTCTTGTCAAACCATAGACAGAACTCAGATCACAACAGTATCTTCTGTAACTTGTTGCAATAAATCTTGGCCCTGCCCCTATGAGCGGCCCCAACAGGCAGATCTCTGTGCCTGCACCAAGTGCCACTGAATTCAGTGGGGCTCCACGTGGGAACAGGAGATTGCTCACCCAGAGGAGCATTCAGGATTCAGGGCCATAAAGATTAACCAAAGATCAGGATTCTTATTCTGATAGCATTCAACCAGGGAAAATTCTTGTGCATGGTGCAGTTGCTGTAATTGCAATGCTGTTCTGGAAACCTCATGTGAGATTTTCAGAAGTGCTTAGCATTAGTAAAACTCCCATCAACTTCAGTGGGAGTTGACATAAGCCAGTGCTGAATGCTTTTGGAGATCCCAGGAGAGCACCCAAGCTATATAATCGCAATGCCAGCTGTGCGACAAGAATCAACAGAAACATTGTCTATTGGTTATTTTCCTATATGATAAATACAGAACTTCCTCAATTAAATGGGAGGTTACCAATTATTGTTTATTATATCTTTTTTTCCTCAGTTGCCTCTTGGTTTATTTCTCCACTATTATCTGGTTTGATGTCTGGAATGCTGTTTCTGCTGATTAGATTCTTAATTTTAAAAAAGGTAAGGGCTAGCAACTCTCCCCTTCAGGGCATGGAGATCATGACTGCTGTACTGTAGGCTGTGCACCATTTGGTTGTTGACATTTCCAAGGAGTTAAAAGGATGTTGTGTTAGGATATAGATATTCAGGCCTGTCTGTAAAGGCTATACTTTAAGAATTTCAGTATATGTTTATCATTTAGCTAGTCAGGGAGATATAAAAGAAAGAATCTGTAAGGGCCTTCTTTCACCGTGACAGTTTGAGGCTCTGTTCTTAGGCCAATGCCTTTGGCTAAGCAGCAGAGGCAGCCATAAGCTGGGAAGGAAACGGTCACATCCTCACATTCCAGACCAGTTCTATTGAAGTAAGGCAATCTGGCGCTGTTAGAAAGGGGATCTGATCTCTCACCTCCAGAGAAAGGGAAGAGCCTAGAAGATGTAAAAGAAAATTTGGTTTGATAGTTTTCTATCTGACAAGAATTCACTTATCAATAGACACAGCTGGGAAACCCTTACGTCTTTATAGATGTAGCTGTGAAATCCTCACTTCCATATTGTTTTGTCATTATAGTTCCCACTTTGCTATTGTTTATTTGCATGGTCTCTGTCTGGTTCTGTGATTGTTTCTGTCTGCTCTATAATTAATTTTGCTGGGTGTAAACTAATTAAGGTAGGGGGATATAATTGGTTGACTAATCATGTTACAATATGTTAGGATTGGTTAGGTAAATTTCAGTAGAATGATCGGTTAAGATATAACTAAGAATATTACTATATAAATTAGGGGTAAACAGGAAGTAAGAGGGGATTCAAAAATAAGGAAGAGGGAACTTGGATTGAAGCTTTCTGGAAGTTCACCCCAATAAACATTTAATTGTTTGCACCTTTGGACTTCGGGTATTGTTGCTCTCTGTTCATGTGAGAAGGACCAGGGAAGTGAGAGAGTGAAGGAATAAGCTCTCTAACAACAATTATCTATTTAGCACATGCAGAAACCTTTGTCAGCAGATGGTAACATTCAGTGTACACTTGATTTTAAACAGAGAGGCTAGAAATATGTTTTTAGAAATCACTGAATAGGTCACTTCAGTAATACCAGTAATACCTAGAGTCCTACCAAGATCAGGGCCCATTGAGCTAAGTTCTATACAAACACACAGTGAGAGAGAGAATCCTTGCCCCAAAGAGCTTAGAGTCTAAATAGACAAGACAGATAAATGGATGGAAGATTAGAGACACAGCGAGATGAAGTGACTTGCCCAAGGCCATTCAACAGGTCAGTGCCAGGAACAGAACCTAGGTCTCCTGACTTAAGTCCACTGCCCCATCCATGAGGCAATGCTGCTGCCCATATTTTTAAATTACTTACCATCGAACTGCTATGGTGGCCTTCTTCCTCAAGCTGCTATCCCATTTGTGACTGGAGGCACCATTGGTATGAAAGTAGGTTTCATGAATAATGATACAGACCCAAATCTTTTCCTCAGCATCTACCCAGGGTAACTGGGCTGGGGAGTAGGGAACACAGTGGTTGGAAGTAGGGAGAAAAAGCTAGAAGATCCATCCACCTCATGGTGGGGGTGGATGATTTTTTTTCTCAACCTTTGCTAGTCCTTGTTCTTGTGTACACAACAAACCCATGTGACTTTTCCTCTTTTCTCATTTTTATGCAGGAAGACCCTGTACCCAATGGTCTTCGTGCACTTCCAGCGTTCTATGCTGCTACAATAGCAATTAATGTGTTTTCCGTTATGTACGCCGGGGCACCAGGTGAGTACAATCTCTTTCACGTGAAGTCCAGAAAGAAAGCTTAGTTCTGCCACGCATTAGTATTAATTCATTTTGTATTTGCTAACAGGTCCTGATGTGTACTGTTGAATAATAATAAAAACTTAATGCATGTCTAATTCAAATAATACAGGCAAAAGGATTAGTAGATCTCACTCCATTAGTCTCCCAGAACCTTAATGGTTGTCTTGATTTTTAAAATACAAATTTATGACAATCTGAAGATCAAGGAGACTGTTCAGTAGAGGGTTTTATCTTTTACCCTGAGCTCCACTGCTGCCCTCTTCTCTGTCACTTGTGGCTTCCTAGGAGGCTCAGGACCAGCCTACTTGGATTCTTTCAGGATGTTTTGCCAAAGAGGACATAGTGCTGCAGTCCCTCTAGTGCTGCTTGGGTGTTGTGAGAGTGGTCGGGCTTTTTAAAACTCCACTTAGCAGCTCAGATCCTTAGCTGGCATACCCAATGGAGCGACACTGTTGAGGACCTGGCCCAGTGTATCTGAATTCATTTCCTGTATTTTCCACTCATCATAAGAAACTGTTCATGGCCAGTGTAGCATTAAGGCAGCTCCTCTGAGGGTGTGTCTGTATTACAGAGACACTACTAGCATTGCTACATCACCGTAGCTTTGCTGGCATAAGCCGGTAGTGTAGAGGCAGCTTACTTCGACAGAAGGAGTTTTTCCATTAGTGTAGGAACAGCATCTCCCTGAACGATGGTAGCTACCATATGACAGAAGCGTTCATCCCTCAACATAGCTGCATCTATATAGCGGGTCAGGGCAGCATAGTCAGAGCTGTGGTTTTTCACAGCCCTGACCAATGTAGCTATGTTGACTGAACCTTTAAGTGTATATATAAATAAGTATATAGTCCATGGAAGGGACTGGGGATCCTGAGGGGGATGTTAATGGATAGTACTGTAACTATTCTCTTTTCTTAATTGGAGTGGTGCACACGCTGATTAAGAATAACCAGAAATGTTCCTTTCTAGTTCTGTTCACAGCATGTTAGCCAGGCATTCTGAAGTGGCTTAATAAATAATGTAAACAAAAGAGTAATCTTAACATCCTTCCTTTCTCATCACACTTTCTGAAATATATAAATAAAGGGAGAGATCTATTTTAGACGCAGCGAAATAAGTGGTCGGACTCTGAGGCCCCTGTTCTGTAAGCTCTTACACAGGTGCTTAAGTTAAGCATGTGAATATTCCCATGGTTTTTCAAGATCAAGACCCAAGTTCTTTCTTCCTTTAGGGCCTGATCCTGCAACTCCTAAATACATAATCAAATTGAACTTACATAAGGTGCTCTATTGACTTCAGTGAGGCTCCTTATGTGAGTACGAGTTACTCACATGATTGAAGATTGCAGGATTGAGATTTTGTTGAGCAAGGCACTCAGTTGGCCTATTAAGCAGACGCTGAGGTGAGCATCATGATGTATTGTCCAAAGCAAAGATTTACTGTAGTGGACAGTATGTCTTGATGTATGCTAAAATACTGATGTTCGCACTCATCATGGGACTGGTCCAGCACCAGTGATGTTGATTGGAATTTTGCACTGACTTCTATGGGAGCAGGCGCAGGGCTTATGTGTATTATTGCAGAAATCCTGAGGACCAAGTCTTCAAACCTATGCATGCTATCTTAGGACTTCAAATATCCCATTGTGAAACCACACAAGTCAAGGTTACCTATGGATGTGTGTGTGAAAATGACCATCCCTCTCACAAGGGTTACCAGTAGGCTGTGAACTGAGGACATTTTGCATGCATTGCAGATGAGCTGATGATACTACTTCCTTTGCTGACAATAACAAAAAGCTGCTGTTCTCTAGTGGACAATCCCCAGAGCGGGAAACAACACCCACTTTGCCAGTGTTGCTACCTTAACACCAACTTTCTTCTGCATCTCAGGGTGTATACATGCCTAAATAGTGCACAAGAAAATACTTGTGAAAGTATGGCCCCCAAACCTCTACGTGTTGAGGCTGACAACAGCTGAGAATCTGTAACACTCAAGCCTATAAATTTTTAAGAGGAGTTTCTTTATTCTTTTAGTCAGTGTAAATAAAGGAGTTGCACTGAGTATTCTCCAGGGAAATTCCTTTTCCAATGCATTTGTTTTCAGTATAGTTTGTATATCCACTTCAAACGTTAACTTTCTAACCACAGAAAAATAGTTGGTTCTTGACCTCAGTGTATGGCATTTAACCCTTCCCTTGTACAGGCTTTCTGCATCAAAACGGAGCTCTAGCCCTGCTGAAAGAGCATATTGGCTACCAAGATGTGGGGTTCAGTTTTGTTACAGGTGCAGCAGAAGTAAGCAGTGTGTTATCTTTAGAACTGAAGTTGTAATATTTTAAGCAATTGATATTTTTGCACATTAACTTTTAACTTTCTTCTTTTCTCTTCACAGTGCTAGGACTGGTACTTCCTATTTGGATAATAGTCCTAGTATCATTTGGTATAGCTATAGTATTTGCTGTTCTAGTGTGGATTTTTGTGTGTCCATGGATGAAGAGAAAAATAACAAGTAAGTATTTGGTAGATGAAATGCTAGTGGTGTAAAATCCCTTGTGAACTTGAATATATTCAATTTTAGGTTTGAAAATATAGGTGTTAAAGGAAAGAAAAAGGACTTGCACGATAACTGTATTTAAACCATTTCTTGTATTTTACTGTCAAGTTAAATTAATCCAGGCTTTCTGTTTTGCAATAGGTTTTTAACTTAAAACAAAACTATCTTGCGATGTCCGCTGAATGAGGTTGCAGAGTTTAAAAAACAGAACATTTCAGATTGCATTAGTGAAATGGAGGACTTCAATACCATCGCCTAGTGAACTTGTGGATAGGCACAAGAAATTACATGATTCTCCAAGGGGCTAATGAAGATAAATATGCTAGTAATAAATTCCCATGAAAGATTGTATATCTAGATTAATTAACAAAATAGAAATCAACCCTCTCAAGTTGCTGTATTCAAGTTTGTATTTTTAATGATACTGGCATTTTGTTAGGAATACCAGAAGTAATATAGATAAGTTTGAATAACCCTAACCATCCTTTAAAAGATTGGTTTAGAATTTAATCCTGGCATTTCCTTAGGCCAGTTAAAGAAAGAAGCCGCATTGTCAAGGATATCGGATGAAAGTCTTGATAAAATTCAAGAGGAGGAGACACCTGTTTTTAAAGAGCTTCCTGGAGTCAAAGCAACTGATGAGAGCACAATTCCCCTCACTGGCCCAGTAACAGAAGCTGCTGGAGTGTCAGATAACAGCATAGCAAATGGAAACCATCCCCGTGTGCCATATGGTAAGAAAACATGAACAGACTTATCTTTCCATTGTGTTGATGGGGTATCTTTGTCATGGGCATGTTACATCCATCTATATTAGATATAATTTTTTTGTAACTTAATGTTTCTTAAAAACTCTTCCTCTCACTATGTATACACTTGTATGTTTTCCTACAGCAGTTCATGTTAGGAATTTTTTTGCTTGCTCACAACTTAGTGAAAATATTCTGTTTTTTTGAGGTAAGTTTTCCAAAGATGATTTGAAAAACAAACAGAGGAAATGTTGTTCAGCAGTATTTGAGTTTTATATACAGCTGAAAAAGGATATAATTCTATTCCTAATAATACTTATTTCCTATTCTTATAACCACATTTTAGAAGGCAGAGAGTATGAAAGCAGCTGAACTATAAAAGTTCAAATTTAGTGTGGAAATTCAAAGAATACTGCTCTAGCCAGTTTTGGAAAATTTGGGGCGAGTTTACAATTTTATGACTATTTGGAGTATATCCACTAGAAGAATCACACTTACAAGTCCTCACATACATAAAGGTATCTCTCATTTGAAGCCCTGATTCTGCAAGCTAGTTTGTGTGGATGGATCCTTGTGCTCACATAGAGCCACATTGACTTTGATGGGGCTCTACATGGATGCAAGGGTTTGTCCAAGCGACATGGTGCAGTTGGCATGGTGATGGCCTACGTGTGCAGTGCACATCAGTAAACACCGTTTTTCACCAGAGGCACATTTGGTTGAGTGGTGCCTATTAGCTATTCAGCTGGGAGTTTTTCTTTTTCTCATTGACACTGAAGCAGTGTCTATATTGACCTGTATAATCACTATTAATAGTGGACCATTTGATCTTGTGAGAACAAACTAATTGGATATATTACCTCCATAAATGCACACTACCACTACAGACCTTTTTAAAATAAAACAAAACAACGATATTTTAATGTTGAATAGTTAAAATCCCCAAAGTGAGGAAATGGAAAAGTTAAGATGTCTTCAGCAATGTTAACTTAGCCACTCTGTGAATCCTGTAATCCACATTTAATATAAATGTGTGTGGACAAGCATATGATATAGATAAAAATAGCTATGTGTCACTATGTTTTATTATGTTAATAGAAGTAAAAAATACAGGATATTCAATATGTTTATTAACATTTCTTTAGCAGCTTTAATGTATCCATTTCTGAACTTTTAACTAGGCAACATTAACAACTTTATTTGTAATATTTTTAGAGTGCCCACAGTAGTAAGCTTTTATTCATAAGCTTTAGGGTTCAGTTTATACAGTCTGTACAATCAATGCTCCCAAAATCCAAAGATTGATTACCAGTGAAGTTGCATGGCACTGTATTGCTTATTTAGTGTAAAATTTTCACACACACCTAAATCTCCGTTTTCAAAAGTCACTTAAGAACTTTTAAAATGGGAGTTAAGTTTCTAAATCACCTCAGCGCTTTTGAAAAATTTCGCCTTACTCTGAAGAAACCCATAGTCAGAGGAATGTTCCTGTCCTGAAATGCTTACAATCTAAATAGATAAGCCAAACAAAGGCAAGTAGGAAAGAAGTATTTACTATCATTTTAGAAATGGGTAATTCAGGCATAGAGAAATTATGGGTAGAATTATAAAAGTTGCCTCATGTCAGGCACCCAAATTCCAGTCTAATTCACTTGCTCAAAATTACACAGCGGGTCTGTGGGAGATCTGGGACTTGAACAAAGATGTATGGAGGCCCAAATTAGTGCCTTAACCATAAAACTATCCATACACCCAACTGTAGACATTCTGTTAAAAGTTAACCGTGTTTGTTTGGAAATTGATCAATGCATTCATGTATCTGAGATGAACTTCTGTATCACATACCTCTGATGGCTGTCCCTTCAGCCATTTACACCTTGTTTTGGTGTCTTGCTAAGCACAGAACTTCCATATTTCATATGATAGAAATAAAATCTGACCATCTGCCTTTACAGGAAGGGCTTTCTCTATGACGCAAACCACCATGAAATCTCCTGTTTCCAATGGCACTTTTAATTTTGACGGCGGCCATATGAGGAGTGATGGCCAGGTGTATCACACTGTGCATAAAGACTCAGGACTGTACAAAGACTTGCTACACAAAATACATCTGGACAGGGCAAACAACGATAGGCCCTCACAAGAAAACAATTACAAGATACTGCGTCGCAACAACAGCTACACTTGTTACACAGCTGCCATCTGTGGAATGCCAGTACACGCATCCTTCAAAGCAGTTGATCCATCAACCCCAGAAGACAGTGAAAAGTTGGTGGGAGACACAGTGGCCTATTCTAAAAAGAGAGTTCGCTATGATAGCTACTCCAGCTACTGCAATGCTGTGGCTGAGGCAGAGATTGAGGCAGACGAAGGTGGTGTGGAAATGAAGTTGGCATCGGACCTAGCAGATCCTAACCAACTTCCAGAAGATTCTGTAGAAGAGGAAAAGGAGGAGAAGGACACATCTCAGGTCCACCTACTTTTTCACTTTCTCCAGATCCTAACAGCCTGCTTTGGATCTTTTGCCCATGGCGGTAATGATGTCAGGTAAGTGTGTGAGAACTCACAAGCTGAGTGCTTTTTAATTTAACTCAGTGCTTGGAGAATTATTAGGCACCCAGGAGTAGGGTACATAAGCACTGTAACATAATTGCTTTGCTATAGAATCTTACTACATTGATATAGCCAATGTTTCTAAAGACTTGGTCTGCTCAATTAATATTTTCTTTCTCCATAACAGTGACCTCTTTTCTATTCTACACTGAATAGTTCAAGTTTTGGCAAACTAGCACATGGTGGCCCCTGTCAGGGATCAGGGCCCTGTTGTGTGGTAGATTCTGTATAAATAAGCAAAACAAGGACAGTTCCTGCCCTCGGGAGCTATTTTTACTCAGAGATTAGAGCCTACAGCAAATGAGAAGTTTAGACTATTTTTGTCAATGTACTTTGACTGAAATTAATCTTTCATCATGATGCCCAATCATTCAGTGCGTTCAAGTCATGTGGAATTTCTCTGTTCTCTTTTTACTAACCAAAACAATGTCACCAGCTCACTGTCTACTTCTTCTAAAACTTTTTTTTTTTTTTGCGGGGGAGGGACGGGGGGCTTCCCAAGGTTCAAATGGGGCCCATCAGGGAGTTGCTGCCTCTTGTGCCTTTGACAATCTCTCTCTTAGTAGGCAGGCTTAGTAATGCTGGTCCCAGTGCTAAACTGTGGAGCACCCTACTACCAACGTCTCTCCACTCTGAAGATCACACATTCTATTAGAAACTGGCTACAATTTGTGTTGGGGGTAAAGAGTTGACGTGAAAACCAAACTTTGAGTCTGCTTCTGACACCTTTACTCACGGGGAATAGCATTTTACTCCCATTCATTGTAGATTCTCTACAGTCTGGCTTGTTGCACTTGATAGTGTAATCCCTTCATATAATTTTTCATTTTGACTAGATTCATACTTTGTTGTCCCACTTTGCCCATTTCAGAATATTTTTGTAATGGGGTTATGGGAACCAAACAAACATTTAAGTGGTTTTAACTGGCTGCGTATACTATAGTACATTCATTTTTTTAGACTGACTTGCTACTGCAGCAACGATCCAGGAGTGCATTTTCTCTTCCAAGTCACATAGGGCTGGTCCACAGAAGTGGACTCTTACTCCCATACAGCCCCTGCTGAAGTAATTAAGGCTGTGGGCAGGTGCAAGGGTCTTCCCATCCATATCAGACTGCAGAGCAGGGGTGAGAGTGCACATGTTTTTATCCTCTACTTTGTTTATTTCAAGGTCTCTTGCCTGATAAAATTGCAAGGATAAAACAGACCTCACTTAATTTTGTGGAAGGCATTTATTTAATGGTTGCTTGTTAGCCTATTTTTCTTTCATTTAGTATTGTGTATTGTGCTGATGCCTGGAGGCTTCAGCAAAGGCTTGGGGTTCCTTTATGTTAGGCACTGTGTATACACCACCAAAAAATGGTTCAGGATCTCTGGGCTCCAGATGTAAGGCCCTGATCCTGCAGTTGACTGCATGTGGGTGTACTCCTCTCTACACCTCTGTGGAGCCCCGTTGGCTTCACTGAAACTCAGTACAAATGCAGGAGTGTGCTCACATGCAGTCACCTGCAGGATCAAGGAGTGTATCCCAACAGTGTTTGGGATACACACTGTAAGAATGGGTAAACTTGTATATATCTCACAAACTCCTCTGGTTCCCCCCCCCCCCCCACACCCCCTATGTTGAAAAAAGGTCCCCTCAATGTCAATAATGAGGCTTTCTTAGGAATTAGACTAGTGGGACTGGTTGCAAGGGCTTTAAACCAGGACAAAGGGGTAGAATAAGGTGACAGAAGTTGCAAAGGCAAAATGGCAGTGTAGCAAGGGATGTTTTAGGAAGGGGAGAGGGAATAGGGCACCAAAGTGGGATCTAGGCAGTAAATATAGAGTTGCACTGGACAATCCCTTTAAAATAAAATAGGAGGGATGTGAGAAAGGCAGAGTCACATGGAGGCTGAGTGGTGGCCAGAAAATTAGGTGCCCATGTGTAATGCAGCATGGCAGTGCAAACGATAATGAGCTTTTGGGCTGCTGTATTGCACACACAGGCTACTAGCACGGTGCTTCTGATCAGGAAGCCTTTTTTCTATCTGCATGATTTGCGCCCCTAGGTTGCAGGAAGTAGCCATGAGCAAGATGTGTGCTGTTGTGTGGTTCACCTTTTGTCTGAGAGGCTTGGGGCCCAGCTCATCCACTCATCTTTTAGATTTGTGGTGCCCACTGCTTATGCATGTCAGAGGAAACGTATGAGCTTAGCCAGTCCACTCAGCCTGTATGTGCCACCTTCCTCCAGCCTTCTTCCTCCTTGTGTCTCTCACCAACAGGAGTTGGTCCAATAAAAGATATTACCTTTCCCACCTTGTGTCTCTACTGCCCTGGGACCGACACAGTTGCAACAACACTCCATACCTAACTCCAACGGAGAGCATGCTCATTTCTGCCAAGTATCAGAATCAATCACTTGGGGCCAGAGTAAGATAACTTGTGGGGCAATTTCTGGACTCGTGCAGAGGCATTTTCAGTGAAGTGTATGCTTCCCAAGAGAGAACCTTTGACTCACTGGCTGTTGCATGGCAATTCTTGTGGACTGAGTATTTCTGATGGATTCTGACTTGAGATTTCCATGCTGCTGCTTCCTGGCTCTACACTGTTTGCTAAAACTGGGGATCCCTGAGAAGAGAACTCTCCCAGTTCTCACTTAGTCTACCCAGGGGAAGGACACCCTTCTGTTTGGTCTCTCTTTGAGGCAGATGGTTTTCTATTTTTAGCAGATTCTACACAAGTCCAAGCTTCCAAAAAGACTGTTGTTAAGCCCCCCAGCACTGCTTGCCAAGGTTAAAATTGCTTCAGCCTCCTCAGTTCCCGTGGACAAAGCGGACTTGGATCTTTGGTGAACTTTAGCAGGATGTGATTCAGATTCCCAGATAAGAGGCAGCCCCCTGAGTATTGAGCTGTGAAGTCACATCCCTTCAGGCTTGCAAGTTAATCCAACAGAGGTCAGGAATTTCCACTCTAGCAAGGTAGTGGACTCTCATTTTTCAAGATGTCCTCTAAAGCAACCAGAGATTTGGAGAAAATACATCATTTAAGAGACTGTAGTCCCTGTGTCATCTGATGCCTTTTCAAGGTTATAGCCTACACCTCATTTCTGAAATCTGCCTATTCCTAGTACCAAAACCCTGGGCTAGGCTCTCTCTCACATTCTGACTTCTGCAGCCTTTTTTCTTGTCTTCAGCTTCTCAACTTGCCTGTTTTCAGTCCTTTACAAATGCTGCTGCAAAGCTTCTCTTCCACTCTCTCCCTTTGAATTCTTTTAGCTAATTTCCCTTTCCTTCTGTCATAAGTTTATCTCTTCATCCACATCTTCAAGGCTCTGCACAGTTTATCTCCTCCTGCTCCCTTTCCAGGCTTCTCACTCCAGACATGTCCTCCTTCCCCAAGACTCCTCCTATATTGGAACACCCGCCCCTTGTTTGTGAAGTCTCTTCTGCCAGGCCCTTTACTACCGACCCCTCAAGTGTGGCAGAGCATAAAGGAAGAGAAGAGGGGAAAAGTTATAAATTATCAGCTGTATGAAGTTTGATGTTCACCCTATTTTATGTTTTATTTAAGTGCATTATAGTGATGTACAGTCTGGTTGATGATTACATTTAGACTGAACAACTGATGACTAATGTGTATTGTATTGTAAACCCTGCAGGTCAGTGTTCTCCCATGCTTTATATATTGTTGATTGGACTTTTGGTGCACAGTAAATAATAATATAGATAAATTCCATGTATTCTGTCATACAGAAGAGACTAGGGGAAGACTTTTGACTCAGGGCTTGAAGAGGTTAAATCGGTTTATTGCTTCACAAACCAAGTTAGAATGGACTCACTGACTATGATAGCTGAGCCAGGAAATCTGGCCTTGACAGTCCTTCATGATGCATATTTCCACATGCTATTATCGTACCAACACCCGTAAATAGCTCTGATTTTTGCCTCAGGATTTAACATTTGCAGCACTCCGGGCTTCTCTTTGGGCTGACATCAACAGGGATAGTAGCAATAGAGGCTGCCCATTAAAAGAAGCTGAGAGTGATGATAATACTTTAGTTGGCTGGTGGTTTTGTTCAGGCCACCTCCTGCTGTAAGCTTAAATGTGCTGTGGCAACGACACTGGATCTCTTCCAGGGCCTGGGACCAACTGAGAGACAATCCAGGAGCCACATGACAACATGGTGTGTGTGTGCTGAATAAAAGCTAAAGAATTTTAAATCCCAGCTCAATGCGTTAGAACAGAAGCTGTGAAAAAATGTTGTTGTTAAACTTAATTAATTGTGTGGCTCAGCACACGGGACCCGTCAGAGGTCAGCCCAGGAATGAAAAGGGCAGCTTGGAAAAAAGATGTGGCCCAAGAGTGTGACTGCATGCAGAGGTGCCAGAGTTTGACACGATTGTCTGGGGCTAGTTCTCTGAACACGTTGGAAGGGCTGGGGCCCTACTGGCCACCAGAGAGGGTTGTATGCATCTTCTGGAGACTGTAATAATCTCCTGTAATAATCAGGAGCGCAATACTGTACCTCTTGCGATATTGTAAAAATATCTAACCGTCAGTGCCGGGAGCACGTGCAGAGATCTGGGATCCAGCTAGATATTCAGAATTCTCACTAGATGGATGTCCCGAAGAAGCCTCTCAGTCCTGTCTCTCCATACATTGGGGTTCCTCTGCCTGTAGCTGACTTCTGGTGGGGGGACCCAGTGACCTAATAATCCACTGGCAGATTGGGCACCTTCCTAATCCTCTGGCACCATCAGCAGGCATTGCGCACTGCTCACCAAGGGTTTGGTCCAGAGCCCACTGAAGTTAATGGGAAGACTTCCTCCGAATTCAGTAGGCTATGGATCAGGTCCCCAGAGATGTGATGGATTTTCCATCCCTTGGGGTCTCTAAAAGAGATGCTTTAGTTCAGGGGTGGGCAAACTACGGCCCCTCCTCCAGATCCACGCTGCCATGCGGGCAGAACATTGTGGGTTGGGGCTGTGCGCTCCAGCGGGGCAGCATGTTTGGCTCCACACAGAATTCAAACAGGAATTGATTCAGAGAAGTCTGCACATGAGGGCAGACTAGGCGACCAGAATGGTCCCTTCAGGCTTATATTTATGAGATAGATTTTGTTTCTTCCCACTTCATCCACAAGGACAGGGAATGTTGGAGACGACAGATTCCCTGCTCCACAATGGGTTTCCTCTGTCAGCTGTGGCAACTCAGTCTTCCTGTGCTTCAGTTGCCCATCTGTCTAGTGGGGATAATAGTTCCCCTATTCAGGATTCATTAGGACATCACCTCTTCTATCCCTGCTGCTGCAAAATGAAATTAGATTGTCTTATTTCCAGTGTCCTGGTGTGTGAGGCAGAGAGGAACTGGGGAGAGTATCTGTTCCTACTGAAACCAAGTTGCTCACCGTTCTCTCCTCAAGATGCCCTATCAGATGCACGCACAACAGTCAGATTCCCCTCCTCTCTGCCCCTGCTTTTTGCAGCCTGCCCAGCCCGACTCTTCCAGGGCTAAGCACTGATCAGCAGATTTTGCCTTGCCTGTCTGTTGTGTGATACTAGCAGGTAACCCATTCATTGTGGACTGGGCTTGTTCAAGTCAGAGATACCATTTGCCAGTGAAAACTGTATTTTAATACAAAAAAAGCATCTTTGCTGCTGCAGTTTCTGAAGACTTTCCGCTCTTCTGACCAATGGCTAGCAGGGCTTTTAAGTGATGAGTCTCTTACGGATTACTCTGAGCCAACAATTTTCTTGTTCTAAATTTGCCTGCTGTTAATTTCAGTGACACTTTGTTCCCATATTATGTAACAATATAAAAAGGAAGGACTGATCAGTTTTCACTACATCCTTCAAGCCAGATTTTCTGCCTGGCCATATCCCCAGTCTGTTTCTGCACCCATAAGATTGCAGGTACAGTAAGTGCATTTAGACATCTACTTACTTGTTTAGGCCTGCAAATCTGGTACATAAATAATTCAATTTGGCCCTACAAACTCAGGGCACAGCAGTTAAGTCTTGGTTTAAATATTGTAAGTTATTCTTCTTCCTTCAAGGCACAATCATTTCCCTGGTGCGTCTTTATCATTCTTAGCTATATCTCAAGCATTCCCAATGAATCCACAGAACGTCCTCCAGATTCCGAGCAGAAGGTAATTTCAGTTAGCAAAAATACATTTAGACTGAACAACTGATGACTAATTTTCCCCTGAATGCTATAATTCTGACTCTTAAATCAAAAAAACTCAAATGAATCCCTAAAGATCACAGAGTAACAGCATTGAATTGGGAGTTTCGATGCAGAATTTAATTTAGAGTTAGATGTCTCCCTTTTTATGTCATTCTGACTTGATCAGCTGCAGGGCAACACTTCTCATCAGCATTAAGACATAAGGAGGAGATGTTGCACATATTGGTGCTGCTGATACTTTCAAACTGCAAGTCAGAGTTGTGTGCAAAGTTGGCTTACAGGCTCTCTGGTGCCCTTCTCTGACCCTGGCGTAGCCTGTGTGCAGAGCTGGGTCCACGGTGTCATGTCAGAGTAGTCAGACAGCTGCTTTACCTTGTAATAACTGTACATGGCCACAAAAGGTTGATATTGCAGCCAGCATTTAACATGGTGCAGAGGCACCCCAGCCATGTCCCAGTATTGCCAGCCCTGATCATTCAAAAATTAGACTAAAAAAAGAGTTTACTTACCTTCTCAGAACTGTTGTTCTTCGGAATTATAGAATATCAGGATTGGAAGGGACCTCAGGAGGTCATCTAGTCCAGTGGTTCTTAAACTTCTGTACTGGTGACCCCTTTCACATAGCAAGGCTCTGAGTGCGACCCCCTTTATAAATTAAAAACACTTTTTTCTATATTTAACACCATTATAAATGCTGGAGGCAAAGTGGGGTTTGGGGTGGAGGCTGACAGTTCACGACTCCCTATGTAATAACCTCGCGATCCCCAGTTTGAGAACCCCTGCTCTAATCCAACCCCCTGCTCAAAGCAGGACCAATTCCCAAATTAATCACCCCAGCCAGGGCTTTGTCAAGGCAGGCCTTAAAAACCCTGTAAGGATGGAGATTCCACCACCTCCCTAGGTAACCCATTCCAGTGCTTCACCATCCTCCTAGTGAAAAAGTTTTTCCTAATATTCTGCCTAAACCTCCCCCATTGCAACTTGAGACCATTACTCTTTGTTCTGTCATCTGCTACCACTGAGAACAGCCGAGCTCCATCCTCTTGGGAACCCCCCTTCAGGTAATTGAAAGCATGAGATGTATTGTTCATGTCCATTGCAATCAGGTGCACTTGTGCACAGTAGCCGGAAGACTTTTCCGATAGCAGCATCTGTTGGGTCAGACTGGGAGCCCTGTTTATCCGCCACCCTCTCAGTTCCTTGTTTCCAGCTGCTCCGACAGAGGGGTAGAACGATGGATATTGGAATGGACATGAACAACAGAACTCGAAGAACAACAGTTATGAGAAGGTGAGTAACCGTTTTTACTTTGAGCGCTTGTTTATGTCAGTTCCAGTAGGATGACTCACAAGCCCAAGTTTAGGGGGCGGGGCAGAGTGTTCCACTGATTGCAGCACGGCTCGTCCGAAGGCCACATTGCCTTTGGCCCGCTGGGTAATCGCATAGTGTGTAGCGAAAGTGTGGATGGAGGACCATGTCGCTGCCCTACAGATTCCCTGAGTGGGAATCTGAGCCAGGAATGCAGTTGATGAAGCCTGCGCCTTGGTGGAGTGTGCAATGATCGGAGGTGCAGGGACACCTGCCAGCTTGTAACACTCATGAGTACAGGAAGCTATCCATGACGAGATACATTGTGACGACACAGGCTGACCTTTCACTCTGTCCACCACTGACCCGACTAACTGGACTGATTTTCTGAACAGTTTCATTCTCTCAGTGTAAAAGCCCAGCACTCTGTGACATCCAGAGAGTGGAACCTCTGCTCCCTGCCACTGGAATGAGGCTTAGGGTAGAAAACCGGGAGGAAGATGTCCCGGTTGATGTGAAATTGCCACACAACCTTTGGAAGGTCTTAGTAAGTGGTAGGGCAGTACAAGAAGGTAGTGGGGGGTGAGGAGATCCACCATGGGATTAGCCTCCTCGACTACCTCCTCAGCTTTAATGCCCAGACCCTGAGCAGTCTTCACAGCCACTGTTGTAGCACCCTGTGGTCCTCAACCGCTGGGGCTATAGCTGTGCCTGCTACTCAAACGGAGACAATGAGGAGGAAGCCCCTATAAGCAGTGGCTGCTCCCTGCGATCAGCTCCCAAGGGGTCCTGCGACTCTCAGGGGAGCATTGGTGCCGTTGGACCCAGGGCTGTCAACACCGAACTCAGCGTTGGTATGGGCACCGGAGACACTGATGGTGCCGCTGGTGGAGCTGGGGCTGTGCCAGCTGCCTGAGCCGACGAATGTGATGGGGCCATTGTCTGTGCCGCCGTCAGTGCCAAGGTCATCATCAGTGCCAAAAATGCTGTCGGCGCTGGAGCAGCAATAGGCACTGAGATGGCTGTCAGTGCCGAGGTTGAAAGAGTCGCTGGTGCCGAGTAAGCGCTGAGGCATCCTGTGACAGCAGGATGAATGTGGCTGAGGCCACCGAAGACATTGTGGCATGGTGCTCTTGGATCTCTCCCTGGCTCCGGTGAAAGGCCGAAGGGATCCAGAAAGGCCACTGTGGTGGATTCAGCCACTGAGGTGGCCACACCTAGAGCTCTCGCCTGTCTCACCTTGACTTCAATCGTTGGCTCCTACTTCTCCGAGAGTGGTAGGAGTCAGATTCTTGACACCGAGGTCTCCAAGACTGAAGACCACGGAGGAGCCGAGCTTTGGTACATCGAGCATGGAGAACTTGGGGAGCCACTAGGCTCTCTGTCTGAGGGGGCCAGTACCAAAGGACATGGAGAGGGGGAATGCCTGGACACCATTGCCGACTTCCCTCCTGACTGCACCAGGGGATGGGGGGCGGGGATTGCCAGCACCGGAGGTTCCTCCCTCCTAGGGGGCAAGGACAGCGCCATAAGGTGCAGCAGAATCCCAAGCGGCTTTGAAAGCTTCTGGCGTTGAAGGAAGTGGCAGCTACTGGCCTGTAGGGTTAGGTGTCCCGGAAGGGGGCCTCCGCTGGGCGGGAGTCAGTGCAGCCATAATGGGGGATCTTGAGCTTTGGCCCACCTGGGGTCTCCCTTCCTTAGATTTAGATGGGGGTGACTGACTGTCCAGCTTCTTTTTCTTCTGAGGCACCGGCGAGAGAGACCAGTGCCTGCTCTCCGCTGGGCCTCAGGAAGTGCCATGCTGGTGCCAAGTGTCCCAGGACTTGTCCTTTCTCAGCACCGAACTCAGTGACGGTGCCAGGGCACTCTGCGTCAACGAGGAAGTGCTAGGTGCTGGGTCCCCTGAGCCCAGGTCCAATGGGGGCATAGAGCTGCCTCCATGAGGATCACTTTAAGCCACTGTAAGTTCTAGGGCGGAACTTGTGGTAGCTCTTACAGTGATTCTTTTGGTGACCCTCCCCTAGGCACCGCGAACACGAGTGTGGATCGCTCTTTGGCATGTGCTTCATGCAGCCCACACAGTTTTTAAATCCTGGGGACCATGGCATACCATGGCTCTGGGGAGTTGGAAGCGGGGTAGAGACCCCCAACAATGCTAATCACTAACTACTAAGATAAACTAAGTCTATACAAACAACTGGAGTTGAACACACTTGCTAAAGCAAGGGCTACGGGACGTCCCAGCCCACCGTCACTGGCAGTAAGAAGAAACTGAGGGGGTCGGCAGGGCCCTGTATTGAGCACCAAGAAGGTGCGACTCCAGGGGGCGCCCGACGGATGCTATTATGGGAAAAATCTTCCAGCTGCCATGCACATGTGCATGCATTCACCTGATTGGCATGAACCAACTCTCGAAGAACAGCAATACACTTGGGGCGAGTTGTTTTTCGGCTGGTGTTTGAGCCTTGAGGATTGTACTTGGTATCCATTTTCAAGCTTTTCTCGGTAAACCATGAGGGCTAGAAACTTACTGTTTTTAAAAATGAAAGCTGAGATTCTCTCATAATCACGACTCAAGCTCTGGAGTCTTGAGCAAAAATACCTAATATTGTTAGACTCGCAACAGCAGGGAGGGAGAATAGCTAAGGGTCCCTACACCAAGTGCGACCCTCGCTGAGTCAGTGAAACCAACTGTGGGAACAGATTCCAAAAGGCAGTAACAGATGTTTCCCTTTATCATCTCTAGTTTCTATCTAGGCAGATATGAGTGGTGTTTGTGGGAGAGGCTTCAACCACAGGTTATTGGGCTTGAGGCAGGATTCAATAGGGGGAAATTCTACGGCATGTAGGAAATTAGGCTAGAAGATCGAATGGTTCCTTCTGGTCTATGAATCTGAGTCTGTTCTCTCCCCCACCTTTGGTGAAATGGATTTAATTGAAAATTCTATTTTAACAAAATTGTGGAGACACTTTGTACCTTTTGATACCTGCAGTGTAGCAGAAAGAGCAGTCTCTTCTGGAGCAACATCTATAAGGTTACCAACTATCCAGCATTTCTGGAAAATTATTTGCGTAATAGAATCTTCTGTCACTTTCTGCCATAGTGATCAACAGCGAAATGTAGGCAACAAGGGGCTCCCATATTTGGATCTGATCACGTCGCACACGGCAGTCTTCCGTACAAATGACATTGTACAAAGTTTTTATCTATTTCGTGTGGTGGGATTAGAATAATGCCACACTCAATTTTGGAGAAAAATGAATACAACAAATGTGACTTGTTGAAAAGCACTTGCCTCTGTGTTTATAACCCCGCTGTAATTATTTTATTTTCTCAGCAATGCAATTGGTCCTCTGGTAGCTCTCTGGCTTATATATGAACAAGGAGGTGTAATGCAAGAAGCTGTGACTCCTGTCTGGTTGCTGTTTTATGGCGGTGTTGGGATCTGTGTAGGTCTCTGGGTCTGGGGTAGAAGAGTTATCCAGACGATGGGTAAAGACCTCACGCCAATCACACCTTCAAGGTACGTACAAAATTACTAATTTGATTGCCTGAATTTCTAATAGGATCTAGTTTGAGAAATTGCTGTTGTAGTTTTGTTTTTAATTGTGTGGACTGCTGGGTTTGCTTTTGATTTGATTCTAATGCTAACTTGTTTGACCCTCTACCTTGTTAAAAAATCTCTGTAAATTAATGTGGTGTGAATTTGAATTGTAGAGGTCTGGTTGACAAAAGTATTCTACTGCTCTCCTAATTAACATGGGAAACCATGAAATTTGGAAATAACAAAATTAGCTTTTCTTCATGAGCTTCGTAATATTAAAAAGTATTAATAAAAAAAAACTCATTGTTTTTGCTTTAATGTAAACTAGACCTCTGCTGCCGCTAACCTAATGACTAATTAAGCATGATTCACTGGACTGTAGAGTAGTAAAACGGCCTGAAGGAGTGAGCTGTGCAACCAGTTTAATGCAGATAATTAGTGTGTATTGTTTCCATTATTCAGTAGTCCATTGTTCTCCTAATGTAATTCTATGACCAATTCAGTTGGAGATAAACAATTGAAGAAGATACTGGTAAGACTTTGGCACACTGCATGGTGTCAGTCCAAACTGATACAAAGAGTGACTGTGAAGTGTTTTCTTATGCTTCCTGCAGTGGATTCACTATTGAGTTGGCTTCGGCGTTCACAGTTGTGGTAGCTTCCAATGTTGGACTTCCTGTCAGTACTACACACTGCAAGGTATGCTTTTGCCGTGTGACTGCAGTCATGGCAGTCTGGACTGTACATCTTTAAGTTTGCTGCTCAAGTCGCTGTACAATGGCATGATTCAATGCAGGAAAAAGCTGAAATAGTTCTTTTCGACAAGGCAAAATCAAATTTATGTTGAGGCATGGCCAAGTTCTGTTCTTTCAAAACCAAAGATATTTACAGAAATGTAGAACTGGAAGTGTTCACTGTAAAAAATACATTTTTGATTTGCAGATTGAGAATCAATCGTAACTGGGGCATAGGAGCGTACAGGGATTGAACTCGATAGGCTCCGCCCAAAGTAACCCTTCACAAATATATCATCCACAGTGCTAACGAGAGAATGATCACAAGCAAAATTAAACAGTTCCATAGTATGCTGGGAGTAGAAGCAGCTGCTCTGCATTCCTTTGATCATGCCATTTGAGCCTAGATCTGTAGCATTCCTCCGTGTTCAGAGGCTATGACACCTTCCATACTTCACTGTCTTGATAAGTGCATGGCATGGGATTTCCTTCATGCAACTCTTATACTACAACGTTTCCATCTATCTTTTTTTATTTCTTCACAGTGGATTTTGCATTGAAGTAATGTGTGCGCTAACGGTGCTTGTAGCCTCAAATGTGGGTATTCCAATAAGCTCCACTCATTGCAAGGTATTGGAGTTTGCAGTGATAATATCAATTTAGAACAGTCAAATTATGAGAAATGGTGATCGTTGCATTTTGCCTTCATTATGTTTTGCACCAATAGATTTTGATGACCACAAACAAAAAGAAATTACATTCAAAAGAACTACACAGATGCAATGTTGTTACGACTGAGCAATTGCACAAAAGTTTGGAAAGTTTAAGGTTCTTACCAATAATGTTAATTTGGCCAGTGTGAATCTGACCAGTGCAGTAGTGTAGTTTACTGTTCACAGTGTTACACTTATACTTTTTTGTAGACTTAGGTAGTCAAGTTAACACATTTAGCAGTCTTATGTTGAGCATCCTCAATAAAGAACGAGGGAACTCTCATACGGTGCACATACAATAAGTAGTGTTCAATTAGCTTAAATTGCTAACTATGCCTAGTAGGAATGCAACATTTGTATTCCTTGAGAAGCTCTGAAATTTAAAAGGAAAAAATTCTTAGTTTTGCAACAGCCAGACTCCCTGTCCCTGTGGAAAGATCCAGGGGGGCACAGAGCCCCTGTGGCTTTAGACACTAACCCCCAAACGTTTGGTACCTTTCAGCTGTTGCAAGGTATAATATTTGTGAGCCAAGCAGGTTCCATCCACAAGGAGCCAATTGTAGCAGCGGAGCCTGGAACTTTTGGTTTTGGCCATTGGTTCGCATCCCAGAAAGTTACTCTGGAATTAGGCTTTTAATAGTTAGCCTGTATTTATTTTAATCCATGAAGCCTACGATTTAACACACAGGGCTTCTGAATAGCTTGTACTGCACGTGACAGGAAGATTTGATTAGCTTGTCCAGCACTGAAATAACAATGGAAAACAGGTGTTATAAACATCCTCTGTACAGAAGTGTGTATGTTAGCAGGAACCACTGTTGAATGCAGAACCACTTGTTCTATACAAGCAGAGCATATGAAGGCAAACTGCACTGGTTTGAAACCAATCTGAAGGTAGCTTTCATCAAATATCTTCAAATCATTTTAGTTTTTCTCTTTTGAACATTTAACTGCTTTCCTAATCTTTAATCCATCAAAATCATTATTAATAAACTAAACTTTCATAGTGTTTAGAGCTGGATTTACCAATGCCATCACTGCTGATATCTTTTTACATTCCAAGAAAAAATTAAGTTACATTTTGCCTACACACTAAACCGGGTTACTGTATCAAATTTCAGTCTTACAGGATAGACTGGAAATACAAGTTGAAACAAAAATTGTGTGAAATGTATAATATACCTAGGGATTCTGATTGTAAGTTTTAACTGATGAAACACCCCAATATTAAAAACAGACAGACAAAACACCTGGTTTTTATCCAATAAACACCAGACATGTTTACGTGTATCTAAGGGCTTGCTTACTCAGAGCAGTAATGCAGACTGTGGTGGTGTGATTTCTAAAGTGCACTAGTATGTTCCACATTAATTGGTCCATGTAGGCCCTGCTGGTGCATACTAAAGGTTCACTAGATTGCTTTAAGGTAGTGTTGTTTGAGAGAATTCTACATTAAAGTGTACTAGGGAACATTACAAATATTACTCATTACAATATTTACAAAAAGCATTGAAAGGCCCTGATTTTTGGACACAGAAGTGTAGGACTGGAAGGGACTTCAGTAGATCAACTAGTCCAGTCCTGTGCACTCAAGGCAGGACTAAGTAATAACTAGACCATTTCTGGAAGATGTTTGTCTAACCTATTCTTAAAAACCTACAATGAAGGAGATTCCACAACCTCCGTAGGTAATTTATTCCAGTGCTTAACTATCCTGACGGGAAGTTTTTCCTAATGTCCAATCTAAACCGCCCTTGCTGCACTTTAAGCCCATTGCTTCTTGTCCAGTCCTCAGAGGTTGAGAACAATTTTTCTCCCTCCTCCTCGTAAAAACCTTTTATGTACTTAAGTGTCGTCATGTCCCTTCTCGGTCTTCTCAATACTAAACAAACCCAGTTTTTTCAGTCTTCCCTCATAGGTCATGTTTTTAGATCTTTAAATCATTTTTGTTGCTCTTCTCTGGACTTCCTCCAATTTGTCCACATCTTTCCTGAAATGTGGACACAGTACTCCAGCTAAGGCCTTACCAGCGCAGAATAGAGTGGGAAATTTACTTCTCGTGTCTTGCTTACAACACTCCAGCTAATGTATCCCAGAATGATGTTCACTTTTTTTGCAACAGTGATATACTCTTGACTCATAGTTAGCTTGTGGTCCACTATAACCCACAAATCCCTTTCCACAGTACTCCTTCCTAGGCAGTCATTCCCATTTTGTATGGATGCAATTGATTGTTCCTACTTAAGTAGAATACTTTACATTTGTCTTTATTGAATTTCAGCCTATTAACTTCAGACAATTTCTCCAGATCATTTAGAATTTTAATGCTATCCTCTCCCAACTTGGTATCCTCCCAGACTTTATAAGTGTACTCACTATGCCCTTATCAAGATATTGAACAGAACCAGACTCCGTACTGATCCCTGTAAAGATCCCACTTGATATGCTCTTCCATCTTGACTATGAATCACCAATAACTACTTTCTGGGAATGGATTCCCAACCAGTTATGCACCCACCTTATAGTACTCCATCTAAATTGTATTTTCCTAGTTTGTTTATGAGACAGTTATGACAGACAATATCAAAAGCCTTACTAAAGTCAAGATATACTACATCTACCACTCCCCCCACCCGTCATCCACAGGTTTGTTACCCTGGCAAAGAAAGCTATCAGGTTGGTTTGACTTGATTTGTTTTTGACAAATCCATGCTGACTGTTACTTATCACCTTGATACTTTCTAGGGGTTTGCAAATTGATGAGGGTGGTTATTGCTCCATTATATTTCTGGGGACTGAAGTTAAGATGAGTGATTTATAATCCTCTGGGTTATCCTTATTTCCCTTTTTATAGATTAGCATTATCTGTCCTCTTCCAGTCCTCTGGAAGTATAACATGGCAGCATGCCCACAATCTCTTCTGTTAACCTAGCTCATATCCATTCTTTAGGCTTTCGCCCAGATGGCAAGACATTGAATCCTATACCATGGTGCTGAACATAACTGACCAGCAGCTTTCATGACCATAGAATCCAAGCAGCTAGAGGCAGAAGAGCTGCTAGTTCTTCTGTCTCTGTTCTCTGACCCCAGCACATTTCCCCATATTAGAGTATCTAATTTTAAATGCCTTAAAAACGGGAGCTTTCAGGACTTTCCTCAGGGAATTCTGCCCCCGTTTGATAGATCTGCCAGCAATTATTCCCCTGCTAGCCTCATTTTTCCCTTTCATTGCTGAAAAACACCATTAAATTAAGTCTGTGGAATTTTTCTTTCTTCTGTGTTGGAAGGATTTCTTGCTATTTTAACATAAGCTGCTGTGGTGCTGCACTGATTTTATACCAGCTGACGAGGCCCAAGATGCTGCTTCAGGAGTAGAAAGAAAATACAATTTAGAAAAACTTCCCAGACATACTTGTTTGCACAAACTGTTTCAAAATTGTTGGGATCCCCCCGCCGGGAAACTTCAATCTTAAACGATTTATTTAATACTCAAAAAAGTAGACTTGTAGCTGGTGATTTTCCTTATCTGAAAATGTAGTGAAAGGAAGTTAGATTTTAACTGTCTCTCTTGCTGAGTCTTATTCTGATGCAGTAATGCATCAGTTACTGCTAGATCCCCAAAACTCACTTTATAACAAAAAAGAGTTTTCTGTTTCCAGTTCCAGCTAATAAGAGCTGTGCTACTACTAATAAATGTTTTATGTCCTCAAGTGGCCACATCATTAATTGCATTGCTTCTCGGGCCAGAGGAACTCTACATCCCAGTTATTAATTTGTAATCCTGCCGTAATCCTCTGGGCACCATTTCCTGATATGAATGAAACATTCCTCTAGTCCACTGCTACCCATAGGTGGTATTATACTTTGTTGAAATAAGCCACCATTGCTACAATACTTAAGAACTATCTCTCATACAGTAGTACATACATAGAAGTTGATCTGCCAAACCCTTCTGTTAACTGTTCTTCAAAGGGTATTTCTTTGTTAACACCCTCTTGCTTTGATGTCCACACTGACTGAATTCCCCACATCATCAGCCTGGTGTAGTCATTTGTAGGAAGGGCTATGAACATTTGATATAAGGAGAGTTGCTGTGATTAGTGGTTGGCACTGAAGCACAGGTTTTACACTAGAAAACATGAGGCAGACAGCATAGGTTTTTATTCTTTAGATTTCAGTAGCACCCAAAACGTGCAAGATGTTTGGCAAACACCACAGACAACTCAGTCCTTGCACCAAAGAGCTCTCAGTCTAAGACCTCAATTCTGCAATGAGCCCCATTCAGTAAGATCCCTGTGCCCATTCAGGGCCTAGTGAAGTCAAGAGGCTCTAAGTGGGTGCAGTGTTCTGCCTCTATAGAGCTCATTGCGGGATTGGAGCCTAAAAAGGCAGAGGCACAAAGGACTGCATTTACACCAGCAGAGTTAATTGCCATTTGACGGGGATACCGGACTCTAATTAAGCTGGCTTTAAGTTCATGCATATGCTATGAAAGGCATTTAAGAGTCAGCTGCTGGGGGGATTTTTTCTTTAACCCCAGCAACCTGCAAGTGCTAAATTCCAGCCATCCTTTAACAGTGCATCAGTCTTCACTGAAGTCTGCATTCATTTACGATCTTGGCTACTTACATTGCTGGGTATCAGCTGATTGGCACTGGGTTGGTCATAGAAGTCTCTTAGAGGCTTTTAGATGTTAACCTTGTATCTCCTAACCCTCTTCTCAAACTCCTAAGGTTGGTTCAGTGGTGGCAGTCGGCTGGATACGTTCAAAGAAGGCTGTTGACTGGCGCCTCTTCCGCAACATCTTTCTGGCCTGGTTCGTGACGGTTCCTGTCGCTGGCTTGTTCAGTGCTGGAGTCATGGGGATCTTGATGTACGGGATTCTGCCCCATGTCTGAATTGCCACTTCCCCACAAAACAGGCAGAGTAGCCCAAGCTACTCTTTGAGTGGGGGAGGGAAGGGGGCTGGGAGAGGAAGGAGAAGAGCCCCTGCTAACCTATCCAATGGAAGTGCTAGTCAGCAAGGATTCATCTTCCATGTCTAACAACTTATCTACTGTATATAACAATGTGTCATATTGGTGACATAGTGATATAATGTGGTGCCGTTCTTATATATTAAAGAAATATATGCATATAGTAGGGAATAGTACCTAAGTTATAATATAAGTGCGGTGAAAATATTGCCTAGAATTTAATATTTAGAAAAGTTTGTACATAATGTAACATTTCAGTGATGATTTTTTTAATCTTTGAAAGAAGAGTATGGAGTGGGAAATGTTTCTTGTCTATTTGATATACGATAAAGCGAGGTACAGGATTGCATAACATGAATTTTTTTTAAAGTTAAAAGATACTGGAACAAAACGTGTGCATAAGTGCTTTTCGTAAGATAACTTTGTTCATATCAGATTGATCTTTGTGTACAATACCATATGGCAACTGCTTTTGTAAATACTTACAAACAGTAACTTTTTAATGGTGCATTTCCCTTATATATTTTGGATAAGAAAGTTTAGAAAGTACCAAAGAAGCAGGGAAATAGCTTGCTCGTTATGTTGTTGTCTACACGTGTGTGTACCTGTGTGTTCTCACTTCTAATTAAAGATTTTCACTAAGCTATCACCAGCAAAACTGGGATAGTACTGTTCATGTTTGATTGTAACTAGCAAAAAAAAAAAAGTATTTTACAGTTATGCCTGTTCTCGTTATTCTGTGTGCTTAACACTACTGTTCATGTGACTAGTCAACTAACAATTATGTTTTGAATCTGAAATACACTAAATATTCATCTTCCATCTTCCCTCACCCCTATCAAATCTGAACTCAGTCCTGCCATCAACCTGAACAGAAGCAAGATCAAGCCTTAAATATCTTCTCTTTCCCCAGTAGTTCTTCACCACAGGATCTTGGAGAAATGGGTGGGTGATTACATGGCCTGTACTCTAACGTCATGCATAGAAATTGAGGAAGGTAGGTTGGTAATAAGTGTGCCTAGCACTTGTGGGGTAGAAAGTGATGAATAGTAATGGACCCTGCCCCATGAATGAACTGCTTTCAAGAGTACGGTTGTGTAGTTGAGGCTGTGTTATGGATTCCAACCAATACTCTAGGGCCAGGTTTGCATGTTGAGTAATACCCTCCTCCCCATGGAGTCCTGTGTTCTTCAGTGGAGTACAGTGCTGCTCATGGTGCCTAAGGCAGTCTACGCTGCACTCCGAGCTGTGTCTGCAGCAAAGGCTGATGTTCCTGAACCAGCCTGGATAACAAGAGCAGGGCAGAGGTGATGGCACAAACCTCAGTGCAGCCTGGGTACAAACTTGCATTCCTAGCCTACCCTGCTGTTCTTAGCCAGACTAGATTGTGGTGTAGACATGACCTGTGTGGGGAGGAGACTGGCCCTAGAGGAACAGAGTCTGTGCATACACGTTTAGGTTGAGATTGTCACAGCAGTCACCAGAACCAGCGTGGCTCAAATCTCAGCCTAGAAGTCTTGATGCCGTTCAGGCTGAGGTTACTGTTCGGGGGTGGAAATACAGTGTTTGGATGGAGATGGGAACCTAGTACTGTTTAAATGCTGCTAAAATTTTGATAGACAAACATTCTTGGTACTCTGTTATGACTTTTTCCATTGGTCATTCATACTAAATTTATAATAAAAAAGATAAATAGCCCCTATCTTTGTTCGCCTTGTGAATTTTTTGAATGTTGCTCATCTGCGTCAGCCATGACTGGAAAGGGCACAAGTGCTAAAGATTTCTTACTGTGAGCAGCTAGGACTTACACTTTGCATTTGTTCAGATCCTGGTTGTGTTTTGTTCGAGTCCTTGGATAGATTTTGGCAATCGCAGTGTCATAGCTCAAATAAAAGAGCTCTGTGTACGGCAAACACCCCCTTCCATGATTTCTCTGAGTCTGGCAATCCCAGCACACACACCTCGCTCCTGAATCACCACAGCCTGGACCAGGGATGGCACTTGTTGCAAATGTCATGGGGTAGATGCATATTAAAGTCTCCTCTCGATATTGCCATGTATTCAGCAACTCCTGCCCTGCTGTCTGTTTCAAACAGACAGGGCGCTCTAGGGAAACTCCCCTTCACGGGAAGCCACAAACATTTCCAGCGGGATGGTGTCATGCTTCAAGGGAACTGCCCCGGGAATCCCCCTCTGTGGTCTAGCAAGGGCGCCTATTCTGGGCTTCAGGCTCACTGGGCTCTCGCACTGAGACCCGCATCTGAATCCCGTCAGCCCTGGGTATTTTCAGGCTGCACATCCCCTGACTATACATTGAAATCCCAAGCAAGAGACTTCTACGCTGGCCTGCTTACTTTGTATTCAGAGACCAAAAGTGCAATTGCCCACCCGTATAAGATACCACACAGCACTTCCTATGCAAGCCTATCTTATTCATAAGGTAAAAGCACTACAAAAAAACCCTTAATAACAAAAGAACCTACATGCATGCTAATAAGCTTACCAGAGCTCACTGCAGATCTAACAGGCCTCTGGCAGGAACAGGCCTTAAAAACCCCATCAGAGGCCTCTCCTTTTGGTTTCAAGTTCACCACAGTTTCAGTTCAGGAGTAGCATAGTCTTTATTGAGCCTCAGTAGGCCCAGTCCTTCCAGCCTCACTTTAGGATTCAGCAACTCCATAGACAAGGTCACCTGTCCATTTGCTGGATCAGGAAGAAGGCCCTGAGCAAACCCTTTTTGTCTGTTGGTCCCTGGAAAATCCAGCATGAACCAATCCATGCCCACCTCTCCAGGGGTGGCTTCAAATGGCTGATCACCAGAGGAATGACATTACCCTGCCCTTCCTCCTAGAGGAACTACCTACAACACCACATACACAATGGCATATTTAATCCAATAGACCCCCAAAGGGATTAAACCTAACTCATGAAGGTTTATGTTAATTCCCTCTGGTTTGTCCAGGAGGGCCTCAGGCTGTCACAGATTGAACAGTGGTTTTAAATTGTCACAGTGAATTTATAGACAGGCTGTAGAGTTTTGGTCTTGATGGGTAAGATTTATGGTGGTTGTCTGAGTGACAAAACCGTGCACTAGCCCCATGCTAAGAATGTAAGACTTAGGGAGACTGCTGAAAGAATTCACCATATTCTATGACTTGTATAAACATATACTGCTCCAGTGGCCCAGAGATCTGTGAGATATTGTAGACCAGATATCTCAAAGGGGTTGGGGGGAGAGAGGACTCTCTTGGCCATACTGAACGAGACGTGGTTTCAGAAGGTGTGGCTGTGATTCTGAACATACATCCACAGAAGGCCTTACCTTGACAGGAGCCTCTTCCCCTCCGGGTGAGCACACAAGAGGCCCCATTCTTTGAAAGGGGCAGCCTGGGTCTCAGAGGGGATCTAGCCCCAGAAGGCTAAGACAGCATGTAACAACCTCAGGGTAAGATGGGAGAAGAGCCTCCCAGGGGTCAGACAGCCATGGCACAGGAGAGGACCCTGGCAAAAAGAACTAACCTTCTTTAAATGCATTCTTGAGTCAGTCACACACACACCCCTGTGCTTCCCACAGTGATCAGAAACATGGGGTAAGCGTAGTGCTACACACCACAAAGCAAACACAACTCCTTTCCCAATGGCCTGGAGTGGTGACCGAATAGCTAGTACAATCAAGTCAGATGCAAAGCTGCACCAGGCACATGGCATGTCCCGTGTGAGTCGCGTCCTACTCCATCTCTGGGCAAAACAGACGGTGCTTTGCTTCTGGGAAGGCACGTGACAATCCGTTTGGGCTGCCAGCCACACACATGGATACATGTTGGGGACAATGAGCCAGGAACACTCCAGGAGCAGTGGCACCATCCACACCAACAAAGCAAGTGACACCATTGCAAAGGCATGTGGAAAAGGGATTCTTGCTCCCCTACATGCAAACAGAACAAGCCATACAACCATGGAACATCTGAGGCAGAGCTGGGGTGGGTCTCTCCCTGTCTGCTCCCGGGGGTCTCAGACACGTGGCCCAGGGGGTTATGTCCTGTGGCCTGCCAAGCTCCCCTTCCCCAACCCCCTCCCCCCTCCAGGGCGCTGTGGCCCCACTCCTCTGCTTACCTCCAAGCGCTTTGTTTGGCAGCAATTAGTGCTTTCCAGGAGGGAGGGGGGAGGAGGCAGGGCATGAGCACAGATTTGGGGAAGGGGTTGGAATGGGGGCAGGGTAGGGGTGGGGCCTCATGGAAAGGGTGAAGTAGGGGGCAGGGCTGGGGACAGCGCGGGAGGGAGTGACAGTGATGTGGCCCTCGGGCCAATATACTAGTCCTCATGTGGCCCTCCTGGTGATTCACGTTTGAGAACCCTGCCACACCAACAAAGCAACGCCTTAGGACTGGGTTTTCTAAGGAGTTCAGTTTCCAGTTAGGCCCCTCTATGAAGTGGCCAGGGTTTCAAAAGTGCCAGCACCCAATGAGGTGGCCTATAGCCACGAAAGCTTATGCTGAAATAAACTGGTTAGTCTCTAAGGTGCTACAAAGTTTTCCTCATCTTATTTACAGATACAGACTATCACGGCTGCTAATCTTAGCAGGAGACCAGTGAGAACTGTTAGGCACTGAGTTTTTGAAAATCTGGCCCTGAAACAAGAGTGCAACAAAATCTGAGATTACCAACATTTTCAACTAAAAGCTTGTGAGATTTTCTTGCAAGAATTTGGGCCCATTAAAGTCAGTGGGGGCGGGTCTGAGGACGTAGCTAGCAGGGACAGGGTGTCAGAAGGGAGACACGGGGCTAGCAGAATGAGAAAGGACAGGAATGGAGAAGTCCCTGCTAGCCGAGGTGCTCAGTGCAGTTATTAAACCCCCCCCCCACACACCATGTAGCCTCAGAGACGGTACCGATCACGGCATTTCCACAAAGAACAGTGTTGTTACATATGCCTTTGCTGCTTGTAGGATAGATCCATCATGTCACCCTGAGAATGGGACATAATGGTATATTACCCCAGAGGGGCAACACACAGAGCATTTCCCAGTTTTACAGGGGAGTCCGCAGGGCATTTAGCATACGCTTCCCCGGACTTAGTGGAGGAACTCTGGAAATTTGGATCACACAACGTCCATGAGCTAAGCACAGCATGTGCTGGGCAGAACAGGGAACAGTAACACAAGGGGCTTTGATTGCCCTCAGTGTGAAGCCTATGTAAGATTGCATTTGCTCGACCGGTTGAGGACCCACTGACTGTGTATAAGTCATTAGCTCACACCCCAAAGAAGCCCCAGGTTCCACAAGTGCAGTCTTTGACAAATCAAGTGAGCAGCAGCACCTGCTGAGTGCCTGTAGAAAGCAAAGCCATCAGTTTTAATCCCCACGACTACAGGCTCGTCACTAACAGCCAATGCCCAAGGAGTAAAAATCAGCATAGCTGCTCTCTTTCCTAGGAGGCCACCCCAATACAGCCACGGCAGAGGCACAGAAATGGGTCTAATACAATATACTCTTCTTTCCAATGGCAGAAATTCCAGAGATGAGCCTTCCCCTCATTCTGCCTTATCGATAAACAAGGCTTATTTACCAGGGACATTACATCCCATTAATGTCCACAGGATGATGCTATAGTGAATAGCATGGATGTCACCAAGGCACAGGGACAAATGCAACCACTGGGACATCATGCGTGTGACGTTGCTGCACAGCATACGCAATTGACAGCAACACCAAGTAAAGGGCTCTGCTTCCCCCACACAAGCTAAAGGAGAATTTCCCTTTGGTGCTACCAGTATAGGGCCCGTGGAACACAGCTGATAAGGTCGGATTCCATCCCAAGACAGCAGGGTGCACACCCTCTCAGGTCTGCTCTGGTACTTTCAACACGTAACCCTGGCATTACAATGTATGCCCATAGCTAATGTTCTGGTTCAGGCTGCCTGCCAGTATACTGATATCTGCTGCAGTTCTGCACCAAAGCCATGTGGTTAAATACTGGGAGAACCAGGCCTGTGTGCAGTTGGCAAGAGGCTAGTTCAAAGGCAAACGGGCACCTTTGAAAGTTCTTCCTTCTCCTTGCTTGATCAATAAAGTCGCACGTCTTTGGCAATGGGCAGGTAGTTTCAAAGAAAGCCTAGTCAACGTTTTGTTAAATCAAAGTAAATTTACAGCTGATCGTCCCAATGGGAGACAGCTAGCTGGCATGGCACGGCCACTTTTGACAGCACAATTTGTGATGCTCCCCAGGGCACCTGGGTGTGAGGCCAGGCCTCACCACCACCTGCCCTTAGCACACAGCAGTCTTAGCTGTGTCTGCTGCAGATCAGCTCCCTGAAACCACCAGCCTCTAGTAACACAAGCATGGCTTTCCAGGCTCCCAGTGGCCTCATACCCTCAGTACAGCTAGCAACAGACATTCCCTGCTGCTTCCATCACCTTATCTACTGAACACTCACGGAATTACCAGGTCTCCTCTTCCCAAAGGAAGAGAACACATCTACTTGTAAAAGCCAGTTCAGGATCAAGACTTTGCTTAGCACCGCAGTAGTTAGAAATATTGATAGTGAAAACAAGGAGAAGTTGATCAAAGATTAGAGATTCAATTGTATAAGTAAGAATATTGGAAACAAATGATTACATAGAAAACCAACCCATAGCACTCTTTCTAGAGGCTAAACTAACAGGTAAACTCCTGCCTGACGAAGCTTGTCGCACTCAAAGTTCTCCGCCTTTTTCAACCAAGCCTGCGTGAGACGGCTTTCATGAAGCAAACACACTATCCATTTAGTTCCTAGGTGAAGGGTGCCAGGGTGTCTTCTTCGTCCCCCAGATACAAGAAAGCAATCCTTTGGTACACATCTCAAGACAGGGATTCCTCCCCTGCCCAGACGTTTATTTCTTCCTGTTACTTTTCTTTCTTTGACGTTCTCACAATCCTTTATGTGTATTTGAGTCAGACTGGAGAGTGATGATTGATGACAACTATACAATACTTAATTTACATTTTAACAGCCACACAGAGAAACAGTTCTTTTCTAAAAGAAAACCTGTTTGTCACCTTTGCTAGTGGCCAGTCCCTAGACAGACTTTCAGAACATATTTTCAATATAGACACAACTCCATACACAGTATCTGTTCATACATTTCACTATGATATCGATGAGCACAGTGACATAGGCTTCTATTACAGCCCTCACATTATAGTGGTTTTCAACTTTTCCAAACTACTGTACCTTTCAGAAGTCTGATTTATTTGCGTACCCCATGTTTCCCATCACTTTAAAACTACTTGCATACAGAATCAGACATAGAAATACAAAAGTATCACAGTACAATATTACTGGAAAATGCTGGCTCTCTCATTTTTACCATAACTGAAAAATAAATACATTGGAATATAAATATTGTACTTACATTTCAGTGACTAGTATTTAGAGCCATATAAACAAGACTGTGTGTGTATGACATTTTAGTTTGTACTGACTTTGCTAGTGCTTTTTATGTAGCCTGTTGTAACACGAGGCAAATATCTAGATGAGTTGATGTATCCTCTGGTAGACCTCTGCGTACCCCTGGTTGAGAACCACTGAGCTAGAATGTAAACAGCAGTCTCGGGAGATTCCTGTAACCCCTAGTACTCCCTCGGTGCCCTTTGTCAGTTGGTACTAAAAGGTTCTGGAGTCACACCATTAAGCTGGTTTGGGTCAGTTTTTCTAAAGCGATTTCAGAAACAAATGGGATTTGTTTGTTGATTGTATCAGTTTCTAAACCTGGCAAAGAATCCTGGGCCAGACCTTCAGCTGGTGCCAATTAGCCACCATGATACCCTATATAAACTGAAACAGGAGATTGTTTAAACGTGTCACCCTTTGTTCCTGACCATTCCCAGGAGCTCAAGGCCGGGATTCCCAGACGGACTCAGCACATGCAACTGGGCCCCAATTTTCTCAATTGCTCAGCATGCTGGGTGCGCTTTTAAAAATCTCCTTATATAAGGACCTAAATGGATGCCAAGTCCTTTTGAAGCTTGGGCCTCGATTATGAGGGCAGAGCACGTAAAAAACTTCACCCCATGTATCCAAACTAAACCCTTTTCTCAATCTGCTATAACGCCTGTCTGCATGGCCATCGAAATATAATCAATGAACACAGGATGCCAGCGACTGTATAAATAGACAATGCTCCTGTCACAACAGCTGAAGCCAGGGTCATGCCGAAATAAACAATGTTGCTAGCCAAAGAGGGGGCGGTCTGTTTGCTTTTTGTTTACTTGTCCCTCTAACACACCTAATCCTGCCGCAGGTTTTTTTTCCAGTACAGTGAGATTTTTCATAGCATACTGTGACCCTCCCCCAAACTACCCTCCCTTCCCCAAGATCATGCTTTCTGAGACTCTCAGTAACTGTCAGGCAATAATACAAATGTCCCATTACAGCTTCTAACTGATGGACCAAAACTGCTAAGTCAGACAGTCCATGGCACTACAGCAGAAATTTTCCAAAGTTCCTCAGAGATTTAGGAGCATAAAAGCCATTGAAAGTCAATGAGATTCGTCCTCCTAAATCCCACAGACATTCTGGAAATCTTCCTCTTTAGTCATTTAGATCAGATATTTTTAAGCAGATTAATTTCTATAGCAGGAAGGAAAAAGCTAGGTCCTTATTGCAACATTATAAGCTCCCTTAAACACTCCTGAACGCTCATTTTTCTATGCTAAAGTAAAATATACAATAATTTGTTGTTCACATCTTCCCTGTGTTAGACCCTTCTTCCTTACAAATGAGGACATGACACTTTTCATCAGTGCATCTCAAAACACTTTACCATGGAGGTCAGTATCATTAGCCCCATCTTACAGATGGGGAAACTCAGGCACAGAGGGTGAAGAGACTTGCTTTGCTCAAGGTCACCCAGCAGACCAGTGGCAGAGCCAGAAATAGAAACGAACAATTTGCCGAAGAGAGGCATGCGAAGTTTCTACTGAGAGTCAGGAGCTCACTGGTCATCATAATCACCATGCAATGTACGTATGGGCAATATTTAAGGAGTTGTGTATCAGTACTAGAAATGATGTTCCAAACGCTAGGAGTTGAGACAGGGCACCAGGCGGTGACATTGATCTCCAGCAAACTATTCACGGGCTTCATGTTAAGCATGTGTGTAAGTGCTTATAGGACTGGGGTCTGGGTCATGAACAGCAGGGGGAGAGGACGCTGGTTACTGTAGGAGGAAGTATATGGAGGAAAATAATTGGGGTAAATTTTTCAAAAGCACCCAGCTCCTATTGACTGACACATAGGCTCCTAGTGCTCCAGTCATGTCCCAAAATGGGCTTTTGAAAATGTTACCCCCAGTATTTTTTCTACCACATTTAGCCCCAATCCTCCGTGGTCAGACACTTGACTTCAGTGGGCCGCCCGTGTAAACACACACAGAGAACATTTGCAGGATGAGGCCCCGTAAAGATCTTTCAAGAGTCCCTCATGACCTTCCTGAATAACCATGGTGCTGCCATCTGCTGACAGGAGAGTCCTGGGAGGAGACAGGACCCTGCAGAATGTCACCTGGGCAGACTTTTTAACAATGGGAGAGGATTTCTAAGGAGTCTGCCTTACTTTTGCTTTATTAGAAACCAGCAAAGCTGCTTTGCTGCTGGATGGTCTATCAAGAACCATGTTAGCATCCAGAAAATTACGAACAAAATCTCAGCAGTTCGCACCTGTCAAGCTTAGCCTGGCAGATGTGCTGGCTAAAAACAGCACAGGCTGTTTCATGATCTAATATTCCAGGGCTCACTGGTTGCTCCGAGACCTCTCTGCTCTCACCATGGTGGGGTTGCTGGTTTCCAAAGGTAGGTTCCCCAGAGACTTCAGTGATTTCAAGACTGTCTGCCAGCTTCAGTTGGGATTCTTTGAATTGCTGAGAGAACTCTCTAGATAAACTATTTAAGCAGATTAGCTATGGGCTGTTCTATACCTAACTCAATTAAGATCATGTAGTTTACATTTCTAAAGTTTATATATTCTGTTATATGAATGGGCCAAATTTTCTGCTGGTTTTGCTTCACTGACTTCAGTGGATTGACGGCAGCAGGGAATTTGGCCCTGTGCATTTATAGACAGATTTTTCAAGAGGGCTCAGCTCCCCCTTCTAGGCACCTAAAAGGACTGGCCAGATTTTGAAAAGGACTCAGGATGCATCAGTCCCACTGAGAACAGTGGAGAATCCCCCTTTCCTCCGTCACTGAGAACAATGGGAGCCACTGAGTCATTTTGAAAATCCCATCCCTTGTCTCCCCTTCCACTCTTTGGCTATGAGCTGGAGGGGAGGGGCAGGAAGAGAGAGTGAGAGTGAGTGTGTACACGTACACACAGCGCCTAACACAATGAGGAGGTGATCTCAGTTCAAGACTCAGTGCTTCTGCAACACACATAATAATCAAAACATGAATAGTGTGAGCTAAATCCCACGCTCTCTGCAGGTGTTAAGCTAACAATAAGTGTTATGTTGGACTTGAACTAATCTGTCCACTATACACAATGGACAGATTAGTTCAAGAGAACTAAGCAAATGATGATTCAATGGAAACTTGCTTAACCAGCCCCACTGTGCTGACAAAATACTCCTTTTCCTAGCATGCCACAGAGATGGACTGAAACCATGGCCTGGATTTCAGAACTTGACTTGCTAGGAAAAGCGGATGCCGGTACCAACCGGAACCTTGCCCTAGGAGAACAAATAGCTAAACAGCTGTTCTGCACTGGCACATGGACTGTGAGATACACTGATGTGTCCATGCTGCTCAGGCCATAGCTTTCTGCAAGACATTCCTAGTCTGTTCTGACATTCTATTCCAGCCCTTGGAACCTCTGCCCTTCCCTGGAACAATGGCCCATACAGCCAAACACCGAAGAAATGGCCAGACCTGAGGGGTTAGCGAGCGGCTGCTTGCCCAGCGGCAGCACAACTGGGGAGGCGCGTGGGGGACGGTACAGACCAGGGAAGGGGCGGGGACTTGTGCCATCACATAGGCCCCATCTGTCCATTTCATGATAATGGTGGGGAACCGAACAGACATGACAACACGCTCCCTAGAGTCTGCAAAACCAGCCCTGATTGGTACAAACTTAAAAAGCCACATGACCCTGGGTAAAAGGCCCTTTAGTTCCTGAGTGCAGGAAAAACCGGACATGGGAGATCTCTACCCTAAGTTATCACACACGCCCTTAGGACAGACCTGGTGGGCTGTTAATGAGTGCCATGAGATGTTCCTTTTGGATTTGGGGCCTCTAGGGGGCAGGAAGAAAGATCATTGGAGGTCACCAGTTCTATCTGTGAGGATTATTCACAAGGCTTTAGCTGTGAGAGCTGAAGATGGACCCGCAGGCTGCAGTCACTGGCAAGCAGGCTGTTGTCATCCGATGTGTCTACGCAGTGTCCTACACAGTCACAGTGACCCTCCAGGGGCCCACGCCTGACCTGCTTGACAACGGGTCCGTCTACACTTCAAGCGGGGGCTAGCTCTGATCAAGTTACTGTGCTAACAACAGAGTATAGTGCTGATGGTGAAAGCAGCCAGGCACCCCAAGTATGTGCCTGGTGTCTCGGACTGGTATGTACCTAGGGCAACTCCCTTCTCCCCCCTTCCTCTCCCCACCAGGGATATGCTGGTATTTTTAGTGCACTAGCTCGACCAGAGCTAGTGTGGGTAGGTCTACTCAAGCTGGGAATGACAGCTCCAGCTCGAGGCACAGACATACCCAGCGTCTCCAGTCGGGGGCTTAGGGCATCTTTTCATCGTTGCCTCCTCTCTGTAGCCCAGTGGCAGCGTTTGTTCCTCACACCCCGGTCAGGTCCTGTCCTGGTAGCAGCTGGTTGCAGTGATTTCTGTGGGGGGATTTTTAAGCAGACACCAGACACATTTTCACCCGAGCTTGCCTAGTTGAGGGGCAGTGGCTGCCACACACTTCGACACTGGCAAAGCTGTGAACAAAGTTTCCTTTAACCCTGAAGAGAGAGGCAAGTCCAGTCATCTGCCAGCTTCACCCCATTTAGCTCTGTGCAGCATTTGGACTGTTCCTAGACCATGGAGTTAAAAAAGCCAAACCAAACAGCGCACACACTGGATCCTCCCTGCAGGCACTCGGCTGTTTACATCCATCGCAGCCTCTTTCCAGAGCCCCAGGAAGCTCCCCATATTTACAAACAGAGGCCCCAGTGCCGCCAGCTAGTGAGTGACTGTACTCAAGTGGAGAGCCCCGGTAGCTTCAACAGGGCTTCTCCCACGAGTCAGTTTACTCACCTGCTATAGTGTGGCTGCCTGGGGCCCGCTGTCCGTCACGTGGGAAGCACAGTTGCTGGGTAGGTATTTTTGAAGCGTTCCAAACTAGATTAGCCTGTTGGAGCGTAGCCCTCCTCTCCAGTTACACTGGGAATCACCTGCTTATTCCTCCACTCTGCCTTCAGTAGCTTTGCATTCTTTCCATGCACTGTGGCAATGAGCTGATACCCTCTTTAGCCCTGCTGCTGGTTTTAAAAATATCAGCGCACTCAGTGCTGCCTTGCAACTCAGTCCTTTGGAAAGGGCCTAGTCTCAGCTCTGACTCTGCTGCAGCCTGTGCTCTGTAGTACTAGAATAGCAGCCCCTTTTCTTGCTAGCTAGGGCCTATCAGAGAGCCACCAGCTTCCCAGTTCCAGGTGAACTGCACGTAGACTTGAACGTCACAGCATTGTACAAACCCCATAGTCTCGTTTAACAGTGTAATGTGGAGGCAGAGAGAGAGAATGTGTGCGTGGGTTTGGGGGGGAGGGGGGCGTCTACACACCACTGCCCTTTATCAGATGCAATAACAGCTGCTCAGTTGTGCCATAAAGTCTATCCCAGAATCAACACAAAGATTTTCTTTTGGCTCAACTGGTAGGTGTCTGCTAGGAAAAAGAGTCACATGGCAAAGCCCAGACAAGCCTCTTGCAGCCACAGTTGCTTTGAACACTGATGCGACTTGCTCTAGAATTTTTTAGAAACTGCCCCCCCATATAGACAAGACCTTAGACTCTCTGACACTCAGTGACCCATCCGTAAAAATGAGGTCATAATCTTTCCTGCTTCCACTTTTTGTCTCCCTAGATTATAAACTCTCAGGAGAGGGATGTGTGTGTCTTCTAATGGGGCCTGGAGGTGTCACAAACAAAACTAATAAACCTATTAGGGCTTCTCTGAAGATCACAAAGGAGCCAAAGAGTCCATTACATCAGCATAGTGGTCACCTTTTATGAACCTGTTTGCTTTGTTTATAAGCACGTCACTGTCCGTTTCCAGTCAGCATTTAGGGGTGAGATTTTCAAAGGCCCAAAGAGGAGTGAAGCACTTTGAGAGCCTCCCTCTTACAGCCCCTGGGTCCAATTTTTCCAAAGAACTCAGCTACCATTGGCCACCTGCCTGAAGTGGCCAGATGTTCCAAGGGCCCAGCAACTCCCACAGTGGCCCTAGATAGCCGCAAGGCTGAAATCGGGTCAGCGTCGCCCCGGAGCCGGGGTCAGAGGCTCTGTTTTGGAACAGGAGAGTTGGCCAAAACAAGGAAAGAGGAAACCGCTCCCAGCAGGCACTCTCTTTAGTACGAGCGCCTATATGAAAACAAAACGAGGTCGTGAACGCAGGCAGCCTCCTTCCAGAACCCGGCAATTTGTGAAGCATGAAACACACTCTGTCTCGCCAGCTCTCTCATTCAGCGCAAGCCCCGGGACTTTGGCTCGTGTCTAAAGAGGTCACAGAACTATGAGCCGCATCAGGCAGCTAAGGAATTTCTTCCTGCCGCTGGCACCCACCTCCTTTCTCCACCAGAGCTCGCTGCTGTCCCATCATGACTCTCCCGGCCATTGAAAGGAACAGCTCCGGGGCAGATATTTTGCTTGCGTCCTTTGTGCACAAGTCCAGAGCTTGCAATGCTGACACCTGGCCGGACTGAGAAGAGTGTGCAGATGGAGATGCAGCTGTCAGTCTAGGCAGAGAGAGCCAGGGGCAAGGAGCTGGTGGGCTCACAGAGATCCTTCTGCCCTGGAGGGGAAGAGAACAAGGCAGGAGTCCCAGGGCGGCGAGGAGTCAAACAGACCCCAGGAATGTGGGCACCTCCTCTTCCATCTTTGTCCTACAGCAAAGCAAATACTACAGTGCCCCTGCCCAGGCCTTGCCATGTGTGGTCTAGGCAGGGAGGGGAACTGTCCTTAGATGCTATTCATTCACAGCTCGCTAACAATGGGAACTAGGACTCCCCTTCATGGGCTACCCAGACTCGGGCCCACATGCATTTCCAAAGGCCACTCCAGGGTGGCTGAGACTAGCCTGCCATCCGCAAGAAGAATCACAGTGAGACACTTCCAACCCCGACAGTTGTATGTAGGGATGACATATTAAAGTATTAAAAATGATTCCCCATGTGGAAGTGACTTCCCATAATTTGTTCCCCACAACTGAAGTCTACATAGTATAAGTTTGTTAAGTAGAAGTAGCTTGATAAGTGTTTAGATTTATTATTATTATTATTATTATTTGTTAAGATTGTTAAATGTTTAGATTTATTATTATTGCCCCTTTAAAATATAATTTGTTAACTTGAAATTGTACTATGTAGCCAAAAACGGCTCCCCTCTCTCTGTCCCAGGGCACGCTCAAACTTTTACAAGTAGCTACTTGAAATTGACATTGCAGGGATACATTGTAACAATGCATTGTCAAGCCACTAACTCTGCTCTGGGAGCCAAGGCCTGTAATTAATTAAGGGCATTGTTACACAATTGACGCCAGTTCTCTTCAAAGCATTGTGAACCAATTAACCCTAATCGCAAAGTAAAACATTGTAACTATAACAGTAACTAACTCAGCACTCAGAGAGAGAGTGTTTTGAAAAATGCCACCCAAAAACTTTTATACCTTTGTAACTATTGTATGTGTAAAATTATTATTATACAAAATACTGTATGTGAAACATTAATTAGGGAATGTATGTAAGAGAGAGAGTGCTTGGACAACGAATGGATGGTTTGAGAGGTTCCAGCCTAAAAATGCAGCATCAAAGGGCTGAAGAAGGCGCCAGGTGCCAGTGCAACCAAAAGGTGTCAAGTGAAGGAAAACTGGAGACTGGAGGTCCACCCTATGAGATCACTGACGAGCACCTGGCAGCCACCCTGAAGACATCAGCATGACGCAGCAATTCCCATAGACTGGCATAGGAAGAAATTCCTATAAAGACTGGACCAAAAGACTATGGAGTCAGAGTCCAAGGTTCTGCTGCCAGCCTACCAGGAGCTTCAAATGCGCATCTGATCAGGACTTCGCTCCCCACTACCATCACCTGTGTATAGAATACCTGGCCGGTATTCTGTCACAAGAAACTTCCAGGCTGGTAACTATAACAATTACCCAGAACCTGAATAAATGAATAAATAATTAAATGAATGTTTATATATATATATATTGTGACAAAGCTCCAAGTTTCTATTTGTGGGTCCTGTGCTTCCTGGCAGATTGAGGGGCCTCAGAAACTCATGTAGGCCCCAGAGTGACCTCCCTTTCTCAGTATAATTGGCAAGAGTCACCACCTAGTGAGTTACCTTCATCACAGGCCAGTATGGAAGATGGAAAAGGGGGGAGCGCGGGCTCACCCTCTACTCCAGACTCCAGCCCAGGGACCCTAATAGTATCAGCTAAAATGGCTGACCTTTTAGGCACAAAACACAATACAATTCCCTGGGCTACTTCCCCACAGCAGTCTCTGCTTCTTCAAACTCCACTTCACCCTTACCTCAGGGCCTCCTTCCTTCTGTATGATAAGTTGTCCACCACTCAGTCTCACCAACAGCATAACTTCCTCTCACAGCTCCTGACACCCACAGCCCACCTGACTAACTGGGAGGTTTTTATCTGGTTCAGCCAGTCCCTGATTGGCTTCAGGTGTTCCAATTAGGCTAGCTGTTTCTACTCCTTTCTAGAAGGTTCTTAATTGGCCCCAGGTGTCTTGATTGGTCTGGAGTAGCCTTTGTTTGGCTATCCAGGGAACAAGAACCTGCACATCCTGAGGCTGATATACCTGCCTTCCAGCACTCTCCTATATCCTTCTGGTCTGACTCTGTCACTATATATATATATATATATATATATACATATATATATATGTGTGTGTGTGTATAAGGGTTAAGTAGTAATAAAAATAAGTAGTTAAACAACGTTGTTTGCTTCTATCTTTTCTTTATTCTTTATTATTATCTTTACAATAAATGTGGCTTTTTGCCTTATCCCTCCTCATAAAATCCTGCTTGCTTCTATTGGTATAACAGTATCAATGTCCCGCTTTCAGGGCCAGCAGGAGGCAGAAAAGGGCTAGAATCTGAGCCCCTCTCTCTCAAGGAGCTGAGATTAGCCTTTGGGCTGAGAAGTGCCCAGAAATGGGGTCTGTGTGTGTGTGGGTGGTGGGATCCCCAGCCATCCCCAAGGGTGCCTCCAGGTAAGGGTGTTGTTCTCTGGGGAAAGGAGGTTTTCCAGGGAGTGGGAGGCAGGATCATGACGATGCGACTCCTGCCTGTGGTAAATTGTGATTTGGGCAAAATTTCCCCCCTTATTGGGAGCCATTCTCCCTTTCCCAGCCCGCTTTCTCATGTCACAGCACCCAGAGTCAGTCTGCCTTAGCCAGCAGGCATCTACCAAGGAACACAGTCAGTCAGGCAGCCATCCCTAGCTTTGCCTCTGGGGTACCAGTCACCCAGACAACCCCCCAACCTGAAGCAAATACTCACCAGCAACTACACACTACACAACGAAAACAGCAACCCAGGAACCAGTCCCTGCAACAAACCCCAATACCAACTCTGTCCACATGTCTATTCAAGGGACACCATCATAGGATGTAACTACATCAGCCACACCATCGGGGCTTGTTCACCTGCACATCTACCAATATGATACATGCATAATGTGCCAGCAATGCCCCTCTGTCATGTACATTGGCCAAACTGGACAGTCTCTATGCAAAAGAATAAATGGACACAAATCAGACATCAAGAATTATAACATTCAAAAACCAGCAGGAGAGCACCTCAGTCTCCCTGGAGATTCAGCAACAGACTTAAACATGGCAATTCTTCAACAAAAAAACTTCAAATACAGACTCCAATGAGAAACTGCAGAACTGGAATTAATTTGCAAAATTAGGCTTGAATGAAGACTGGGAGTGCATGGGTCACTACAGAAATTAATTTCTCCCTACTGATTCTCACACCTTCTTCTCAACTGTTTGAAATGGGCCACCTTGATTACACTGTCCTCATTAGCACCACAAAAGTGATTTCCACCCCTTCTTGTCAACTGTTGAGAATAGCCCACTTCTACCTTGATTGAATTGGCTCGTTAGCACTGACCCCCCCCCACCCGCCACTTGGTAAGGAACTCCCATCTTTTCATATGCTGTGTATTTATACCTGCCTACTGTATGTTCCGCTCCATGCATCTGATGAAGTGGTTATATCCCATGAAAGCTTATGCCCAAATAAATTTGTTAGTCTCTAAGGTGCCACAAGGACTCCTGGTTGTTCCCACCATCTGGAGTGTATGCAGCATGCAGAGACATCTAGTGGCTACATGATGTACTGCAAGTAAACAGACCATTGCCTTCTCAGGGACCTCTCTCCCCATGTTATGGGGCCTGTTGGACCTCTGCTGCAGCCCAGTGTAAAGTGTTCCTGGTACAGTGGGTCCCTAGAAGGGGAGACTAGACCCAGCCGGGCTTCCCTGCTCAGTGGGAACAGGCTCTTCCAACGTTCAAGAGACGGGGGGGAGGTGTGAGGGAAGAGTTGCAGGAGGCACTCATGCCAGGTAGTGCCCATCCTCTACCTGGTGCGATCCACCCTGGTGGAGAGAACTAGCACAAGCCACTGGAAACCAGCCTCAGGGCCAGGAGGAGTGGAGAAGCTTCATCCTGACCACACAATCCATTCACTTTCTTCACCGCCCTGGGACTTGCTGGGAGGAGCTGCCCGGGCCCCTCACTTTGTATGGCGGGGGACAGAGACTACAGGGCCTCGTGAGGGATGCACGCATTCTCTCAAAGGATGCGTCTAATCCCCAGGGAGATTCGTGCCATTTCATGGCCACCTGTGTGTGTGTGGAGTTGACGGGAGTCACTGATGGGTGTCCGCGCGTATCCTTCCAGCAGAGTCACCCTCCTCCATCCCATAGCTATAAAGTCATGTATCTGAAAGCCAGAAGGGACTATAGTATGTTCATCTAGTCTGACCTGCCCGTAGATTCTATCCAGTCACTCCTGCATCAGGGCTGCAACTCCTGCTTGAACACTACCCATCTTTTAGAAACAACAACCTTTTAAGACCCCACTGCTGTCTCCTTTACTCAAATTCTCTCCCTTCTCGTTTCCTGCTGGGCCAGGATTGTGTGCAATACAAAGGACACAAGAAAACATCCTGGACAAGACTGAGTGAAAGTGATGCATATGCACCACAATGCTACAATGCTAGACCCTGACAGAGAAACTCTACAGGTTCTACATGGGAGCTGAGTCAAAGCACAAGTGGGAACTTGTCTAGACCAGCTGGTTTTATTTAGTCATTAGCCCTTTAAACATAGTCCAGGATGGAACCAGGAAGTGAAAAGTCAATAAATGGTTTGTTAACATGTTGAGGCCTAAAAGAGGGGGAAACAGAGACTTGGCACTGAAGAAGCTCAGAGCTCTGGCAGGAGAAGGATCAACTCTAATAAGGAGCAGGTGTTCGCCTGAAGTAAAACTGGTGGAATCCCCCTGGTATCCAGGTATTATCCTGCACAGGCTCAGAGAGGGTGGGATACATTTGCATTTTCATTCAGATTGTTTACTTTTGCTTCTCTGAAAGGTGGCCTTAATCACCCAAGAAGCTGGGGAGAAAAGGGACTGGGTCTGGTCCATTGGTGTGTGCACTGCGCAAGCCCTTGAACAGTGTGATCTGCTCAGCTGCACACAGGCTCAGCTGTTACTCAGACTTGTGGGTGACCAGACATCCCATTTTCAAAGGGACAGTCCCATACTGAAGCCCTCCTGCAGGTGTCCTGACTTTTTCTTATATGTGGGCAAATTGTCCCATACCTTCTCTCTCCCCCTCATCAGTACTGGTGCGTCCTGCTGCTGGCCGGATCCCTGCTCACCAGCCGCCCGCCCACCCGCGGTGAGTTGAAGGGGTCCCAGTGGCCAACGATGGGGGTGGGTGTGCAAGGCTGGTGGGGGGCAAAGCTTCAACGCATGGGGCTGGCCGGTCCCCATGCTGGTCTGTCAGCGCAGCCCTTGCTGTGTGCTAGCTCTCGCCAGCAGGGCTCTGTCCCCGGTCCTGTTCCCAGCCGGCACGGGCAGGCACCACGCGGTGTCTGGTTACATGTCGCCTCTGCTGCCCAGATATCAGCCCTTTATGTGCTCCCCGCTCATTGTCCTCTCCCTGCTTTGCCCCTTCACACCCCCCCCCCACAGCCCCCGCTACTCCTCACATTCCCCCCCTCCAGCAGGGCGCATCCTGCTCCCAATGCTGTGTAGAGAACCAGCCCCTGTTCGGACCGCTCAGCTCATTAACAGCCTGGCTGGCAGACTCCTTCCTTCCCCCACTGCCGCTGGGTGGGCTGGTGACCCGGGAAAGCCCAAGATCTTCCAGCCCAGGGCACTGGCCAGGAGGAGCCGAGCCCTGTGTGTGCCAAAGCCCCGCACACCAGGGGCAGCCTCTCCACCCCTCAAAGCTCAGCTTTGAAGTGGCGGGGGAAGTGATTTCCAGCCTGTTCATGCTCCAAACCTGCTGGCTCCACAGCAGCCCCCCGAGCAGGGACTTATCTTAACACCCCCTTTTGCCCCCCTGACACTCCCACACCTTGGGTCCTGCCCCCAGGGAGCATGGGGCTGCTCCTTCCCCTAGGTAACCTCCCCTGCTGGGCCACTTCTCACGCAGGTTTGCTGAAGCCCCTGCAGTCAGGTTCCCTGGGCTCTGGGGCACAATGCATCCTTAGGGCTTAACCCCTTCCTGCCTGCACTGTAGCCTGGGGACAGGAGGCGGCTGGGTCATGTCGCTGACCAGCAGCAGCTTGGGGGCATTAGCTGCCTTTCCACACCCCACGGGCAGGAAGGGACAAGCTGTTTCCAGCCACAGGGGAGTAGAGGGCAAAGGAAGAGAAGAGAAGAGCTCTGCAAAGACAAGGGCCAGGTCATCCCTCCCTACCCTCAGGGCTGGAAGCTCCCACATGGTGCAGAAAGGCTGTTGCTGGTTCTGGTATGAACCCTGGCAAAAATCTGAGGTGGAGGGGACATGTGACTTTGCATTCCCCCGCTCCATACACACACCTGTTGCGTTGTGAAGATGAGGCACCAGATACTAAGAGAGGCAGGGCCATCCCGGGGGCCCAGGCTGTCATGAAGGATAGAGAGCACCTGGCAGGGAGGGTCAGGTCAGTCAGTCACTGTGTGTGTCTGTGTGACCTCTCCCCATGTGGGGTAGCTCCCAGTCTGAAAATCAGCCTGCTTGAACTGGAAACGCTTTTAGCTTTCCTGAGATCCCTCTCTTGGCCATACCTGCAGCTGTTACTGAATACTACACTAGTTTTGATAGGACAATACACAGTGTGTGGCCCGGCATCTCCTTTTGCAGGTGCAAATTGTATTTGCATTGGGGAAACACCTTCTACATCTGTTTGGGACAACAGTGTTATCAACTCTTGTAATTTTACCATGACTTCTGCAGTGTTTGATATTTCCAGGAGTTATGTACTCTCCATTTTCATTTTTTAAAAAAGTTTCTAGCCCTCATGATTGTAGGGAAAAGCTTGAAAGCATTTTCTGAGTAGACTGAAAATGTTAAAACAAACAAACCAAAAAAAAAACCAAGACAAAAAGCAAGATTTCAGTTTCCTTAAAACATTATTTTTAAACTAGTCTGTTTATTCTGGGGGCCTGACACATGATTTTTGAATGCCTGGGATTGATAACACTGCACAGAGATCAAAAATGAACAATGCAAGGAAAACAGTCAAGCAGGAAGATTGAGATTACTCTGGATTAAGTCCTTCGATTTGAGAGGTTTTCTGCTCTGCTATCTGAGGTAGCATAATTCAGCATTTCTTAGGTTAATAATTGGCAACAATTAGCAATAATAAAACTGCAATGACTTGGGTTTATGTGGGAGAGAGGTGAAGCTAGGCTGAAAGCAAGAGATATCCCTTACAAAGAGAGCAAGGTAAGATCTACTTCTAACATATTGTATAGATCTGCTTTTCAGGGATTTAAAACTACAGTTTGCTCTCTCTGGGGTCTGTAACACTTCCTTAATATGCGCATTGCCACCATAAAAACGGAGTGAAAGACGATCAGAGACATAAAGAAGCTAAATTATTTGTAGTGTTGTTTTGTTAGATAGGTTTTACGTATTCAGGTCTGACTATTCACCTCCCTGGGAAATGGAATCATTGTTTTTCCCAATTGAAATGTAACACTATGATAGCAACATAGAGACCCCTTACATTTGCTAAAACTTCAGGAACAATATGGTTCATCATGCCATTATGGCCTGATCCAAAGCCCAGTGAAATCAATAGAAAGAATCCCATTGAGTTAGTGGATTTTGGATGGGGCCCTGAAAGGCTTCCAGTCTAAAATTCAATCTCAGATTTTAGATGGAGCAGAGATATGGAGCCTAAAAGGTAGAAATGTCATATAATTTGTTATTCTGAGAAAGATACTGGGTCTTCCCATACACCGTTTCAGGAGCAATGTGGAGGGGAGAGCCTGGGGAATTATCCCTACAGAAGACATTTGTGTTGTTTTCTGGTGAAAGCTTTGGGATCTAGAGGAGGGTCCTCTGCTCAGGTTACACCTGCAAGAATGGTGTGAAAAATACAACATTCCAGCTTCTCCTTGCTCGTCTGGAATCTCAAAACATCTGAGGTGCCCAGGATTAAATGAAGACTTTATGGGTGATATTAAAAAATTAAATTTAAACTTTTAATCAAACAACATTCTGCTAAGACTGACACTCAAGAATATCTTACTGAGGTTTATGTTGCCATAGCATCACTTTGACTTTCTGGAATTAAAGCCTCCCATGGGCTGAAAATATATTTGATGTGTTTAATCTTGTCCATTCCAGATGGCTTTTGCTTGACTGAGGTTCCATAAAATTGCTACTGTTGTAGTCCAGTTAAAGGAAAGAGATCGGGTTACTTGTGGGAATTTTGCATCAGTGGTTTTAACACAAGAAGATTGGGCCAATTCCTCAACTGGTGTCAATCAGCATAGCTCCATTGACTTCTGTGGAGAATCTAACCCACTGACTTCAATGGAATTCTGCTGATTTACACCAGCCCAAGATCTGCCCCATAGATTTTACTGACTAACAGTAAGGAGGAAGTGATTAGGATGGTTACTACATTTGCCCTATTGATTTACACCAGGATCGACAGAAAGAGAATCAATTCATTTATTTATACACTGTGTATAATTTGCATACACTGCAACTTCGGGTTTTGCAGTCAGGCTTATTTCTAAAAAGCTCATTTGTGTCTATTAACTCTCTTTTTCCTTGTGCTATGGCGAAAGCTGATTGACATGAATACTTGTTTTTGTAGTAATGAAGACTGGGTGGGAACAAACAGTGGCAACATGCATTTCACAAGTGTAACGTTTTTAAATTGGGTTTTAGCTACATGATGCTCCTGAAAGTTTTACTAAGGACAAAAGATGAAGTTGTGAGGATTCCATTTCTAACAGCCCATCTTCTATTCCAATGATTCATTTCAACATATTATAATCTAATCATTTTGCATTAACCACTTAAAATGGATGCAATTTGCATCACAAGAAATAATAAAGAGTCCTGTGGCACCTTAAAGACTAACTAAAGTATTAGAGCATAAGCTTTCGTGGGCTAATACCCACTTCATTGGATGCATGCAGTGGAAGTATCCAGGGGCATCCACTGCATGCATCCGACGAAGTGGGTATTAGCCCACGAAAGTTTATGCTCTAGTACTTTAGTTAGTCTTTAAGGTGCCACAGGACTCTTTGTTACTTCTGCAATCCCAGACTAACATGGCTACCCCTCTGATTCTTCATCACAAGAAAAAGTGCCTATGCCTATCTATCCCTACAATACTATATAATTAACATTTCATAACAATTAGATCACTCATTCAAATTCTACGCATTATAAATATTCTTCTGATCCACTCATGCACCACACTGTCAGAATTCTACACATTTCCTCATAATCTAATGAATCCTAAAACCATCATCCTTACAAAACCATACACATATTTTCTAGTTAAGTAATTATATGGACCTCATTACCATAGGATCTGAGCACCTTTTCAATCTAACACCTCGTGAGGTAGGACAGCACTATTATCCTAATTTTACAGATCGGGAACTGAGACACAACTGAGGCTAAGTGAGTTGCCTGAGATCACACAGGAAGTGTGTGGCAGAGAATTAAACCCAGGTCTCCCAAGTCTCGGCCAGAACTCTAACTGCTGGACCATCCTGCCTGTTTAAGAAAGAGTATATCAAATCAGGGGTATATCAAACAGCAGAGCTCCATTACGGAACAAACCCAGGAGGCAGTTAATACTGCGTGAGAGTTGTAAATTGGGTGGGGAGATAATGAACAAGGAAATATCATATGGCAGCAAGTAAGCAAGCTGTTGCTTTCAGCAACATGAATGTGACTTTAAAACAACAGAATCTGGATTTTTGCAAAGCACACTTAATATTGTTCTGGGGCATCATCTGGTATAGCCAATTATTTTAGTTTATTGTTCATTTATTGTGTGATGTTACAATTAACACGTTACGTTATATATAATCATTGTATGCTGAATAGAGTTAAATTGTAGGATTATAGAAGTTTGAGACTGATCAGTATGTAGAGGGAATTCTCATGTATTAGGTATATAAGTAAGTAGGGTTGAAATGCAAGGCCTCTAGGCTAAGGCCTGCAGGATTTTAGCTTAGCCATACATAAGCCATAGAGTTAAGGAATGCTGATATATGTAAGTGACCAAAGAATAACCTGATGCCCTAAGATTACTGGAAAAGACATACCAATGGGTGATACTGCAAAAAATTAACAGTAAAAGTAATATTTTACTTACCAGATACCTGGTAATCACATTTTTCTAACTCATGCCCTAACCGCAGAGTACACTATGTGCAGAAATGTTAATAACATAGAGTCAGAATCACATTATAAAAGAAGGTGCCTAGATTAGGAAAATTGATCTCCCTATGGGAAACTCCAGCAGGAACCATCCCTCTACTGATGATCAATCCATGAGAGACCCATCAGACCCTAACACCATTGTTAAAGATGTGAGTAGAACTATATTTCTAACTTGTGCATAGGTCTCTATAGAATTTCTGTATGCTTGGGCAATCATAATTTTAATTGTAACTTCAATAAAACTTGTAAAACAGACTAGACCTTGTACTTGTGAATGTCTCTGTGGCACTACACGTGGTCTTTATGTGTCCCTAGAGCAGTGGTGAACAACCTGTGGCCCATGGACCACACACAGTCCATCAGGGTAATCTACTGGCGGGCTGTGAGACAGTGTTTACATCGGCCATCCGGTGGCGTGGCCAGTGGCCATGGTTCACCGTTCCCCGCCAATGGGAGCTGTGGGAAGGGGTGGCCAGTAAGTCCCTGAAGCTCGTGCCGTTTCCCGCAGCTCTCACTGGCTGGGAACGGCAAACTGTGGCCACTGGGAGCTGTGGGAGGCTGTGCCTGGGGAAGGTTAATGTAAACACTGTCTCGCAGCCCGCCAGTGGATTACCCTGACGGGTCCCATGCAGTCCATGGGCTGCAGGTTGACCACCACTGCCTTAGAAACTCTAAATCTAAAGCAAATAGCAGAGGTGACTTTCACTGTTAAGCTTGAAACTAGTCGCCAGAGCTGAACCCATGGTGTGTATTACCACATTACGAAATTTAAATAAAATAAAAGGCTACACTGGGCTCCAGTGGAACACTTCCAATCGTAACTCTTCGTTAACAAAGTTTTGCGGGGGTTTGTTTGGAAGTTGCAAAATATATTGATCAATGTAAGAGAGACTATAGAAACCAGCAACAGAATTCTGCTTCCACCCTCACCTCTGGGAAACCAGTGTTAGTTCCCATGATGTGTAGGGATGTTTTCCATACAGTTATCATGCAAGTAATGAGAGCCATTTAACCACTTTTTTCCTCACCTTAACTCAGCCCTCCCAAGATGGAACTTGAGTCAAGGCAGGAATTAGACGTTATCCATGACATTCCCCTCTATCGGTATTTTGTGGAGAAGTGGGACCAGGTGGAATCATTCCAGGCCAAGCCAGATGACCTTCTCATTTCCACCTACCCAAAATCAGGCAAGTAAAAATAAGAGTGTATCTAAATGTTGGGGGGTAGAGGGAGAACACCTAACTTCTTATCCATCCACCAGTAGAAGGCAGAATACACTTCTTTTTGAAATGTTGCCTTTCAATCTACTTTCCAGGCACAACCTGGATTAGTGAAATCGTGGACATGATTTACAAGGATGGCGACGAGGAGAAATGTAAACGGGATGCAATTTTCAATCGAGTCCCTTTCATGGAAATGAGTTGCCCTGGATTCCTAAGTGGTAAGCTTTGTACAGGAGAGCAGACAAATGCAAGAGTCCTCTCCCACAGGAGCTGTGGTAGGAGGAGAAGTAGGAATGCTGTCTCTGGACTGATTCTAATGCTGTATGGAATTCATCAACAATACAGCTGGTTTTATAGTGTCTTTGTACAAACCATACACCACCATGCTTTACAGGGTTAAGCACACAATTACAGAGCCAGGAACACCTTCCCTAACCTAGACAGCATCACATCATCCCATGTCTCCTCCAAAGCCGGCCTTAAAACTCCTTTATTTCTCATTTATTAATCCTGCTCCTCACCACAGAAAAACAAAGTCAGTAGAAAAATGGTGTGGCACTAGTGTGCACTGTGTGTCCTGCTTCTTTGAATCTGGAGTTGGAAGCCAGAAACTCTAGAGTGAAACAGAGCAGCCTTAGGGACAAAGCTTTAGGTGTATCTTATCCTAGTGGAGTTCTTTGTTCAGTATCAAAAGAAAGCAGCTCTCTCGCTGTAATTCTCATGCGAAAAGTTTAAATGGAGTAAGGATCAATTACGCTGCTTTTGTTCCCAGCCTAGCCCAAGTCCCTAGCCAGGTTTAGATAGACGGTAAACTCTTAGGCTCAGAGAACCTGCCATGTCCATAAAGCACCAGCAGCACTGTATAAATAATCATAATTTATTTTCCCTTTTGCTGCTACTAATCATAGACATGTCGGGCTGGAAGGCACTTTGAGAGGCCTTCTGGCCCATCTCCCTCTGCAGAGGCGGGGCCAAGTATGCCTAAATCATCCTTGACAGGTCTTTGTCTAACCTGTTCTTGAAACCTCCAAAAGTGGGGATTCCACTTCCTTGGTGAGCTGTTCCAGTGCTTATCTAAAGAGTTATCAGCAAGGAGGAGATCTGAAATGAGAGAGGCAGAAAAGTCATTCTAGACAGCAGCAGTTGCTAAGAGGGTGAATCTGCACCAGCAGTTACAGAATTGTTTGGCGTGGCACAGAGGAACCCGAAGCTAAATGAGCAGAGGGACAGGCAAGGTCCAAGAGATGAGCGGAAGTGGGCCCAAGGCAGGTTTTAAAGAGAGAAGGTAAATTTGGACTGGTGACTGCAATGAACAAATCAGTGGAGCTGATCAAAGATTCAGGTGCAGTGATTATGCGTGAGAAAGCAGCCAGCAGCAGGAGAGTTAGGCTGGGGAGGGCAGTTAACCCCACCTCCTTCTTTCAGGATGTGCCAGGTGCTCCAGATGATCCCTTGTATTTTCCAGGCACAGAGCTGCTGGATACGGTGCCATCACCTCGGCTAGTGAAGACCCACCTCCCAGTTCAGCTCCTCCCTGTCTCCTTCTGGGAGCAGGACTGCAAGGTAACCGTCTCCAGCTGCCCAAGGGAGACAGCAGCGATGTAGGAATCATTATCTACCCAGCAGCAACCAGTACCTGACACCGCGGCAACACAACCTCCCTGTAATTCATATGCCAGTTGTGCAGTGATGGTGTTTGTTCTGAGGCAGGGAAAATCACTTCCAGACCATTCAGGGGGTCAGGTCAAAGTCCCTGCAGTCCCTGCTAATTCAGACTTCACTGCGTTCCCTTTTCTGTCCTACAGATGATCTATGTTGCCCGAAATGCCAAGGATGTGGCTGTCTCTTATTACCATTTCTACCTGATGGCAAAAATGCATCCAGACCCTGGCACCTGGGATGAGTTCCTGGGGAAGTTTATGGCTGGGAAAGGTAGGCGTAACCTCTCAGAAACCACAGTAACAAGTGTGGCATAAGAACGTAAACAACAGAAAAGAGATTCCCCCTTTACACCCTGGGCAGGAATCCAGGGATATGTTATTCAGTTGGGCTATAAAGGATCCAATGTCAGTGACTTCCCCTGGCTTCTCAGACCCCGACAGGTCTGTGAGTTCCTTAGGGCAGTATGGAAACATTAAGCCATAGCAATGTGGTTCAGTGGATAGGGCACAGGACTAGGACTGAGAGGGTCTATTCCCAGCTCTGCCACTGACTTTCTGGGTGACCTTGGGCAAATCACTGCACCTCCCTGTGTGACCTTGGGCAAGTCACCACTCTGTGACTCCATTTGCCTTCCCACCTTGTCTTATCTATTTAGATTGCAAGCTCTCGGCGGTAGGGCCTGTCTCTCACTGTGTGTGTACACAGTACCGAGCATGAGGGAATCCCACAGGGCTACTGTAATAGAAATAATTCTTACTATACTTGGTGCTCTCACAATCCTCCCTTTCAGGAGAAGAGCCCAAACATTTCAGTTTCTGGTCTGGGGCCAAGAATTCAAACCCACCAGAACGTTTACACACTACTTAGAACAGGAGTTTGCAAAGCCTTGTTAAGACCAAAGATGATGATTATTTATTGTTGGCATTGCAGTGGGGCCCAACACCTCCACGCAGGTACCGGGCACACACAGAGAACGACATGGCTCTTCCCCAGATGGCACAATCTAACTAGACAGAACACCTGGCCAGATAACATAGCACAAGCATGTAGCATAATTGGTTAGTTACCTTTTTACTCCCCCTCTCCTCTCCGAACTGTTCTCAGCCACTTTATCCCTCTGTTCAGAGGCATTGACCAGAACTGGGAACTCAACATGCCCATCTTCTCCTGCCTGCCCCACAGAAATAGGCTCAACTCTGTGAGTGCAGGGGCTGGGAGGAGAAAGCAGCTGATCAGATGGTTCCTCTGGGTCCAACTATGTGCTTAGAACCAGTTCTAGCTGTGATGTCTCTCTCCTCCTTTTCTTTGTCACTTGTTTCAATCTGGATGCAGTGGCTTATGGATCCTGGTACGATCATGTCAAAGGCTGGTGGGAGAAGAAAAAGGCCTATCGAATTCTGTACATGTTCTACGAGGACATGATAAAGGTGAGGAAGGGGAAGTGATGAGCAGATGCCAGGAGATCCTGCTCCAAATGCCCCCTTTCCCTAAGTCAGGAGGGTGATTTTAACATCTATCTGGGTATATATAGGGCTCCCCTCACTGTCCTATCTGAGCATGTCCCAGTCATTAATCACAACCCCCAGGACCGGCGGGTGGCAGTGTTACCCCTGTTGAAGTGAGATACGGACAGATTAAGTGATTTGCCTGGAGGGAATCTGTGACAGACCTGGGAGATCAGCCCACATCTCCTGAGTGCCAGTCCAGAAACGTATCCTTCCTCTCCTGCATGTCTGTTTGCAACACTGGCATCGTTAGGACCAGAGGGGTAGGTCTGCAGTCACCTGTTTTACTACGCCCCGTGGGAAAATACTTTGCATTCGGCTTTGAGGCACATTGACATGTATCTGGAATATTAACAAAAACAATGCCAGAACCAGCCACATTCAGTGCCAAACTAAGGCAGCGAGTCCATAACCCTAAACTTGCTGCTGATAGCCACCACCCATAGATATGGCAGTGAATTCAGCAGATCCACGCCATGATTCATTTTAATCTGCCCCTTGGCTTCTTATAACATGGCAAACAATCCCTAAACTGCTCGATGGCTCATGTCCCGTTGGTTTAGAAAGCAATGACCCTGGGCCTTTCCCCAGACCTGATTTTAGTCTGGTCTATAAACACTCCCTTTTGTGCCCCTGTCATCCCCAAGAGAAGGCAGAACTAGGAGGCAATGGTGTGAACAGAACCCTCCTCTCATTCTCTAAGTAACACAATAAACCCCCTGCTACACACACATCCTGCCCCTCTTAGTGAACTCCCACCAGCTGGCCCTCACCACCTACCAGGCAAATCAATTAACAGGGTTATTCTTCCACAGCCTGTTCTCTTTTGCACTCAGAGCACTAACAAAGTGCGGGGAGGTACCAGGCTTAGCCTGAGCCAGTGACATGTTAGGAGTCTAATGGATCTTTAATTCATATTTGAGCCATCCTTAAATATTCCCATGTCTCACATCTTTGCACTCAGTCAGACAGGAACATAACGACCACACGTGATCATAGATTTTACACACAAGTTCTGAGGGTGAACACAGGGTAGTTTGGTGACTAATCACAGGGAGGGAGTCAGGGGAGCTTTAGATCTGTTACATTCTGTATCAGTCACTTAAGGCAAGAGTTTCAAAAGTGCACCCACAACAGCGATGAGATTTCCAGACAAACCCAGCTCCTTTTACACACCTAAACAAGGAGCGCTAGGTCAATGGGTTTCAACCTTTCCAGACTATAAGACTCACTTTCAGGAGTCTGATTTGCCTTGTGTACCCCAAGTTTCACCTCCCTTAAAAACTACTTGCTTACAAAATGAGACAAAAAAATAAAAAAGTGTCACTCTGCACCATCACTGAAAAATTGCTGACTTTCTTATTTTGTGTGTATGACATTTTAGTTTGTACTGACTTTGCTAGTGCTTTTTATGCAGCCCTATTGTAAAACTAGGCCAATATCTAGATGAGTTGACATACTGCTGGAAGATCTTGGTGTACTGGCACTGAACTCGATTGCTGGCAGTTATACAATTATATCCATAATGGGCCGTGCATGGGGAATGCAGCTGAAATGTATTTGGCAGCTGGATGCTGGTTGTGACTCAGCAAATCTCCACAGAGGATTAGGAAATCTCAGGGGTACATCTGTTGAGGAGTATTATAGCCACTGAGTTGAATATAACTTTAAAAGAAAAGAAAGAAACAAAACAAACAAACCACTCCACTGCAGGCTGCAAATGAAGACAACTCTGCAGTTATCTCTCACAAGCAGACACTTAAGGCTTATCTTGGGGAAAGTCTGGGATAGGAGTGTGTATACAGGGAGTTTTACCTGCATAGCTATGATAGTAATTTTCTTTGTGTAAACATGCTTTTAGCTATTCTTACCTTAAGGCAAGGGGTTTGGGTGGAGTGCTCATTGGAACCAAGAGCAGCTACAATACTGATTATGGGTTGCTAGACTCCACTTTAGGTCCTATGAAGCAAGGGATTTCTAAGGGCTGCTATTTATACCACCTGGTGCTAGGACTGCAGCATTTTAGGGAAGGCCACACTGCAGCTTCTCATGGAAGAGTAGGAAACTGATTAATGTTAATTGGTTGGTTTGTTCTAACTTAGGTTGTTTTGGATTTTGGGTGGTTTGCTGGTGAGGGCCCCCTTTTTCCTCCTGGCTACAGAAAGCAAAATGGAAAGGTGTTTTAAAGGGGGTGGGGGGAGAGAAATACAGGCTCACTCAAAAGAATAAAAAAGTATGCAGAGGTGGCTTATTGTCCTAAAACCAATAAGGGATGGATACAAGAGATTATATAACTAAGCTGCAGTTTGACTGAAATTAAAGTTTAGGGCTGGTGAGAATTTTGTTTCAAGGTTTCAGCTAGTATCTGTCTCTGCCTTTAAAAGGGGAGGCTATTTCATACCACTATCAGGGCTAGAACTTTAGAAGCTTAATTAATGCCCTTTTTGTGAGATCTCAAATTAAACCAATTTACTGTTAATATTTACAATGGACTTCTGACTTTTTTTTCACCCTGCCCCTCCTCTCTTCACTGATTTTATGAACTTATACCCTCTGCTTCTAGAATGCTAGTGTGGCATTAGTACTTGTATGTAGCAGCCCACTTGGTAAATAGAGTATTTTCTTGAAAGCTAGTTGTACAGGATAGCAGCCCTTTGGTGATCCTTTCTTTCAAAAGTTTTTCTGGGCTCTAGAAATCATTGACTATCACTAAATGAGCTGCTCTTTGCTCTTCAGAGGCCTGCCCACTGGTCTCTGGATTAGGTTCCCAAATGAATACAAGAAAGTTGTGTTACCTTCTACCAACACATTCGAGAGTGGCTAGGAAAACTTCTACTCAGTAAATCTACTATCTTTCATCATGTCTCACCACATGAGGGTCTGTCTGCCTGTCTCTCTGCAGGACCCAAAGCGTGAAATAGAGAAGGTTCTCCAGTTTCTGGGAAAGGACCTGAAGGAGGAAGTGATGAATAAAATCCTCCACCATACCTCCTTCCAGGAGATGAAGAAGAATCCTACTGTCAACTATGAAATGATGCCAACCTGGGCTATGGACCACAGTGTGTCTCCATTCATGAGAAAAGGTAAGAGATTTATAGGAAAGGCCAGTAAAATAACAGCAGGAACAGTTTTCTACAGCTCTTACTAGGCCCTGATTCCACTTTCACAGGAAGGGAAATTCCCAGGTCAGTGTTTTTCTCTGTGAGCCAAGCCCAGTTAATGGTGGAGCTGCATATGGAAGGTCCAGCTCTGATAAATTACCACGAGGAAGGTTCTCCTATTTAGTTTCTAGCATGCAGATCCTGGTGTAGCACTCTGGAAAGGTTGACTGATCTTGTGGTTTTGGCACTAGCTGGGGCTTCAGGAAATTTGGGTTCTGTTTCCTGTTCTGATATTGACTCATCGTGTGGCAATGAGCAAGTCTCTCAGGCCCTGAAATCAGTTGGATATTAGGAGCCTAAATGCCTTTGAGGAGGTGAGCCTTGATTGCCCTGTGCCTCCCTTTTGCCATCTGCAAAATGGGGATATCTAGAAGGAAGTGCCCTTGTTCATTTACACTATAAACTCCTCCAGGCACAATTTGTCTCATACTATGTCTGCATACAGTACTTACCCCAGTGTGGGACTTCAGTTGTAATACAAATAACAATAATGATTTGCCATGCCTGGACTTGAGTTAATATGTGACACTGGCCTGTAGGAAGAGATCACAGATGTCAGTGTCCTCAGTTTGGGAGTGCACACAATTTCCATTGATAGTCCAACAGTGCTAATTACTGTGAGAGTTTCTCGCATGCATCTTTAAAACAATTGTGTGGATAAAAAGATCCTTTTCTCTACTGAGAAGGAAAAATAGACACTGGCCTAAGTTTTCCAAAGTTCCCGGTGCTTTTGGGTGACTAGCCTGAGACACCTTTTAAGGTTTTGAGTTTTAAAAGGTGGGTAATGAGCATTTTCTGAAAATGGGGAACTCTTAAAGGTGTCTCAAGTTGAGCATCCAAGATTACCTGGAAGTTTGGACAATGTATGTGCATTAATCATACCTCTTGAGATGCATGACTGGTGTGAAGAGATGTTCCATAGGACCCCTCTGCTCATGACACACACATAGTCCCCCGCTAGGGTGACCAGATGGCCCGATTTTATAGGGACAGTCCCAATTTTGGGGTCTTTCTCTTATATTATACTCCTATTACTGTCCACCCCTGTCCCAACTTTTCACACTTGCTATCCGGTCACCCTATTCCCAGCAGTGAGGACAATGTAAAGTTTGCGTGAACCCCATCAACCTCAAAGGACTGGCTGTTCAAATAAATGTCTCCTGCTGCTTCTAACCCTAATTTGCTTAACTTGAAAGTCTCATGCAGCCTTTGATCTGTTACATTTTCTCCTTTGTTCCTGGTAAACATCTAGGCAAAGAGAACACTGAAAACCTGACTTAGAATTCTGTCTGAGCAGCAAGGATTCCAGTGCTATGCTAGGGCCTTTTGGAGTATCTTTGGGAAAGAAGATAACAGACACAGAACCCCAGAAGTGGGGCAGGAGCTCAGAAGGGGAGAATAAACTAGCCATTCATTTTTTTTTTCCTTCCCACCAGGGATGTCAGGAGACTGGAAAAATTACTTCACCGTGGCTCAGAATGAGATATTTGATGCGCATTACAAAGAGCAGATGAAAGGCTCGACATTCAGATGCCAAATGGAGATATGAAGAAAGTGCTTCCCTGTGTTTCATCAGATGAATACTAGTTGTCTAAATACTAAGATGGGTGAATTAGAGTGCTTGGCCTTAAATGAGGATATTGATATAATAGGTGGATCTTGGTGGAATGAGGATAATCAGTGGGTTTGCGATAATACAAGGGTACAAAATATATAGGAATGACAGAGCTGGCAGGGGAAGAGTACTATATGTGAAAGGCAGCATAGTCAAGTAAAGTAAAAATCTAAAATGAGTTAAACTGAACCACAGAATCTTTATGGATAGAAATTTCATGTTTGAATAATCAGAGTATAGCAGTAGGAATTTACTACCGACCTCCTGCCCAGGAAGGCAATGGTGACTTTGAAGGAGTTCAGAGAGACTATGAAGACAAAATCCCCCAGTACTACTGGGGTTTCTAACTGTCCTCATATTGACTGGGTGATATGTCACCTCAAAAAGAGATGCAGAGGTAAAATTTCTAGACACATTAAATGACTGCTTCTTGGTGCAGCTTGCCCTAGAACCCCCAAGAAGAAAGGCCATTCTTGATTTTAATCCTATATGGAGTACAGGATATGGCCAAGAGGTAAATATAGCTGAATGTCTCAGTAACAGTGACCAGAATGTAATTAAATTTAACATTCTTGAAGGGAGAGAAGTGTCAAATCTACCACAATATCATCTAACTTCAAAACAGAGAACTACACAAAAATGAGGAAGCTAGTTAGATGGAAATTAAAAGGAACTGTTACAAGAGTGAAATGCCTGTAAGCTGCATGGAGACTATTTAAAAGCACCATCACTGAGGCAGTAAAAGGACCAAAAAAAAAAAAATCCACCATGATTAAGCAGCCGAGTAAAAGAGCTGGTTAGCACCTAAAAGATATCCTTTAAAAATTGGAAGTTAAGTCCTAGTGAAGAAAATAGAAAGAAGCAGAAACTCAGGCAGGTCAAGTGTAAATGTATAATGTAACAGACCAAGAAAAAATCTGAAGAGCAACTAGCTAAGTATGTAAAAACTAACAGCAAAGAAAGTACATCAGAAGCAGAAAGCCTGCCAAACAGTCAGTGGCCCCACTGGATGACTGTGTTGCTAAAGGAGCACTCCAAGATGACAAGGCTATTGCAGAGAAGCTAAATTAATTTTTTGCAGTGGTTTTAACTGAAGAGGATGAGGGGGCAATCCCGACATCTGAGTTGTTCTTTTTGGCTGACAAATCTGACGAACTGTTGATTGAGGTGTCAGGAGGAGAGGTTTCAGAACAAATTGATAAATTCAACAGTACTAAGTCACCAGGACCAGAGGGCATTCATTGGAGAATTCTGAAGGAACTCAAAAAAACCTGTGGAACTACTAATTGTGGTTTATTTAAATCAGCCTGTGTACCAGATGATTGCTGGATAGCTAATGTGATGCTGATTTTTAAAAAAGGCTCCGCACAATGTAGTAAAATCATTAATAACTAGAAGAACATACGTGATGTCCAGTGGCTAGAGCACTGGACTAGGAATAAAGTGACCTGCACTCAGACAATGACCTGCTGTGTAACCTTAGCCATAACTTAACCATAACTGTTCTGTTGATGAGATTTTTGTGCTGCTGCCATAAACTAGAGCTACTCTAATTTATGCCAGGGGCCACTCTGGCTCCCAAAACAGCTTTAAGTTACCTTGGCACTGCCCCATCCTAGCTGCAAAATCCCACCTTGTGTCTCAGTTTTTCCCTTCTGTACCATGGGGACGGTGATGCTTAATGCACTACTGTAAGGTGCTCAGATACAATACTGCAGGAATACGCTTGCTATAAAAGCCTAATAGAATAGAGTGCTGGAGCTTATTTTCAAAAGCCCTGAAGTGATTTAGAAGCACACGTTCTGCTGAATGTCAATATGACGTGCCCTTCTGAGTCACTTAGGTGCTTTTGAAACTTCCACCCACTCCTCCGCTCTTGTAGGACACTTTGAGACCCATGCATTAAAAGAGCTCAGAAAAAGCTAAATATTATTAATCTAATTCCTCATTGCCCTTTCAATGCAAGCAATAACAAAGTACAGTAATTCCACTTTGAAAATAGGTGTTCATCATCTCTCTTGGTTATATGAACTTATACAATTGCCTTTGGGAACCACTGTTGTATGCATTGTTGTAGCCATGTTGGTCCTGGGGTATTAGGGATGCAAGGTAACATCTTTTACTAGACCAACTTCTATTGGTGAGAGAGGCGAGCTTTTGAGCTTACACAGAGGTGAGACCTGAAGAAGAGATGGGTCTAATCTTGAAAGCTGGTCTCTCTCACCAACAGAAGTTGGTCCAATAAAAGATATATCTCCCTTACCTTGTCTCTCTTTCTGAACCTATTCTTGAGACTTTCCTTCTTTTTCACTGGTACAATAATCACCTTAAAAATTATCCCTTTAATAGAGAACAAAGTTTGTTACTAGTTGCCAGTCACTGGTTTAATGTTCAGAATCTCTGTTGTACTGCAAAGCTGAAGAACTGAGGGGCAGTTTAGTTGTAGGCTTTTAATAAGTTGATGGGAGGCTGGGATCCCTTTCTGAGCAGTAGCTCTTGCACTCAGATAGCTTTTGCTTTAAGGCTTTCAAGTTGATCACACATCCAGCTTCGTACTCTGAACTCTAACCTTATCTTCGGGGAAAAAAATCTTTTGATCTCCACTCAGAAATCAGCTTCCTGGAAAGATAAAATCCAAGGAGCCAGACTCCACCTCTTGGAAGGCAAATCCTGTAACTTAGCACTGTGGGAGAGAAAGGAGCGCAGCTGATCTTAGAAAACAGAAAGTGAAGGACGGAAACAGCTAGAGCCCACAAGTAGGATTGGGATCCTAGCCTCTGATCAACGGAAAAGCCTACAACACCCAAACTGAATACACAGTAAGTTCCCCAGCTTTATGGCGCAGAGGGGTTCTTAACTTCGGATCAGTGAGTAGGGCTTATAGTGATGTAGATTTGTTATCAGTTAAATGGGCAGTTCCAATAAGCTGACAAGCTCTAATAAAAGCCAGACAAAAGCAGCCTTCAGAGGAATTATTGTGCTGTGTTTTGTTTATGATACAGCCAATGGAGCTGAAACGAGTATTTTGAATTAAGGGACTTGTCACCCAGAGACCTCTGCATGCCAGTCGGCAGAGGGCACAGGAATGCATAGGGTTTTTTCTTTAACAGGAATTTCTGGGTTGGATGTAGGCAAAATAGTTCACCAAAGGGGCCATATAAGGTCTCTACTGAGAGCCACTAGCCCACTGGTTAACATAATCACCCCAAAATGTGTGTACAGATCATATTTAAGCAGTTAAGTATCTATGCTGAAAATTATGTTCCTAAGGCAGGTCACCAGGCGGTGACATAATTTGGACATGTTCCTTTCATGCAAGAGGTATCAAACGCCTGTTTCTCTGACTGATCATGTGTGTGTCAGGCATACAATTCATGGCAATGTTGGGTCTATTTTCATACTGAACCCCAGGCAGAAGAAGAGATAATGAAAACTATCAGAGAGGAAATTCACAGGACACAACAAACAGCAGGAGGCGGGGGTCCTGTTTCTGACTAAAGACAGAGGATTGTTAGGGTGTATCTGGGAGATACAAGGAGACACAGAGATTCCTTCGTCAGGGAGGCAAGTTAAGTGTGTTTGCCTTATGAAAGGGTCACAGCCAGCCTGGTTGTGAAATTCTGTAAAGATTTTGGGAGAGCAATACTCTACAAGACATCGGAGTTTTGTTAATTAAGTCTAGAATGCATGTTATGATTTTGTTTTATACATAACCACCTATTTCCAGTATTTCCACTTGCTATCACTTGCATCTCTATGCTGTGTTAAATAAACTTTTACTTTATTTGACTATAAACATGTGTCAGGGCTGGATGGTAAGTGGAGCGGAGATCTGAGGTGAAACTGATAAACTAGATGTACTGTTCCTTTGGAAGCAGTCCAAATCTGTGAATACTGCTAATGTCCGGTGGACCAGAGGTGGAAATTCCAGGACGACATTCAGAGGGTTTAAGAGCTGAAGTTGTGCCAATTGCTAACTTGTAGCGAGACAGCAGGGCCTGCAAGACCTACCAGCGAGGGCTTGTGTTGCCCGTCATCAACGGGGTTGGGGAGCTGACCCCCAGCAGGCACAGATAATGTTTCCTCACAACTCTAGGCATCCTTGGAAAGCGTCAGAGGAATGTTACTTGTTCAACTTCTAACCGAGTACCTGTTTCCCCCCCGCCCCCGTTCTGAATTTCTGTGTATTTTGATATTTTAGGAAAGCTAGAGGGCTTATCCACGGCAGTTGTGCTGCCTCCTCTCTAGGTACTGAACAATCATTAAAACGTGTCCCCAGCTAAGCATGTCAAATGATCTACTGACAGTCAATCCACCCATTCGGACAGCGTCCTGCTGACAGGCCAAGTCATTACTATCCTTTCATGCCTTTTTTCCATCAAGTGTTCCGCAGGGAGCATGTAATGGATGGATCATGTGATTAGTGGTCAAAAATTCCCTCTCCTTCACCATGCCTTGTTCTTGGCTGTTGGAGCCCTCCTGCTCCTCCCTCTCCTCACAGGGAATTGTACTAGTGCCAGCATCTTCTCTGTCAGAAAAACCACGATGTGTCCGTTCCTCTGCAGATCAACACGCTCTTCTAGATACTCCAATCTCATTGCACCAACCTGCACCTCATTCTCTTGACATGCATGGAGCTGCTCTGCCTTCCTGTTTTCCCTACTCATTTTGGCAATAAAAAACTCTCTCCAAACAACAGTTTACTGTGACCTGCCCCCACTAGCAGAAGAACACAGGTGTGAAGGCAAGGCTTTGCTGGCAGAGGCCGGTGTGAGGGCTGCTGTCTGCATAGGATGTGAACATACATAACAAACCTAGTTTGCAAACAACCTCTAGTCCAAAAGATGTTCGCACAAAATGTTCCACAAACACAAATATTTGAGAAGCAGCATGTTCTTGTAGATAAGATACTGGACCGAAACTTTGGCTTGGTCTACACTAGGGGAAGGGGTCAACCTAAGATACGCAACTTCAGCTACGTGAATAACATAGCTGAAGTCGGCGCATCTTAGGCCGACTTACCGGCTGTCCTCACGGCAGCAGCAGTTGGCAGCGGGCTCCCCTGTTGACTCCAGCTTGCGCCTTTTGTCGACGGGACTGCCTTTGGTGATCGGTTTATCGCGTCTTGATGAGTCGCGATAAATTGATCACCAATAGATCAACCACTACCCACCGATGTGGCGGGTAGTAAAGACATACCCTTAGGAGACCTGGTTTCCTGTCCCAGCTCTGCAATAGCTTTCCATCAGCAGATTTCAAAGCACTTTACAAAAAAGGGCAGCATTTTTATCCCTATTACACAGGGGAAACTGAGTCACAGAGAGGTGAAGTGATTTGCCTATCGCTTACTCTCTCGGTGTCTCAGTTCCCCATCCTTTCTCCCCCTGTTTTTCTGTTTAGACTGTCAGCTCTCACAGCAGAGGCTGGCTCTAGCTGTATGTTTGTACAGTACCTAAAACCATAGGGCCCCAGTCTCCATGGGGGCTCATAGGAAGAACTATAATAATGATAATAAATACATTTGTAAAAATCAAAGTCTTCTCATGACTCACTTCTAAACAGAAAAAGGCCAACGCCAGATGAAAAACAATTTATGGCAAAGAGCTCACTCTGCTCTGTTTAAGAATTAACTAGATAAAATGTCATTACTAAGGCCCTACTTGAATTGTGGGATGGTGGTCAAAAAATTGTAGCTGACTTGCAGACAAGCCATGGAAAATTGTGGAAAAGTAATTATTTGCAATAATAAAGTCCATTATTACTTTTCTGCCATTTTCCACTATTGGCCACCCAGGCTGAAAGCAGGGGGCCTGGGGCTGAGAGCGGGAACATGGGCTGACACCAGGGGCTCCCACTGTCAAAGTTGTGATGGAAGCCTAATATTGTGGGACCCTCAAGTTCTGCAAAATTGCAAGTTAAGTAGGGCCTTGGCCAATACACATTATAAAAGAGCTAAGCCCGAAGTGGGACACAATCATGACAGCCAATCTGCAGCTGCCATCCTGTTTTCCCAATCAAGGCTGCTAACGCAGGCACTTGTGGTCTCCAAACAACCATAAGCTCAGTTAACCCTTCCACTGCCCAACACCTACCGTAGGACTAGTGTGAGACTCATCCCTGCTGAGAGCTGCATGGAGATCCGGTGTGTGCATATCCCCTCCTCCACATGTAACTGGGGCTCAAAAGCACAGCTGGCACCATCCCCCTGCACTTCCTAGACTCTGCAGAGGGTTCACTGCAGGGCCTAAGATCCACACTGTGGGAGGAAAGGGCTGCAGTAGAATCAGGGAGCTGCATATTATCATCCACCCTCCAGCCTCACAGAAGATGTCTGAAAAAATTAATACAGCTCCTGGCCATATTGATTTATCTTGGCGGCACTCGTCCTGGGAACCTGTGGGCTTCCACAGCCACAGGGGAAATCCAGTGGCACTGGCAGGGGGTTGAAGTGGCCAATAAACAACAGAAGGAATGTGAGGCCTTTGTACAGATGGCCAGGGCCTCTTACAGATTCCCCATGATTGAGGTGAATCTTGCGGAATCCAAAGGTCTGGGAGATGGCAACTCTGCTCCCCCAATAGAGCAATTTGGGTTCATCTTCATGAGGATTTTCAATAAACATTTCCCTGTCATGGCTATTAATGCCAGAGGGGACAATCTACATCAGTGCAATGTTAAGTTTGAGATTTTAAAGCAAAAACAGAGATGAACTGTTCAGATTCTCATGGCAGCATAAGCTCCTGTGCAAGTGAATGATAGCAGGGCCTTTCCTTACATGGTTTATTTACCGGCATACTCATCAGTATAGGATGATTGCATAACAGTGGGTAATGTGACAAGTTATTGGGCAAAGAGGGCACAAACATGGGTTAATTAAAACCTGCAGCAGCAAAGATCTTTTCAGAGCTATTAACATCAGTCTCTGGAGTTTGCTGGTCTCCCATGACCTCCTACCACAAAATAAACAGTGTTATAAAGAAAACTAGAAACTCCTCTAATTACTGAAACACCTTAAGCCAGTGCTGAGTATTACTGGGCTGAATAGACATTCAATAAACACAGGTGATTTTTCAATGCTCTTTGTATTAATGTGTTATGGTTTTCTCAATGCAGGGTGCTGTTACAATGGCTATCTAGGTCTTTTGTATAATACTGAGAGAGGCTTCCAAAATCAGTTATTAGGCTGGCTGTAGGAATCACTGGGCGAAAGTCTCTGGCCTGTGAAATGCAGCTAGTCAGATTAGATGACTATAATGGTCCCTGCTGGCTTTAAAACCTCTGATGCAGAAAGTAACCTTTTATTTTCAAAAGCCAGAGAGCTGAAATTTTTATAAAATCATGGTTGCTTATTCCCAGTATTGGCTGCACAGTGGAGAGCTGCTCTAAATGGAAGAATAAATGTTGATATGTGCCAACTTTTCCCACCCCTTTAAAAATCTTTTTTCTTATAGGCAACATTAAAACTTGCCCTCAATTTGTGCTTTTCTTTTGGGTGGTGAATCAGTTAGCTAAGGATAAATTACAGGTCCCTAGAGGGCACATCTACACATAGCATTTTGCTCTTATGTAACCTAATCAACTTATACCAATGCAAACTTTTAATGTACGTGCAGTTAAACTGTTTTAAATCATTTTAAAAGCAGTTTAGCTTGATCTAATTATTTTACTGAATTCAGAGAACCAATAAAAAACATGGTTTAAAGTAGTTTAAATGTGTTTGCACTAATGTAATAAAACATTTAAAATTGATTCACGTATCCTGACGATGTTTCGCAATATAGATAAGCCTTCATATTCGGTGAAAGGTCTGCTTTAGAGCTACAAAAGCTAGAACATTCTCATGCTACTGTGCTTAGAGATTGTAGCCCATTCTTTTGAGGGAGAGCTAGTCTCTTGCATGCAAGACACCGCCCAGGTTTAATGACCTCTCATAAAATGATTTATTCCAGCATGATTCACTTGGCAGCAACACTTTTAAAATCTACATGAAACTTCCACTAAAAAAGAAGTGGTTTCCACAGAAATGTCTATGCATATTCAATTTAAGAACATAAGAACGGCCATACTGGGTCAGATACTGGTCACATCTAGCCCAGTATCCTGTCTTCCAACAGTGGCCAATACCTGGTGCCCCAAAGGGAATGAACAGAACAGGCAATCAGCAAATGATCCAACCCCTGTCGCCCATTCCCAGCTTCTGGCAAACAGCAGCTAGGGACACCATGCCTGCTCATCCTGGCTAATAGCCATTGATGGACCTCTCCTCCAAGAACTTATCTAGTTCTTTTTTGAACCCTGTTATAGTCTTGGCCTTCACAACATCTGCTGGCAAAGAGTTCCACAGGCTGACTGTGCACTGTATGAAAAAATACTTCCTTTTGTTTGTTTTAAGCCTGCTGCCTATTCATTTCATTTGATGACTCCTAATTGATCTGTTATGAGGAGTAAATAACACTTTCTGATTTACTTTCTCAACACCACTCATGATTTTATAGATCTCTATCACATTCACCCTTAATCCTCTCTTTTCTAAGCTGAAAAGTCCCAGTCTTTTTAATCTCTCTTCATACGGAAGCCGTTCCATACTCTTTATGGGGGTGAGGGCTCCAGCTGGAGATGAAGGCTCTGGAGTGGAGCTGAGGATGAAGGGTTTGGGGTGCGGGCTGCCCCAGGGCTGAGGCGGGGAGAAAGGACCCCCCATGCTCTCTCTGGCTGCAGGAACTTGGACTGGGGGAGGAGCTTTTCCCTGTCTACAGCAGCTCTCTGTGTGGGGCTGGAGAAATAGCTCCGGTGCCCCAGCCGGTGGTTGCACGCGACTCTGCTCCCTGCAGCCCCTCCAGCCTGGAAAAGTTCAGGGTAAGAGGCTGCCTGGGGGTGCCCCACGACATAGACCCTCCCACACCATTGTGGGCACCTCCAGCTTCATGGGCTGCCGGCCAAGTGCGCTCACGGGTGGGTTCAAGCTCCCACAGGAGGGGTAAAACCACCTTTGGCTGCATCAGCCACTGAATTGCACCCACGTCCGAGCCTGGGCACGGTCACACATGCCCCCTGGGGGATCAGCCTTCGGCTCCCCGAGCCCAGTGTCTGGCTCGGAAGGCTGGGCAAGCTTGGGGGCCGGCCTGACAGGATGGGGGGCAGTGGCCATGGGAGGCCCAGGGCAGCATGGTGCTCCATCCTGCGCTGTGCAGCCAGGTCACGGGACGGAACTCAAGCACCTCCCCCCAACTCACAGTTGCTCATTAAACCCACCAGATGAGTTGGTTGCAGCACAATGGGCGGGGGGTGCCGCTGCTTGTCTCGGGGTTTTAATTCCTCTCCACCGCATGTGACTCGACCCCGGCCAGGGCAGCTCCAGCTAGGCTGGGCCACGGGACAGGCACCTCTCCCCGGCTGCGGCAGCTCCAGCTGAGCGGGGCTGGGCTGAGCTGGGAGAGGGACACCTCTCCCCAGCTGGGCAGCCTTTGGTAGTCTGCTGCGTGGCCACACATTCTAGAGGAACTTAGGAGAGGAACTTCCCTTTTATCCCATGACTGTGCTTAAGAGCTTTGGAGAGGGACCTTGTCAAATGCTTTCTGAAACACTAAGTACAATATATCCACTGGATCCCCCCTGTCCCTTGTCAAATGCTTTCTGAAACACTAAGTACACTATATCCACTGGATCCCCCTTGTCCACATGTTTGTTGATCCCCTCAAAGAATTCAAATAGACTGGTGAGGCATGATTTCCCTTTACAAAAGCCATGTTGACTCATCCCCCAACAAATTATGTTCATCTATGTGTCTGACAATTTTATGCTTTACTGCGGTGGTAATCTTTCTATTTATGTAATGGATGCCTCTTCCAAAACACCTTAAGTAAAACCTTTGTCACAGAGTGCAGCATGACCTGCAGCTAGCTTAATGTCACACACCCAGCTGTTCATCCTGGAGACAAGGGTTTGATTTTTGCATTATTTTTTATCTAGGAAAAAGAGTGCAAGGCCCACATCCTCAGCTGGATGAAATCAGCACTTACATTAACTAATAGTAGCTGAAGATCTAATCTTAAAAATAATCATTTCTACCATAGATCATGAAATTTTGTGAAGAATTCAAGTTTCCAATGTACCTGTCTATTTATCTATCAATCAGACTTACATGCCCCCCAACATTACCATAGGATCTGAGTGCCTGTCTTTAATGTATTTGGGAATGTTGGAATTGCCAGTGTCATAGCTTTCATAAAATAAAATTTGTTCTGAAAATTAGATACTGAAAATCAAGCTGTGTTTAAAAGAAGTGCAAATATACGAGTCTGGGCTATATGTAGTAACTTAGGCAATTTTGGAGGATCTAACCAAAGACAATTCATTCAAATATTTAGTTATATATTGCTAAGGATAAGGGATCACAATCTGACCATCTAACTCATGTTTAGTAGATGGCATTTTTATAAATGAAAATGCCAAGTATCATTATTGTTGTTTTTCTTCTTGGAACATGCATAAATTCCCATTAATGTTCTGGCTAGTATCAAATGTTGGTTCACGTTATAGTCATTTGCCGTAGCACTCTGAGTGGTTTTCTTCCTGCCTCCTCAATAATGTTTGCAATCGGTTCAAAATTCTGCTGCTCGCTTCATTTTTTCCCCACTACTCTCATCTTGTTCTTTCCTTCAACTGACAGCATGGCTACTTCTGCTACTGAGAATTAGGATAGAACTCTTCTAATATCCAGGACATTATGGTCCAGCTTTTCACTAGTGTACAGTAGAGCCCCATTGACTTTATACCCATTTAAACTAGCTGGGGATCTGGCCCAATGAATATGTAAATAGTGCTATTCTCTTCCAGCAGATAGGCCAGAACTTCTTAAGTCTATTTTGCCATGTCACCCTCTAGTACAGGCCTGCACAACATGCGGCCCGGGGGCCACATGCGGCCCGCTCGGGCTCACTGTGCAGCCCGCGGGGGGTAAGTAGGGGTGGGGCAAGCTAAGCGGTGGGGTGGGGTGAAGCGGATGGGGGCAGGGCGAGGGCGGGGCTTTTCGGCCCGCAGCTGGTTTTTTTGCAGTAATACGGCCCTCGCTGCTTTCCGAGTTGTGCAGGGCTGCTCTAGTAGCTACATTCAACATTGCACACAAGCCCTAAAACTGTTATACAACATGGATATTGCTCTTATCATTAACAATTTAATAGTGGCAAGTCTCCCAAACTCCACTGTAGAACATAAATGCTAAGTGGAAGAGAGGGTCTCCTAGCACTTTGTAATGGAAGCAAACCATTACACTTCCATTGACACTCTTTTCTCTCCCTTTAGCTCAGCATTTCCAGGATGGAAAATAATGAAAGTGTTCTCAGGAGGAAATTAGAAATGGTCTCTGGTGTTCCCCTATTCTGGAGTATTGTTGAAGAATGGGCCCAGGTGGAATCATTCCAAGCCAGGCCAGACGACCTTCTCATTTCCACCTACCCAAAATCAGGTGAGTGCCACTGATCTACTAGGAGATTCTTCTTATGCAGCTAAAAGGCACAAACCCAGGGCAGAAATGGAAGCTATTGCTCAACTCTTATACCACATGTATGCCACATTTAGACCATAACCCCTTTATCAGTTCCTCAGTTAGGTACAAAAATCTCTTACTCAACGCCTCTTCCATCTGTGCCTTCGTGATCCCTTTTTATTGAAGAACCCTATCAAAACACTGCAATATACAAGGGTTTTACTTGACCTTGTCACGGAGGGAAGAACCTAAGAAGCCACCAGGCCAAAACTATAATGGGATTTAGAAAAGAACAAGATACGTTCATGGAAGATAGTGTCTATCAGTGGCTATTAGCCAGGATGGTCAGGGATGCAACCCCATGCTCTGGGTGTCTCTAGCCTCTGACTGCTAGAATCTGGGAATGGATAATGGGATGAATCACTCAATGAGTGCCTGTTCTGTTCCTTGCCTCTGAAGCACCTGGCATTGGCCACTGTCAGAAGACAGGATACTGGACTAGAGGGACCACTGGTCTGACTCAGTATGGTTGTTCTTATGTTCTTAGGAATGAAATAGATTTACAGACAGAAAATGGCTCAGTAGTTGGTCCCTATGAGTAGAACTGGGCCTATCTCTCTTGCATCAGAGCATGTGAGCCCTATCTAGCCAATTAGAGGGGGCTGGGCTACACCTGGGCCTCTAAAGGGCTGCCAGAGAGCAGGAAATAAGAGGTGAAGAAAGTGGTTGGGATAGGCTGTGCCTGGGGAAGGGAAGCCATGGTGGAGTAGAACTAACTCCTGCAGTGGGTCCCTGGAGCAAGGGACTAGGTGCTGAGGGAAGTAGCACTGAGCCTACTGCTCCAGGAAGGGAACAAAGCTGATTAGAACTCAGTGAGGAATTACCAGGAGGAGGAGTACCAGACCATGGGGAGGGCTATCCCTGAAGCCTGAGAGGCAATGAGTTAAAAGGCAGTTTTCTGTTGCTCTTCTTGCCTGTGTTATGCGAATAAACCTTCTCAAAGGAGACTGGGCAGGGCAGGGAGTGTTTGGAAGATGGGGAGAAGCCATGTCCTGTGACAATGCTGTGCATAGAAACAGAATAAGACCACAAACCCTTTTGTCCTAACAGGGATGTGTTCAAACAATGGCAAAATATTCCTTCCATGTTGCTCTCTTACCATCATTTAGCCATAGACTCTCCTGTTGCTGAATGCTATAGACTTTGTGGACTAACACAGGAGAGCCCTCACTTAGTGTTCAGGAAGGGAAATTGCCAACTTGATTCTGATCGACATGAGCTGGAGGGGAATTCCTCTTTCACAGGATGCTTGAAGTGGTTTTTTGCCCTCAACATAGGCTCAGTGCTGAAGGGTGGTAGGGTTCTATCAATTCACACCTCCATTTGTGAGTAGTTTATCTCCCAAAAGCCTAGTGGAAAATATGCACTGGGTCCTCAGGCAGTAGCAGAAACACTGTGATGTTATATCAAGTTTGGTGATATTCGACTTCTATGATGATAGGCCCTTTGAGTCACTTCGTTACTGACATCACAGATTCAAGAGCAGGTCAAGAAAGTCCAGGAGCACTGATTATCACCACCCTCAAAGTCTGTATCTAAAGGCCATAGACTAGAAGGGATTGTCATCTGCTGTAAACTGGCATAATTCCATTGACTTCAGTTTATACCACGTGAGGATCTGACTCCATGCTTATGACCTGCTTGCTGCACGCTAGAAGAGTATATAGCTAGTTTGCTTTATATTTCTAGGCACAACCTGGATCAGTGAAATCGTGGATATGATCTATAACAATGGTGATGCGGAGAAGTGTAAACGGGATGCGATTTTCATTCGGGTCCCTTTCATGGAGCTGATCGTCCCTGGAATGATAAATGGTAAAGCTTTGCACACTGCAGGCAGGCTCCTGGAGAGATGGAAGCTGTGTCTTTGACAACCTTCTCTTTAGGAATTGTGTTGCCCAAAACTGAATATGAGGATATTTACTGACCTCCCTGGGCCATTGGGAGGGTTGGTTAACTGACACCAAATTCTGTCCTCAGATCTATACAAGCAAATCTCACTGACTGTGTTGGAGATGCATGTATAGATCTGAGGATAGAATTTAGCCTTTACTGTTTCTAAACCACTCTGAGTTCTTTGGAATGAAAGACACTCTGAGCCTGACCCAGAGTGCACTGAAGTCAATGGAAAGATTCCCATGGGATCTGGCCATATATAAATGCAAACTGTCAATAACATTAGGATCTTGTGCACAAGGAACTTAAATATGAATGGAAATGTTTTAAAAATAACTTAATAGAAAAATGGATTAAGGGTGGGATTTTCAAAAGAGTTTATAGGAAGTAGGTGCCGAATTCCCAGTAACAATTAACGGAAGCTGAGCACGTAACTCATATTTTCTTTTGAAAATCCCATCCTAAAAGTGAGATTTCCACAGTTTGCAAGGGGAGCTGTTAGAAGCTGAGCTCTTTTGTAAATCTGGCCCTAAAGGGGGGATAGAATATTCTCTGTTCACACCCTGACATTGTTAAGATGTGCTACTATGTTTTTACAGCTATATTCACACCTCATTAAAAGACGGGGATGGGGGAGAGAAGATTTCTCACACGGCTTCACATAAATACATTTCACTAGAATCAGAAAAGCTAGAGACAAGGCTGATTAGACGATCTAGTCTGACTTCCTGAAAACTACCCTCTGTGGAAACTCTGCCAGATGTGCACACAACATGTCTACCCAGCAGTGAGGGAGATTTCACCAACATCACTTTCAGAATCAGAACCAGAACTATATGGTTCTTTAGTTGCTTAGTTGCTTAAATCTACTTCTGTCCTTATCCACATCTGTTTGGACTTCATCCAGTGGAGAGATACAGAAAGGCAGTTCAGGATTATTAAAGGCTGCGGGCCCGATTCCTCTCTTTGTAACAGTGGCCCTCTGAGTGTAAATAGTTTACGAAAAAAGCTGTAATAGTCCTGTTTTCCTTTAATGCCTTTTGTATTTTTTAGGTGTTGCACAGCTGGCTGACATGCCCTCTCCCCGATTAGTAAAGACCCATCTTCCTGTTCAACTCCTTCCTGACTCCTTCTGGGAAAACAACTGCAAGGTTATTATTATTTCTTTGCACTGTGGTAGCAGAGGCTCCAACCAAGATGGACCTCCCACAGTGCTACACTCTGTGAAAACACATAGCAAGAGAAAATTCCTGCCCCGCAGAGTTTGCCATATAAATAGACAAAGGAAGCACTGCTATATCCCCATTTTACAGATGGGGGGGAGGCATGGAGAGATTAAGTGACTTGCCCAAGATCACATAATGAATCTGTGAGAGACCTAGCATCTGAACCTAGATCTCAGGCAGTGCAGCCTTCTATCTTAGATTTTCCACTGGAAATTAATACAGTAATAGATTAAGATGGAGTTTCCATAGGATTCTAGTGCTGCTGTGTATTTTTTTTTTTTTTAATACACACAAAGATTCTCAGTGACTAAATCCAGCTACCATTGTAAGTACTGATGGTCAAACAATGCATCATTCAAATGAGCCTAATTTGACATGAGATATCATCCCTGAATTTCTACAATCCATGCACTTTTCAGCTATATTGGTGATAGCTATATTTGTTACCCCCAGTAGTGCTGGAGAACATAGGTGCCTACTCCATAGGTGCTCAAGGGCTGGAATACCCACAGAGAAAAATTGGTGGGTGCTCCACCCCCCACCCTCCCACCTCTGCCTCCTCCCCTGAGCGCACTGCCGCAGCTCCGCTTCTCCCCGCCACCAGGCTTGCCGCAAATCAGTTGTTTGACACAGCTTGCCTGGGAGGGAGGGAGCAGGGAGAAGCAGAGTGGCGGTGCTCCAGGGTGGAGGCAGAGAGGGAGCAGAGGTGAGCTAGGGAAGGGGGTGGTTTCCCCCAGTTACCTGCTGCTGGTGGCCCTCCCCGTGCCCCCTCACCCCAGCTCACCTCTGTTCCGCCTCCTCCCCTGAGCATTCTCCCACTATGCTTCTCCCCACTCCTTCCTGGCTTGCCATGTGAAAGCCTGGGAGGGAGGGTGGTGTAGGGGAAATGCGGCGTGCCTGGGGGAGGAGGCGGGGACAGGGATTTGGGGAAAGGGTTGGAATGGGAGCAGGGAAGGGGCGGAGTGGGCTGAGCACCCACCAGTGCTGGCTAAAGCCAGTGCCTATGCTGGAGAGCAGGATTCCAGGGCCAGGTTATAGCAGGGATTAAGGGCATGTTTACACTACAACCAAAGGTCTGATTTGAAGCACAGGTTGGCCTACCCACGCTAGCTTTAATCTAGCTACGAATAGCAGTGGAGATATGGTGGTGCAGGCTAGTAATGCAAGTACATCCCCAGGATCCCCGGCATGCCTGTTCAGGCCGTGCTGAAGCCCATGTCCCTGTGTTTTCACTGCTATTTTTAGCTGTGTTGGCTACATTAGATCTAGAATGGGTATGTCTTCTGTGGGCTGCAATCACACCTCTAGTTGCAGTGTAGACATACCCTGAGGGTGAAATCCTGGCCCCATTGACTTCAGTGGGGCTAAGATTCCCCCTAAGAGCAGGGTGCTCTTTTCTAGGCAACTGTGAAGGAAATTCTGTTTGTTGGACTCCATCTCTTTCTCTCTCCCCTCCAGCTTGATTCTTTGGATTGATGGGGGAGGCAGCAATTATGGTTAAAGAACAAGAGTAGCCATTAGGTCTACTGGGTACTATTCCCAATTCTGCCGCTCCTGCTCTGTGTACTTTCCTGTACCTCAGTTTCCCCTTCTGCAAAACACTGCATTACTCCAGGTGTAAAGTGCTGTGTCATCCCTGGGTGAAAGTTTCTGTATTGCTGAGAAAGAGTAAATTTCTGCCATGCCCCTTTGGTTCTTAGCAATTCATTTTCTTAAAAATTCAGAGGGATTTTCCTTTTAATGCCATGACTAAGTCTGGAAGGGATCGTTCTTAGAGTGATTTATCCAATGAGACTGATAGTGACTCTGGAGAGAGTCCCACAAGTGCCTTAAACAGTTGCTCATTCAATAGAACTGGTCACATTTATTTTTGAAGTTTGGGTGCAAAATGGATGGAAAAATAGACACAGGGTTCATAAATCTCCCCATCCCTCTCTTTTTGGCCAATGGTGGCGCTAACTGATATGTTTAGAATTCAAAATATGTCAGATTTCAAGGAAAATATTTTTGCAAATTTATTTTTGTGTTTTTCAGTCAGCTTTTTTACTCTAACATAGACTCGATTGACTATGGTAAACATGCTTCTTTTCTCCACAGATCATCTACGTCGCCCGAAATGCAAAAGACGTGGCTGTCTCTTATTACCATTTCTACCAAATGGCAAAGATGCATCCAGAGCCTGGCACCTGGAATGAATTCCTGGAGAAGTTTGTGACTGGGGAAGGTAAAACTTGAAGCTGGATTCTCCCTACAACACTGGGTTCCCAGGCTGTAACACTGCTAAACCAAGAACTATGGAGCAGATTATCAGCTGATCTAAAGATACTTTATTATACCACCAGAGAATCTCTTCCCATGAGTGTATCCAAATTTCAGTTAGATAGAAGCCCCTACAGGGCAAAATAAAAGAACATGGACACATCTCCCATCAACCTCCACGTCTTTGTTTCCGGTCCAGAACCAAGAACCAGATCCGCCTAGAACATTTCTTAGATGCTCAGGCAGTCGGCTTTCCTAGCTAATGTCTAAAATTATCTGTTCCTGGAGTGGGGGGAAATGAGTTGTGTTAAAAGGGGTGTCTCAAGACATCCAGCACCCCCTTATTTCCATATCACCCCATTATCCTGGCATGATTATGCCATTATGGGGTTTTTTTGAGAGCCACTCAAAATATTCACTATTTAACCGGACTTCTTTGCTGATATCACAGTGAATCCACATTAAATGTAAATGTTTCTCTTCTACTCCTCTGTCTTTGATTTAGTTGCATTTGGATCTTGGTATGATCATGTGAAAGGCTGGTGGGAGAAGAGAAAGGACAAACCGATTCTGTACCTGTTCTATGAGGACATGAAAGAGGTGAGGAAGGGAAAGAATGTAAACTCATCTAATATTTCAGCCCCAAATGCGTTGTTTGTCTGCATGAGTATAACAAGGAGTCAGCAGCTATGCCTATCAACAATACTTATTCAGAGAGCAAGAGAATCAGGCAGAAGGGTGAGGCTTCATGGGCAATATGCTCAACTTCTGAAAAGAACTACATCACAGCTGACAATAGGTATGTCTCCAAGATCGAACCCCTATACGTTCAAGTAAACAGAACTAGCCAATATCATTTGCAATAGCATTATCTGGTGATTCCTAATAATATTACACACATATGGATTTGGGAGATTAGAGATTTCCCTTTAAAAGGAAATGCCAAACCCCTCCATTCTCAGTGTCCCCAGTCCCCACCACCTGGGCTGAAAAAGTAACATTGTACTAGCACCTTTTAATAGCTTCCACATCATTCTGCGTAACATCTGGCAATCTGTCTTTCTTTCTAGGATCCTAAACGTGAAATACAAAAGGTGTTACAGTTTCTGGAAAAGGACTTGAAGGAGGATGTGGTGAATAAAATCCTCCATCACTCCTCATTTGAGGAGATGCAGAAGAACCCTACTGCCAATTATAAGATGATGTCAAAAGCTCAAATGGACCACAGTGTGTCTCCCTTTATGAGAAAAGGTGAGAGCCCCTCACCACAATTATAGGAGGGTTTACAAGAAAGGAGGAAAGGCTGGTTACATGGAAGCAGGGCCAATAACAGCTCTAATCTGGGGAAAGGCAGCCACTAGTTCTGCTTCCAGAGATGGGGAAAATCTCAAGATCCAAGTTTTATTCTTTACTAGCCAAACCTGGCTAATGATGGAGCTGCCTAGGAAAAACACTGCTCAAAGAGAAATGGAACTAATGGGGAATTAGGGTGAAAAATTGCCACCATTTAACCAAGCTCTAATGAGACCTCTGAAAAAGAGGCAAGAGACAGAAGGAAGAAAATAGACAATAGATTGAATCATTCCTTTGTTTTCACAGATTTATAGGCCAGAAGGGACTATTATGGTGATCATCTAGTCTGAACTCTTGCATAACTCTGGGCACAGAATTTCACTTAGTGATTCCAGGTTTTCTCCTCCAGGTATTGCGGGCGACTGGAAGAATTACTTCACCGTGGCCCAGAATGAGGCATTTGACTCAGATTATAAAAAGAAGATGAAGGGATCCACACTGCAGTTCCGAATGGAGATCTGAAGCAGCAGTAGCTTCCTTCCCCCATCTGGCTTAGGTGTTTAGTTGGCTTGGACAAGGGAGAAATTGAAATTAAATGGGGGCACTAAAAAAACAGCAACTGTTACCTACTTTAGATATGATTTTTTCCATATGTTTCTATTTTTGTGGGGTCTTCGGTTCCATAACTGTCATTTTGGATAATGCAGATGGATTTTCAAGCCCCACCCCTCTGGACTGTCAGTAGGATCAGTGATGATTTCAGCTGCTGTGCACTGAGATTCTCACATAACCACTTGATTCCAGGGGCTGGGGCTTGAAGAAAACCCACCAAATGTCACGTGTCTTGTGGTAAAATCGCAAGAGATGGCAACGCTGAGGTAAGACTCCACCAAAGTGATTATGCAGCCATTATCATTAGCAAATAACAGCAAGCTCTCGCTGGAGAGCTTGGCTTGTTTTTAAGGACTCATTGACAAGGCCCTACGCAGGAAACTACATGGCACTAAGTTTGTCTATTATACCTGAAATGCTGAGCTGAGTCTGCTGTGATTCAGACCAGCAGGTTCCAGAAAGTCTAGAGATTCCAAAACTGATGTGTGGCCCGTGAGGTGCTTTGAGATGAAAAGCACGGTAAGAGTTAGATATTAAGTGATGCCCTGCAAAAGAGCCTTTTGTTCAAACTGAATATGCACGTCAAATGTGCCTGCCTGTGAGCACTCACACACAGATTAAAGGCTGTAAATCTGAGTTTGCTTTCTACTACATTTGTCATTGTCAGTGAACCCCATAATGTCTGGAGGCGGATAGCCAGGGCGATCTGACTTCCTTGTGGTTTTGTAACATGATCTGTAACACAGAATCATAGAATATCAGGGTTGGAAGGGACCTCAGGAGGTATCTAGTCCAACCCCTGCTCAAAGCAGGACCAATCCTCAACTAAACCATGCCAGCCAGGGCTTTGTCAAGACTGACCTTAAAACTTCTAAGGAGATTCCACCACCTTCCTAGGTACCCCATTCCAATGCTTCACCACCCCCCTAATAAAAAAGCTTTTCCTAATATCCAACCTAAACCTCCCCCTCTGCAATTTGAGATTATTACCATCATCAAAGAGTTAATCTCAATCTCTGCCCAGCTGAACAGCAACATTGCTTGCTAGCCACGGGTGTGGCCCAGAATTGGGCCGGCCCTAGACTAAATAATGCCCCAGGCTGAGGAGCCTCTTCTGCCTCTCAACTCCATTTGTTAAAATTTTGAATACCTTATTTTTTTATCACATTTGTAGCTGATTTCAGGACTTGGATGCACAATTTGCATTCATGATTTACCCTGTCATAGGATGACAAATTTGCTTGCTAGCATCTGTATGTCAGTATTTATTTATGCCATATATAAGTAAATAAAAAAAATTGTTTCCTCTAAGCTTATAGAAACTTTTTAATTTTGAGACTAACTGAAATGTACAAACCTCAAATAATTGAACTATGCACCAACATTGGGTGCACCAATACTAAATAGTGTTACAGTAGAGGACAGCCGTAGAATATTAACCCGAGTCCTTCAGTTCAAAGGGGCGCTTTTCTCGCCTTTGCCCTCGTATTGATTGTCTCTGCCCCTGGGATGATCACTACTGCCTAAAGCAGTGATTCTCAAACTGGGGCTTGCGACCTTCCTAGGGATTGCGGGCTGATTCCAGGGGGGTCGCAAGCTACCGATGCCTTCAATGGCATTTCAGCGGAAGCTCCAAACATGCGAGTGAGTCCGCCGAAAAACCGCTAAAGCGCAAGCTTCCGCTATCGGCAGCATTTCGGCGGACACAGAGACGAATGCTGCTTGTCTGCCGAAATGCCGCCGAAACCGGAAGAGTTCAATTCGGCGGCATTTCGGCAGAGATACCCCAGGCGCGAGAGGACACAGCAGAGCAAAAAGGGGTCACCGAACCAACAAATTTGAGAACCACTGGCCTAAAGCCTGGTCTATGTTGTTCTGTTTCAGATATTTTCCCATCCGTAGGCGTCAAATTCCCCTCTGCCTGGTGGCTGCTCGACCCCACACTGCCTGTCTCTGCCCTTATCCCTGCCCCTGCCCTGCCTCTTCCCACCCTTGCACCGCCCTTGCCCCAACCCCATTCCACTCCTTCCCCAAAGTCCCCGCCCCACCCCACCATTTCCTGCCCCCTTCCCGCCCCCATTCCACCCCCTTTCCCCAAGTCCCCATCCCCGCTCTGCCTCTTCTCTGTCTCCTCCCCAAAGCATGCTGTGTCCTGGCTCATCTCCCTCCCTCCCGGAAAGTCCTAAGCACTGCCAAACAACTGTTAGGCGGCATGCGGGGGGGCGGGGGGGGCGGGAAGCACTGGGAGGGAGGCGGTGGGAATGCGGTATGCTTGGGGTGGGGGGCAGAAGGAGGCGAGGAGAGGGGAGCTTGGCTGCTGATGGGTGCAGAGCACCCACTAATTTCTCCCCGTGGGAGCTCCAGCCCCAGAGCACCTATGGAGTTGGCGCCTATGTTCCCATCACATTTGCACCTTGCTGCAGTACTGAGCCCAATACTGAGCTCCTGAAGGCTTTTAACGGGACATCTTTTATTTTCTATGGAGGAAAACAGACAGCATTAGGGACAGCAAAAATCTTAAAAAGTCATCAAACATTATGTCTTATGCATGGCAAGAGAAGTAACAGTATTTCTTTTATATTGTTGCATAGATGGGGTTCGATAATTATCTCTGGTGTCTCATTAAATATGCCCTTTACTAGTTGCCAGTTACACTCTTCAACTCTTAAAACATAAAATTTTCACAATATCGCAGCTGGGCTCTCACTTCACTTCACTTCGTGAATTGCCATATCTCACTGACTGACTGGCGACGCCCCACCCCTTACATACTCGTGGGGTATGGCTGATAATAGTCTAGGACGTTCAAGGAAAATGTGGTTCTGAGAAAGTCTGGGAGATTCCATGAAATTCTACAAAGGTGCAGAACATTGTAGGTAGTTAGTTCAAAATGAATCCACATATGGAATACCTGGAACATTTCACTTCACACATTCTATTTTCCCAGCACTCTGAGCCTGGTGCCCCTCAAGTCTGGCACCCCAGGCAGTCGGGTGCATCATCTGCTCCTAAATATGACCTTGACCCAGAAGAAACATCTGCATTGGAACAGCTCAGGGGACATGGTGACCCTAGTCTCCTGCCTTTTCCAATTGGCCTTATTTTGGAGCTCTCAGCAACTTGAATGTATTTCTCCCTGGCCTTCCGCTGAGCTTCCTCTTATTCCCCAGCCCCTCCCTCTCAGAGACACTGTTCATAGAACTGGGACGTTTTATTTCCCTTGGCTGTGTTCCCAAATGCTTATTATGTTCTTGCCAGCACAGTGAGTCCGCCCCAATACTTTCACAATCTTCTTGTTAAGATCATGTAAATTTACAAGCAGCCTTTCCTTCTTCCTACAAGAACAGCACCGCCAGAGGAGAAAGGTAAACTCGGATTTCAACTCTTTGACCTGTTACTGTTAAGAGTTTGTCTGTCCTGTTGTCTGAGCAAACAGCCAGGAAGAGCAGCCTGTCTAGGACTGGTGGGATACACATCTGGGAAGAAACCTTGGCATTTTGTAAAGATAGTACTGATTTTGGGGACTTTTTCTTATAGAGGCACCTATTACTTCCCACCCCACCCACCCCCGAGTTCTGATTTTTGTACATTTGCTATCTGGTCACCCTAGTAGGAGTTGACACTGCAAACATTCCAGATCAGAATGTTCAATGCGCAGTCCTGTGATTTCTCCAGATCAGACCTGGGAAGAGGAGCTGTGTGTAGTGGGGAAGGGGAGGACTGGATATACAATTATAAAATGGATCTATACTTTTTTTAAGGCTTCAACACATGACTCATTTTATTCTGGGACTGCAGAAATGGTCAGTGTTGCAGACTCCAAGCTTAGGTTTTGTAAAAGGAGAGGGGGCAGGATTATGAATTCTCTGGTGATTTACATATGAATTTAAGACTCACAATGGTAAATTATTTGCTAGTTTACAGCATCCTTACCCAGCCTTTTTTTTTTCCCCACTAGTTTACACCATTCCTTACTCAGCCTGGCTAATGGCTATTAGCCAGGCTGGGTAAGGAATGGTGTCCCTAGCCTCTGTTTGTCAGAGGGGGGTGATGGATGGCAGGAGAGAGATCACTTGATCATTACCTGTTAGGTTCACTCACTCCGGGGCACCTGGCATTGGCCACTGGCGGTAGACAGGATACTGGGCTAGATGGACCTTTGGTCTGATCCAGTCCGGCCTTTCTTATGTTCTTATCTTTATTTGCATTTCTCTAAAGTTCTTTTGCTCAGCAGCTTTTAAACTCTGATCATTTCTGAGCAGCAACTAAAATAGTCATTATTTGCTCTTGTCAGAGGAAAATAAGGTCTGAAGAGACAAAACTAAACTTTCCTCTCCTGCCTTGTGTGTTGGTGGGAATGAAGAGGGTTCATGAAGGGTAATGAGAGTTGACATTGTCCGTTATTTGAGAGTGCTTCAAAGCCAGCCGATTTCAGGTGGAAGAATGTGTGACTCCCCATACACAGACACACACACGAGTATTATCGGAGTCTGCCGTTGTCACTAACTTGAACTAATGAGTTTTCATTATTGCTTAAACGTTGTTGTTCAATCAGTGAATGAGAGTGCTGTGTGTTCCTTCTGGTCATAGTGGTTACAGCCCAGATGCCCTGCTTGGGTGAAAGTTCTATTATTAACTCGTTATGGGGTCACAGAACACGGTTCCTTGACTTGCTGCAGATAAGTTATTTGTATTGTTTATCTCTTTTTGGGACTTAATAGTTTTGAACTCCAGATTTCAGAAAATTCATGTCGTGAGATTTTCATAAGTGATTGGTGTTGATCTAACTTGGGCCATGAAAGTGCCTGTACCCTGGTCCCATTATTCCCTGGAGTCCTTCCTCCTTCCTTGGGATATGTTTACACAGCAGGTAAACACGCGCCGCTGACCCATGTCAGCTGACTTGGGCTCATGGGACTCCGGCAGCAGGGCTGTAAAATTGCAGTGTACACATTTAGACTAGGGCTGGAGCCATCACTCTGGGAGCCCATGAAAGGGAGGGCTCCAGTCCAGGACTAAACATCTAAACTGCAGTTTTACAGCCCGAGCCCACAAGCTCGACTCAGCTGACACAGGCCAGCCATGGGGTTTAACTGCTGTGTAGACGTAACCCTTGAGTCTGGAGCAATATCTCACTCCAGGCCCTGCATTCCTAGCAAATAACAGTACATCCCTGTGGCTGAAGTTACTGTGTCGCTGGGGCTGTGCCCACTGTATGTCAGTAATAAGTTTGGAGCGTTGGACTCTCCACGTTTTTGCTTGATGAAAGCACTAGGAAACAGCCTGAATTAATCCAGCGGCCTCGCCTGAGAGAGGGCTGTTCCAAGAAATGATTAGTATTATTTTTATTATGGCAGCAGTTACCTTGATTAAATTCGGTGCTCGATTGTGCTAGGCACTGTACAAACAAGCAGAAAGTCGGCCTCTGCCCCCAAAGAGTCTAAATAGAGAAAGCGCGTGAGAAAGGAATGATCGTTATCTCCACTTTACAGATAGGGAACTGAGGAACAGAGAGATTATGTGATTTGTCCAAGGGCAAGATACAGCTGAGAACAGACTCCAGGTGTCCTGAGTCCCCATCCGTCATGTAAAGGAGGAGAACAATGCATGCTTCTAGTCTACTACAAATATTTGTTCCTTTGCACCCCTCCAGCCTTTAAAGAAATTTTCTTGACATTGAGGATCAAGTTCCTTTGTTCTTTCAGGTAATAAAAAAGACTGTTTGCTTTTACTGAGTGAGATGTGAGACAGCCTGCACGTCTGATGTCCGCAGATCTTCCACCTCCCTCCCTCGTACACCTTTGTTGTAACAAAGGAGTCAGTAGGTAGGGAAGCTGAGCAACAAACTCTTTCGAAGCATGCTGCTGTCTGTTATCTAACGTTATGAAATGTGGGACAGTGTGCGCTCATCAGAAATTCCTTCACTGCCTCAGTTTCTAATGGAAACACAGCCAAGGGCACAGACTATTAAACAGTTAGAAAGGGAGAGACCAGCTGCTGCAAAATAAGAAATATCCCACCACACTCAACCGAGTGTCTGAGAGCACTGGGAACATCACTGAGCTTCCTGTCTAGCTGCTCGCCCATCTTCTTCCCTGCCAGTCATACTCTGCTCAACTCTTTCCCCCAGCATGGCTTCACCAGAAAATTACCTTCGGCAGGACTGGAGAACAATCCATGACATTCCAATGGTCTGTGCATTTTCATACAACTGGGAAAGGGTTGACAACTTCCAGAGCAGACCAGATGACATCGTGATAGCCACGTACCCCAAAGCTGGTGAGTTTTCATGGCTTTCAGGTTCATGAGCCACAGTGAGCCATGTCCTAGAGTCCTGGAGATGTAAGCGGGAGGGTCCCTTCCAGCCTCATCATGCTCCCCTTGTGAAAGCGAAGCAGCTTCACTGATTAACAGCTGTTGCTAACAATAATGAGCAAGAATGCCAAGGAGACTTTCCCGCATTTCACAGCTCCCAGCCTACACTTTGCTCACTGGAAACGATTCCATCACATGTAATACCAAACCCTTCTGGACTGGGATTTGTTCCTTTCTGAAAGGATTCTTCTGTGGCCTCTAGCATCTGAAACGGAAATACCCAGGCACCATACAGCCAAAGGGAGACGGAGAGACATCTCCCCTCCCCCACAATGTAAAGAGACAAACTTAACTTAGTATTTAATTTGGGCTGTCCTAGTGCTTGGTGATGAGCCTTGCTAGTCTGGAGACTCAGGCCTGGTCTACACTTCAAAGTTAGGGTGACATAAGCCGTGTTTGGTTGGTTTATTAATGTATGTTTCCAGTAGAGCAGTATCTGGGTTGTAAGGGCCTGGAGACTCTGTGGAATCACTAAGGTCAGGTCCTGGGATACTCTGAATTGTTCTGGTTGATTAAGGAGCGAGACCGATGCACATACTGTGATCACCGCAATGCACTGCCTTAGAGCCCAGGCGCTATAGAAGAAGAGGGAAATTGAGGCACCCATGAATCATATCATTTGATGGGCAAAAGGTCTTTGGTTCCAGTGCGGGATGAATTCTGAGCTATTTTAGGCAGCTCACTTGCCATCTGACCAATAATGTCTGTCTTCTTTTTTTTTTTTAAATTGTCTTTGCAGCAGTTTCTCTCACCTTCACTCATATGATTAGCACTTTAATGCCGGGGATAGCTCCCAGAGTGCAGTAGTATTAAATGTGAGGAAGGGCAGCAGAATCTGGCCCTTGAATTGATTGGTTGAGTTTGAGGTTGATTTTGAGTGGTTTGTATATTTTACTTTAACCATAAACAAAGCAGCAGGCTAAGAAGAGATGGAATGACAGGTCTGGATTTTCTCCATTACGGTGGGGATGGTTTAAATGGACATGGACCAGAAGGGCTGAGAGTTCAAAATACTGGTTCATCTTTCCAAACACAGGTCACCTGCCATTCCAGCAAGGCTCCAGTGGCAATCAGCCAATCTTGCTGGGACTCTAAAGCGTAGCTTGGAGGTTTGTAGCACAGGCAGCTCTGCTTCACTAGCTCATAGGGAAGCCAGCAGGAGTTAGAAGAGGGGAAATTAAGGTGTTGGGGTGGGAGAAGTGGCAGCAGCATCTCTCGTGTCCCACATTAGCTGGGATAGGCCAGTGTGGATGGTGTATTATATAACTGGCAAACTCCCTTTGGGGCAGCAGCTGTGTCTTTTCCTGTGTATTGTAGGCAGCTGATGAGCACAGTGATGATGCTCATCAGAAACATAATGAAAAATCAACTAGCAATTGTGTTGGCCTAGGACAGGCCTCACATCGTCTCTGAAAATGGGTGTGGTTGCATGAGGTTTCAGACCTTCCACAGAAAGAGCTCTGAAGTGGGCTGCTTGCCATCATGTATTTCACCATGCTTGCAAACTGTAATGGCTGGCTACAGATTAGTGATATTCCATTGCTACTCAGCCTCGGGCAAGTAGAAGAGATGGAGCTGGAACAGGAGTTCTCACACTTCATTGCACTGTAACATCCGCCCCATCTCTGACAACAAAAGTTGTAACATGACCCCAGGAGGGAGGACCGAAGCCTGAGTCCACCTGAGCCCTGCTGCTCCGTGGGGAGAAGGGCAAAGTCTGAGTCTCACTCCCTTGGGTGGGGAAGGGATCCAAACCCAAAGCTTTAGCCCCAGGCAGGGGGTCTGTTGGGGGGCCTCAGGATTCGGCTTTGGACCTGGGTCCCAGCAAGTCTAAGCCAGCTCTGATGACACCATTAAAATAGGGTTGTGACTCACTTTGGGGTCCTGATCCACAGTTGAGAACGAGTAACCTAGAATACTGAAGATCCGAAATAAATAGGATGAATACCGTAATTGCTGTTGGCTGGAAGAATAATGGATGGAGTTCTTGCTTGACTGTTCCTTGGTGGATAAACCTGGTTCTTGACTGGATTTTTCTTCTCTTTTCCTGTTTCTAGGCACTACGTGGATGAGTGAAATTGTGGACATGGTTATGAACGACGGAGATCCTGAGAAATGCAAGCGGGATGCAATTTTCAACAAAGTGCCCATGTTGGAATTTGCTGTCCCTGGAAGGATGCCACCAGGTAAACGTAGCACTAATGTTGGGTGACTACAGACAAAAAACTGAGTGATTCAGCATGGCTGGCTTACAGCTCAGGAGAGGAAAGAAGGGATTGTGGATAGAGCACTGGCCTAAGACTAAGGAGATCTGCGTTCGGTTCCTGACTTTCAGTGAGTGGAAATGTTACCTTTAATGTCTTCTCTATCACCATCAATGATCCCTTTGAACCTCTGCTTACCAGGTACAGAGCAATTAGCCAAGAAGCCATCTCCTCGCTTAGTGAAAACCCACCTCCCAGTCCAGATCCTTCCAGTGTCCTTTTGGGAAAATGGCTGCAAGGTAAGCAGGAGCTGGGGACTCAGACCTTCTGGCCAATAGGCTGACGGGGGAAGCATCATGTGCCTTGAGTGCACAGAATACGTATGTTAGTCCCACCCTCCATCCGGTTCCTCTTGTGCGTGTTTACCCAGCGATTTGTTTCTCCAGTCGGAAGAGATTTATTTGTGAGTTTCCATGGTGATATCTACCTAGAGCAGCATTTTTGCAGCTTTACATTTACAACATTGGGGTGCAGGTTTGCATTCATAGTTAGCCTGAGATTTTCAAAGATCCCTGAGGGATCAGGACGTTCAGTTCCCATGAAAACTGACCCCATGAGATTCCAGTGCCTTTAGATAACATTCACTCACTGTTGAGTAAGATGTTTCTCCAGCCATCAGCTTTGCAGGTCACCCTGGGATCTGACAATCAGACTGGGTTCTTTTCTGGCTCATGCATCATCATCAGTAACAAAGATCCTGGAAAGGAAATTCTGCCAACATCAACATCATCTGAGCAACTCCACAGTCTTAAAATCCTGCTTCCTGGACAATCCCCATTGTCTTCAATGGGGTTACCCAGGCATAACTGAGGGGAAATGTGGTCTTGCAATTGCAACTCAACCAACAGTTCCACCTGACGGTATGAGAGCCAGAATACAATCCAGCTCATTCCTCTGTGGCCATGTTGGCCCTGCAGGGCCTGAAGTATTTTGCCACTCTATGAAGGGCTATGTCTGAATACACATGGGAGCAGACCCATTGACTGCAGCACCCACGGGAGTAGGAGGACGCACCCCATGGGCAGGGCAGACCGGAACACCATTGTTTCTTGGCCCTGGGCAGGGCAGACTGGAACTCCACTGTTTCCATCCATCAGAGGTAGGCTGGTTTAACCTGTGACTCAGGCTCTATAGAAGACCTCCAGGGGGACGCACTGAATTAACTAATCCCCCAGCATCCTGGTCACAATCCCTCCTTGGCAAACACCACGTCTTTTGGTGGTTGTGCTGACCGCCTGTTGTTCCCACCAGTGGAGTACTAGTACCGCCAAAGTTTCCATCCCTGTGGGGCCTGTGCACTGGGTTCCACTGGCAGAAATGTGTGTTGTTTTCCCCATTTTTACAGATGGAGAAGCTGAGAAACAGAGAGGTCAACCCAAGGCCACAGAAAGAGGCAGTGGAAGAGCTAGTGTCCAGAGCCAGGATTAGAGCTCCTGTAGCTTCCATTCCCATGCCCAGTCCATGGCGTTCTACTCTCACACCACAGTGTCCAGGGTGCTTTCAATCCCTGCAGCTTTTATTTGGCCCTGGAGCCACAATTTCAGTAGGGCTGAGATTTTGAAAGGAGCCTAAGGAAATGAGGCACCCAACTCCCTTAGGCATCTCTGAAAATCCTAGTCTAGGGTCACTCAGAACTCATGGTCATCAAGGCACGATGGAGTCTTCTCTTCTTCCTGACACAGGTGATCTATGTTGCCAGAAATGCCAAAGACGTAGCCATCTCCTTCTACCATTTTGACTTGATGAACCAGCTGCATCCAGACCCCGGCACATGGGAGCAGTACCTTGAGAAATACATGGCAGGCAGAGGTGAGACTGAATCTCTTAGCAATTCATGTTCCTGGGGTTTTAAATTGGTGCTGTTTGAAGTATAAAGGGAAAAGAGACCTGCAACTTCAGGTGAATTTTCCAGGCCAGGTCCTACCTTTTGGTAGAAAAATTGGATGCTGTGCCTTTCAGTGTACTCTCTGTGTACTAGGAAATGCAGTGAGAATGGAGGGAAAGAATTTTCCTATTAAACCAGAGAGTTTGATTAGCCTCCACTGCATCTATGCTCCCCTTCAGAGGGAGCAGTGGTTTGAGAACCTGCATAGCAGTGAGTCCACTGGCCCAGACCTTATATAATTATAATGTAGGGCCAGATCCTCAGCAGCTGTAAATCAGCATAGATGCATTGACTTCAATGGAGCCATGGCTAATTTACTCTAGCTAAGGATCTGGCCCATTTACTTTAATGAAGCTATGCTGATTTACACGAGCTGCGGGGCTGGCCATTGACTTCATTGAAAGTATGCCAATACCAGCTGGGATCTGGCCCGAAGCTGTATTTATATAAGCTTTAGTTCAGATCGAGTTTCTGCTCCAGTCACATAAGATAATAGACGAGGATTCTAACCTGACAGTGGAAACAAAGAGGCAAAGAATTTGAACTACAATAGACAAATACTCACAACTGTTACCCGATTTACACATGATGTCATGGTAATTGCACACACAATGCGTTTCAGTGGCGTTAAGCCAAAAGAGAACATGACTTCCAGTGACCTGACACGCTCGTGTCACTAATGGTATTTGTATTCCTCTTTCTCTAAGTTTAGTTGCGTTTGGTTCCTGGTATGACCATGTGAAAGGCTGGTGGGAGAAGAGAAAGGACCATCCCATATTATACCTGTTCTACGAGGACATGAAAGAGGTGAGAGAGCAACAAGTACCCACTTGAGGGGGCCACTCCATACACACCAGGATGGAGGTGACAAATCTGACACCTGTTCTGTGCCTTACACTACTGTGCAATGTCCATCTGAAGATCAGTCTGGCTGTCCTGAAGAGAATTTGTCTCTCTAGGGTAGTGCGGTCCATGATGGCTAAAGGGCCCAGACTTTGACTGGTGCTAAAACTAGACCTGGGCTGTGAGCCTCCCTCCTTCCCCACTTACTATCCCTTGTCTAGAACTGCGCCTTTGGAAGAAAGGACTGTGGACCAGACCAGCTTCTTTAGTGCATTCAGTTGTAGGAGGGTTGCATGCTAATTTGAGAGAAAGCTATCATATCCCTACACATACATACAATACCTGTATGGCCCCCATTATGACGAGCGCCTCACAATCACAAATGGATTTTTCTTTATAACACCCCTGTTGGGGAGGTCAGTGCTATTTTTATAGTTGGGGAAGTGAAGCATAGAGCAGTTAAGTGACTTGCCCACAGTCACACAGCAAAGCAGTAGCAGAGCAGGGAAGAGAACCTAGGTTTCCTGAATCCCAAGCTAGTGGCCTAACAACTCTTTCTAGATTTATCATGAGCACCTCATGATATCAAATGGATTTATCCTCATAACACGCCTGTGTGGGAGGTCAGTGCTATTATCCCCATTTTTACAGATGGGGAAGTGAGGCATAGAGAGGTTAAGTGAGTTGCCTAAGATCACACAGAAAGTGTGTGGTGGAATAAGGAACTGAATCCAGGTGTCCTGAGTCCCAAGTTAGTGCCCTAATCATGGACCATTCTGCTTCCCCAAAGCTTCTTGCCCATGCTGGAGTTCAGGCTTATGGGAGCACAACTCTTGAAGAGTGAGAACCAAAAGAGGGCTGCTTTTTTAAAAGAGACTTTTAACCTTTTCATTTAAAAATGCTTATTTACTAGGAGGCGGGAAGAGGAGGGGGAAGTTAGGGAAGCATGTAATTACAGATGTGGGGGAGCTAGCCTAGAAGTGACTTAACCTCTCGCTCAGACCCAAACTGAACTTAGATGGGGATTTGAAAGAGAACAGTTGCTCTTGTTCCTTTTCATTTCACTTTCTCAATTCCTGGTTTCAGTTGGGAAAGGAATTGGGTATTTCCAATCCAGCAGTACCAGAAATCTCACGAGAGTCTTATCTTGGATGATTTCCATACTAGAGAGATTTGGATAAACATCCTAACTATAGCTTTCAAGTATACAAAATGGAATTAATCACTACCTTCCCAATTAACAATAATATGGGCTAGTATTTGGAGCTGGGTTATCCTGAAGTTTAGCATCCCCGTATTGCTGAAGAACAGGAAGTGAAGTCTGAGACTAAGGGCCAGGTCCTCAAATCAGCATAGTTCCCCTGGTGTAGTCAGTAGGGCTGCAGCAGTTTATAGCAGCTGTGGATCTGGCCCTAAGAATTCTGTGACTGGCTGGGGAAGATGTGGCTGGAATTAGGGTCCCTCTGGAGTGGCCGTCTGCATAATTTTCTAAATAAAGTGATGGGATTGGTAAGTTACAGACAAGTCTTGGTCTCTCTCCCTCTACACATATTACACACCCCCGAAAAAAAGTTAAAATACCATTATTTGGGTTGCAAAGTCAGGTACTTAAAAGTTAGGCAGTGCCAGAATTAAGGTTGCCTGTGCAATGTGCTAATGCTAGGGAGGGAGACAGAGAAGGGTTTTGTTTGGCTATTAATCTCCTTTCTATTATGGGAAGTGGAGTAAGAATTGGGTGCAAGGCTGAGGAAACGTATTGCTGGATTGCTGGATATTAGATTGAGTCAGCGGAACAATTAAGGATGCTGGCACCTCGTAAAAGTTCTAGACTTTCACTGCGTTACATGGTGGTGGCCACTTTCACCTTACTAGCTGAGCCACTGGGTCCCACCACACACCATCTGAAAGGCCACTTGTCTTTCTGTAGGATCCAAAGCGTGAAATTCGGAAGGTGCTGCAGTTCCTGGGGAAGGATCTGAAGGAGGAGGTTCTGGACAGGATCGCCTATCACACTTCATTTGAAATGATGAAAGAGAATCCCACCACAAATTATAAGATGGCCCCAAGTGATGTAATGGATCAGAGCATTTCCTCTTTCATGCGTAAAGGTAAGGATTCACACAGGCACTAGCCACCTTTATTCTTCTCCTCCATTGTAACAGGAAGATTCTTTTTCATCCTGTTTTCCTTTGTAAGTTACTGACAAAGGTGGTCATGTTTATAGCTGAGGGCTATTCAGTGGCTTGTGTAAAACAGACAAAGAGTCCTGTGGCACCTTATTGACTAACAGACGTATTGGAGCTTTGGTGGGTGAATACGCACTTCGTCGGATGCGGAAACAGGTTGGTGGTACTGTTCCTAGTGGATAGGTGTTTATATCTCACAGATGCCTTGACATAAGACAATCCCAGTCTGATAAAAGAGGCCAGAGACTGAGTGGGCCTGGAGACCGAACTACACTCTCACCCCTGGAAGTAAGCACCAGAGGAATAGAGTAGAGTGGCCTTGCACAAGCTTGCACTGTGCTGCTGCTGCCTGTTTAGAACTTGATCTATGACGAAATGGGGGCAGTAGAGCCTGATTTTCAAGAGTTCAGCTCCAGTTAAACGTAGGAACGAAGTGTCTGGATTTTTCAGAGATGCTGAGCAGACAGCAGCTCCCACTGAGAACAACATGAGCTACCGCGGGTTAAAACCATCTGAAAATCTCTCCACTTTTCTGGTGCCTAAATGGGAGCTAGGCTCTTTCAAAATTTGGCCCTAAATCCTCACATCTCCATATAATACCTTTGTCATGACTCACATTCACGAGGAAAAGCAAAGCAAAGCCAAGAAGTGTGTTGGCCACAGGAGACAACGGAGAATAATAAAAATAGAACCAAAGGGTGGACAACAGACTGTGACAGACCCAAACCGATTGGGTTCAGGAATCTGGCTGAAGGAAAACATACTGGATGAATAGTTTTCTGTTCCCTGAGTGATCAGAGCAGGGGCTGTACCAGAGCAGTCAGGAAGGTGATAGAAGTGATTAAGTCAGGCAGACTTCATTATGGTGACCAGACAGCAAGTGTGAAAAATCAGGACCAGTGATGGGGGGTAATAGGAGCCAATATAAGACCCAAAAATCGAGACTGTCCCTATAAAATAGGGACATCTGGTCACCCTAACTCCACAAAACACCTGGAACCAGTTAAGAACAGATTAGAAGGAATCAAAGGAAACAGGCTAATCAGATCACCCGAAGCACAATTAGAAACCGCTAGGGCTGGTTTCAAAGGAAGCTCTGTCAGAGAGGCTGGTTCGTAGGAGCTGGAGTAAGAAGGTTGTGGGAAGACTGGAAGAAAGACAGTGTGCAGTAGACCTGGAAAAACAAGTGTGGTCAGGTACCAAGGTGGGTGCTAGGTAGAGGCTGTTTGGGGAGGGAGTCCAGGGAAGGGCTATAGCTTCAGCTATATAGGAAAGCTACCTGCTGATGCCAATTAGGGTCCCTGAGCTGGAACCCAGAGGAGAGGGTGGGCCCGGGTTCCTCCCCAAACCTCTACAAAAATGCTCCCTGGGTAGAAAAACTGGGACTAAAGAGGGCTCTTACACCAAACCCATTGACTGGCTGACAATGAAGGTGACTCAATAAGCTATAACCATTGCCTCTAGGAGGGGAGAGAGGCTACACTGAGGGTCAGAGCAAACCTCTGAGGCAAGCCCTAACTGCCTAGAAGCTCAGGACCCTCTGAAGTGAAGCCGGAGCCCTCACACAAGACAGAATATACAGTGTGAGCTGTTTGGAACTGGGACTATTTATTATTGTGTGTGTGCGTGCCTAGCACAATGGGGATTCAGTTTTGCTGTTCCCTGGACACTATTGTAATAAACATGTTTACTACTACTAATACAGGTGAGAGGTAGTAATTTCCATACTAAAACTACGTTTAAAACAATCCACATGGAATGCAGGATCTGGTTAGTTGGATTGCTTTCTCTGGCATCTGCCCAGAGCTTCCATAAACCATTAGAAAAATCAATCAGTATTTCAGTTCACCAATTTTCCAGTGACTAAATTCCAGTTAAAAGCTAATTGCTACCAAAACTTTTTTTTTTCAAACTCTGCTATTTTTATCAATCCGCTATTCTGGACACAAGCATTTTTCTTGATGCCTTTTGTTCTCGGTATACGGAAAAGGTGCTCAGAGCAGATTAGCTGCTAAACAGATTAGCTTTTCTTGTCTAGAGCAGCTAGTGGCAGTGGAGGGTGCTCAGCACTGTGAAGGATCCGGCCCTTGTTGAGTTTTTGTTTAACAAACACTCCCTTAAATGAACTATATTTTCTGTTTGTGGTGCATGAAAGCTGTATTTACTTAATAGATCTAGGTTCAAATTCTGACCTCAGTTACACCGTCACGAGTCCATTGGAGCTTGATGTAGTGGTTCTCAAACTCTTGTGTTGGTGACCCCTTTTACATAGCAAGCCTCGAGTGTGACCCCTGCATACATTAAAACACATTTTAAATATTTTAACACTATTGTAAACAATGGAGGTGAAATGGGGTTTGTGAGGGGGGAGGCTGACAGCTTGCAACCCCCCCGTAATAACTTTGTGACCCCCTGAGGGGTCACGACCCCCAGTTTGAGAACCCCCGAGCTAAACAAAAGAATGTAACTGAGAGTAGAATTTAGACCATTAATGTTTTCTTGATACTTTTTTTTCTATTGCATGTTCCATCATCAGGAGTTCCTTTGCTTCAGCAAGGGCTCTGCTCTTTCATTCTCTCTTTATTTCAGGGATTGCAGGGGACTGGAAGAATCACTTTACTGTGGCCCAGAACGAAAGATTCAATGAAGATTACGAGAGGAAAATGGCTGGGACCACACTGCGGTTCCGAACAGAGATCTGAAGGAGCCCAGCGTCTTAGCGCTGTAGTTCTAATGCACAGATCTTTGTCATTTCTGTTGAATAGCCTCTTTCCCCCGCCTTTAATCAGCTAGAAGTAGTGTATTGGGAAGTGTCTCTGCCTTAGTGATAGTCAGACACTTGAACATGGCGTCTTGGGCCATGTAGACCATGTTTCAGTTACACTCCAGACCAGAGGGATTGTTCCAAGAGTCTAGGATTTCATATAGGGTCTGAGTGTGTTCTCTCTCTCTCTGTCTCTCTCTCTCTTTCTCTCCCCTCCCCACCCATTTTATATTAGGCTTTGAATACTGGCCAGATTCAAGTGAGGCAAAAGACTCAAGTCCTGATCCTCAAAGCTCCTCCCTCTCTTGAAATAAAAGGGAATTAAGCACCTGACTACCTTTGAAGATCTAGAACTGAATGATTCAGATGTATGAAGATACCACTGTTGTAAGACAAGGCCCTGAAACATGAACCCTGGTATCAGAGGCCTAAGCTGAAGGCCTAAGTTAAAGTAATGGTCAAGACTTTGCTAACATAAAGCAAAGTTAAGCTATGAGCTAGAGGCAGGCCCTGCTCACAGAAGCTGGCAAGGAAAAGGCTGATGTTGCAAAAGTACACAAACCTCAGAGATACCAGAACACTTGTACATTCCATACAGATAACAAGGAACAGGCTGACCCATCCTAAAGACAGGGGCTAAAGGGTAATATGATGGAGAGAGTTGTTTTGCTCGAACCAACATGTACAAGGTGAGAGGCGGCACCTTACTACGTAGAGGGGATGTACCTTGCCCCTGTCTTTAGGATGGGTCAGCCTGTTCCTTGTTATCTGTATGGAATGTACAAGTGTTCTGGTACCTCTGAGGTTTGTGTACTTTTGCAGCATCAGCCCTTGAGATTCATCAAGCCCTTGAGATTCATCAAGTATTATAGTATTCATCAAGTATTATTATAAGTATTATAATATAAGTATTCATTATAAGTATACATTATAAGTATTCATCAAGCCCTTGAGATTCATCAAGTATTATAATTTCTATAGAGAATGGGCTCATAAAGGGGATTGGGCCAGCGAGGTGGGCCACCAGTTCTCTTTTAAGCAGTGGTCCACATTGTGACTAAATATGAGAATTCCTGTATAAATCCTACAGGATCCTGTATTAGATCTTACAGGATCTCTGTCAGGCATTCTTAAAACTACAATATCTACCTGGAGAAGTGAAGAAATAGACTGACTGAGCCAGAAGGGTACCCAGAAGTCACCTACTATGGGACAGGCTCAACAAAAAAAGTAACATAACGCTACTAGCCATCATCAACAGCCCCCAGATAAAACCACTCCAGAGCATCATTAAGGATCTACAACCTATCTTGAACGATGATCCCTCACTCTCATAAACCTTGGGAGACAGGCCAGTCCTTGCTTGCAGACAGCTCCCCCGCCCCACCACCTGAAGCAAATACCAGCAATTACACACCACACAACTGGGGACTGGTCTACAGGAGGGGGAGGGATCGACCAAAGATATGCAACTTCAGCTATGTGAATAATATAGCTGAAGTTAGCACATCTAAGGTTGACTTACCTGCCGTCCTCTCGGCGGCAGTGGTCGGCAACGGGCTCCCCTGTCAACTTCAGTTTGCACCTCTCGGGGAGCTGGAGTTCCTTTCGCGATCGATTTATTGTGTCTTAATGTTATTATTATTGTGTCGTAATAAATCGAATCGTAATAAATCGATTGTCAAAAGATCGATCACCAACCGCCAATCCGGCAGGTAGTGAAGACATACCCCAAAACACCAATCCAGGAACCAAACCCTGCAACCTACCCCGGTGCAAACTCTGTCCACATATCTATTCAAGGGACACCATCATAGGACTTACCACATTAGCTACACCATCAGCGGCTCGTTCACTTGGACATCTACCAATGTGTCATATGCCATCATGTGCCAGCAAGGCCCCTCTGCCATGTACATTGGCTAAACCGGACAGTCTCTATGCAAAAGAATAAATGGACACAAATCAGACATCAAGAATCATAACATTCAAAAACCAGTGGGAGAAAACTTCAGCATCTCTGGTCACTCAGTAACAGACCTAAATGTGGCAATTCTTCAACAAAAATCTTCAAAAAGAGACTTCGAGAAACTTCAGAATTGGAATTCATTTGCAAACTTGACACCATCAAATTAGGCCTGAACAAAGATTGGGAGTGGCTGGGTCACTACAAAAAGTAATTTCCCCTCTGTTGATATTCACCCCTTCTTGTTACCTGTTGAGAATGGTCACATCCACCCTAATTGAACTGGCCTCCTTAGCGTTGACCCCCACACTTGGTAAGGCAACTCCCATCTTTTCATGGGCTGTATATTTATACCTGCTTACTGGATTTTCCATTCCATGCATCTGATGAAGTGGTTATATCCCATGAAAGCTTATGCCCAAATAAATTTGTTAGTCTCTAAGGTGCCACAAGTACTCCTCGTTGTTTGTATTAAATTACTTCTCCTTCATCTAGTTTATGCTGACACAAAGTCAAATTCTACAAATCTGAATTAAACTGAAAAGTGCTTGCTCACCTGTCTAGCTTACTCTATTCAGGTTCTTGTAGCCTTCCCATCACCCCTGTGTCTGTATACCTTCCATTCAGCAATGCAACAAGCAGCTTGTGTCTCCTTCAACCCTCTTCCCCAAGGGGAACACTTGCAAGGGTGGACTTTTGAGTGTGTGCACAAGGGGACATCTTCTGCAAATAAGTGCTGCTTAACATGAGGAAAGGCTGCCCCCTGGTGTTATTAATGAGCGGAGCAGTGAGCAAAAATACCAGCAGGGGTCATCTGAGTGGAAAATAAAATGTCTCTACGATGAAGTGTTCCTTTAAAAACTGGTTATCTTCACCTGCACATTTTCACACTTAGCTACAGACCATGTTTGATTTGTGCTGTTCTGAAAACCTGGAAGCCTACTGGCAATATTATATATAGATAGATAGATTAGATAGATAGTTCACTATTATGAGAACTCCCAACTTTATAATTGTATGCATATTGATTATAAATCTCAGTTTAACAGATAATTAACATGACTGTTCCCTTCTGGGGTGTCTCCTGGGAGAATTCTTTGTAGGGTTAATCACTGAGGAAGGGTTGTCTAAACGTACACCAGCATTTAACTGGTGTTACTACACTTTAACTATAAAGAACTTGTGGAACCGAATGTGTCAAGAAACCAAATTACATATGGTTGGTATATGTACATTACAGGAGTTTGTGTTTGTTAAGTTATATTGGCAGTTACTGTGGTTCGTTCTGCTTTGCTAAAATCAAATGAGAATAGTATATTTTAATATATACACACAAAAGGAATGAATATTTCTTGCTATGCTCTTCTTGCCTGTGTGAAAAGAGATGATCAGATCCAAAGAACCAGCTACCATAGAGAACAGTGGTGAATCCACATGGCACATGGACCATGCTGGTGAATCCACACAGGACATGGATTACACTGCTGAATCCACACTGGGCATAGATCGTATTACTGGATTCACATCGATTACATCACCCAATCGACACTGGCTGAGGTGATGCAGATTTAACAGCAGTCTAACCCGTGTGCACGCATTAGGACAATGCACACGGATTAGCCCGCTTGATCGGAGCGCACAGACCGGATTGCTGACTCCGGAGCGCAGCGGGGCGTGCCGCACCCTGCACCCCTGCCATAGTTTCTCCCCCGCCCCTCCAAGCAGGGCGCTCCTCTCCAGTGCTGGGCGGCGCCCGGCGGTATTGCATTGTTGGGATTTGCCCACGTGACGTCAGAAAAGCCCCTGAGGCCGTCACGGGGGCCTGAGTTTCCCACGGGGCGGGAGAGATGGAGGGGTTTAGTACGCGTGGGGGGAGCCGGCAGCCAGTCAGCGCCCCCCACCGGCTGCCCAGCCCCACTGTGTGGGGCTGAGAGGGGCAGAGGCAACTGATGCTATGGGGGAGAAGAAAGGTGAGAGGGAGGGGGCTGTGCTCTGTGGGGCTTCCCTGCACAGTGACCGCCTGTCCCACTTTTCCCCAACGGGGAACACCAACCCCAGCCATAGGGCACAGGGCAGGCTCCCAGCTCTCCCTCTGCACCCAGCCTCACTTTAGCATTGGTGTGCCAGACCACCCTCAGCTGGCAGCTGCCCAGGGCCCCAGGCTGGAAATGCTGCAAGCTCCCAGTGCTGACTGCTTCTCAGGATTTATCTTAAATGACACCCACTGCGCTAGCATCCAGGGAGCATGGTGGCAATTAAAGCCCAACTCAATCCTCAAGAGTGGCAGTCCAAGTCAGCTGCACCAAAGTACTAAGCTGAAGATTTACCAGTATGATTACTGAAAAGCCTGCCAGAACAAGTATGCCTTGTGCTGTGTGATAAAAGCTGAAAGGGGGAAATTTGGATCCTGCCCTGGAAATCCCCTACCCAGACAAGTTTCACAGGGGTAGCCGTGTTAGTCTGTTTCAGAAAAAAACATGAGGAGTCCTGTGGCACCTCAAAGACTAACAAATTTATTAGAGCATAATCTTTTGTGGGCCGAAGTGGGTCATAGCCTATGAAAGCTTATGTTCTAATAAATTTGTTAGGGCTTGATTACACTGGCACTTTATAGTGCTGTAAAGCCTCCAGGAGCGCTATAACTTCCTAACCGTCCACACTGGCAAGGCACGTAGACCGCTATAAGTCCGAGGTTATAGCGGTACTGGTAATCCACCTCCGCACAGGGAATAAGAGCTGTAGATGTGTGAACCTATTGTCATTGTGTCTCAGTCCACTGATCTCTATTTTGCATCATGCTCTGAAGCCTTTACTGCTTTATATCAAGTCAGAGCTAAGATACCTAAAACTTATTTCACCAAGTGCCACTTCATTATTATATTATATTGTAACATCACGTATGAGAGATATTGGGGTCTCTCTACTGTGCTTCCAAATCACTTAATTGTCGGAAATATTCTTGCATGACATTTTTGAGGAATACCTGGTATGTCATACAACTTAATTTTGTATATCTTTCATTCCAACTGTATCCCAAATTGCTTTGCTGAGTTAAAGAATACAATAACAGCAGAGAGAAAGAGAAACTAAGCAGAGATAAAAGTTATATTGCCACCAGCTGTTTGAAAGGAAATGGATAATTGGAGAGGCAGAGAGATAAAATCAGGCTGTTTCAGATGGCAAGAATGGCAAAGGAGAAGGCTCCTTCAGTGCTAGCACCCAGTTGCACAGAGGGAAGGAGAGAAGGCCAAATTAAAACAAGAGGTGATAAAAGTGAAAAGAAAGGGGATAGACAAAATCTGTAAGACTGGCATCCCAGGGGTATGAGTTAAAGTGGTCAGTTTAGAACTGGATCTTGCAATGTATGGGAAGTCAGTAGAGTTGTTTGATGATGGAATTAATTTGGTCATGTCTTCCCACCCCCCGAAATGCTCACTTAACAGAACCAGGAGTCCCCAATTACTTTAAGATTTTTCTTTTCTGAATGGCCTTGTCTAGATGAATTTCCACTGTTGCTAATATTGCTGTGTTAGGCATGTGAGAAAGTATAAGTTTAGTCTGACTCTGCGAGCCATTTTCAGCACTATGTCAACTAGGCTCACTTAAATAAGGTGATGCTGAAAATGGCTGCTAGAGCCAGAAAGGTATCTACACTAGGGCTCCTAACATTGCAATGGTGGCAATCTTTTGTAAACATTCCCTAGTATATACCTAGACTATGCAAATAATCAGCAACAGTTGCTCTGTTTGTGTTTAGATGTGCAGAGATCATCCAGAGTCAGGGTTCACCTTAATAAGGTATAAATTCTTAATAGCGAGTGTAATCAATCATTGAAACAATTTACCAAGGGTTCAAGGTGAAGTCTCTGTCACTGACAATTTTTAAATCAAGATTGGATATTTTCTAAAATATATGCTCTAGGAATTATTTTGGGGACATTCTATGAGCTGTATTATACAGGAGATCAAACTAGATGTCCCTTCTGACCTTGGGAATCTATAAATCAATTGCTTTCCAAGTTTAGGGTACATTAGAATCCTGCAATGAATAAACTATAAGGCAAAAGCCCTATTGTCCTTCTGTCTTTTGCTGTTCTGCTTACAGGGAGCTGGAAACAATGTTTTTGCTGTGCCGGCCCTCCGCAAACACAATCTTCAATAAGGTAAGCTGGGTGGAGCTGTCAGGTATATAAACACAACAGGTTTAGTTAATTAGCCCACAAACACCCCCCTTTGAGGCTAGGACCATGTCTAAGGCCACGCCATTTTACAAGGCCATGGTGCGCAGGGTCCTTTGCTCAGTGGCAAGGTATCCTAGGGCCTTGGCTGTCTCATTAGCCATGATTTCTGTTATGGCCTGAAGTCTCAAGACTTGGGTACCCACATGGATAATGCCTGCTGGTCCTGCGAAGGTATAACCCCACATGTTATTCCATGTAAGAGGGGTCCATCTCTGGGAGTAGTCCCTGGCAGTTTCTGCATCTCTATAATTGTGCAGATGGCCTGTGAGTTGTTTGTGTATCGTGATGGGGGGTGCTAGAATGGCTACATAGCAGAGACCAGCCCAGTTTTCCTGGAGTGTGCGATATGCCATATTCCCACATACCCAGTGATGTCCCCGTAGGGCGGGCCAGGGCCTTCTGCATTTGGCAGAATAAATGTCCGAAAAGGCGATAGAATACCCCCCCACAAAGTGAGTGAGACGACCAGTACGTCCCTCTTTTCCTGGGGCCCAAGAGCAGTTAAAAAGTTTGCCCAGTGGCGGGCAGGTGAGTGTAGTATTGCCTACCCGTCCAAACCACTTGTCCCCATCGGTTTGGTCCCAGGAGGAAAGATACCATCTGAGTGGAGTTTGCTTGCGCCACTCAGTGTGGGTGACGTTATATCTAAACCACCCCCCTTTTGCCAGGATGGTGATTGCACACTCGCGTGTACGTCCCACAGGCTTTGTGCCATTACACTGAAAACAATAAGGGGCTCCCCCATCCAGCACCCTAGGAGCGGGGGAAGTGTCGTCTCTATCGCAGGTAGCGTTACTTCCCCAGGGCTGATTAAATGGATGGGGGGCCCCCAGTCAGCAGGGAATCATTGAGGGCCATGGGCACCAAAGGCACTCCGGATTCACTGTCAGTAGGCATTAAAGTACAGACCCAACAGTCAGAAACGTTCAGCAAAAAAGCAGATTTCACTGCTAACCGCACAAGGGCATTGCTCTCATAAGCCTGACTGTTCTGACTGGCAAAGAAAAGGGAACTAAGCAGCAGCCAGTAAATCATATTGGAAAGGAAGAGTGTCCAGAGCCACAGTAAAACCCATGCTTAAAAATGTGGTGTTTATTGAAATTTAAAATTTATTCCACAGGCTGCGCCCTGTGTTTGTGAATAAATACCTTCAGTATGTACTGCTTTTCCTAATTGGCTTTCAGATAAAAAATACCAAAAGTGGCTTTTTGCCACAACCACTGCGCCTGTCATTATCTCCATTATCACTACCACTACCACTCCTGTAAAACACCCAAACACAGACAATACTATTCATTCTAATAAAACCCAACGGCCAAGGCTGTCACATGTTAGTAATTTATTTGAGTATTGTCTGGAAAATTTATTTTTAACAGTTCAAAACAAATTATATAAACAAACCATACAATACAAGTAAGCCTCAGAAATCAAAGCTTAAAATACATGGGTTACAAAAAACAAATTCAAGTCCAGACTGCAAAGAGAGACTGCAGAGCTGCAATTCATTTGCAAATTTGACACAATCAATTTGGGACTGAATAGAGATTTTGAATGGCTAGCTAACTACAAAAGCAGCTTCTCTTCTCTCGCTATTCACACCTCCAGTTCAGCTGCTAGAGGAACACCTCACCCTCCCTGATTAGAGATAACAAGCTGGTTCAGCCTGATTGGACTAACCTTGTTATCTCCCACCTGGTTCTTGTCTACCTATTTATACCTGCCCCTGGATACTTCCACTGCATGCATCCGGCGAAGTGGGTATTAGCCCACGAAAGCTCATGCTCTGAAAAAATTTCAGTTAGTCTTTAAGGTGCCACAGGACTCTTTGTCACTTCCAAAAAACAAATTAATAAGTTAAAAACTAAAATGCTAGCAGTCCCAAAAGTTTGCAGCTTATCAGGGAAAAAAAGTTTCTTATTGTTATTTAGTTACCCAATTAGTAAATAATCAAACTTATATTCAAAAAATGTGTTTTGCCACTAAAAAATTTATCTGTATTAAAATAATCCCAATAATTAATAATTTAATTTGTACTATACAAATACTACTTCTTATGCTATTAATGTTAATGTCTTTTAAAAGTATTTAAACATTGTTAAATAATAAATGTGGTATAATGCTATCCCCCCCCCCAAATGTACTAAAACGTTAAATAACAATACTTAATACCGCAATAGGTAATGTAAAATTCACCCTGCACTTATCCAACTTTCAAATCACTTCCATATATCCAAATTGCTCAAAAGAAGCTGCTATTTGGTTAGCACAGCAAAGAACATGGGTTGCCTCAAAAAAAAAAAATTAGCTGAACACTTACAAAATGGTACAAATAATGCAGCAATTTAAAATATTTTTAAAGGCCAACAGCATAATAAAAAAATAGGGCAACTGGTCTTATTAAAATAAAGCTGTCTCTAACCTGTTGTGTCTTATTACTAAAGCACAGCTGACCCAGATGCAAGCTAAAGTTGGGAAATTACATGTTATTTCTGCCCTTAGTGCAATAACCCAAAAGCTGTTAACAAAAATAGTATTAAACATCACTAAGGCAAAAAAAAAATAATTTTGCAGTAAAATCTGGCTTGTTCAAAAATTCAGAATTTCCTAAATAACCAGCTAATGGCCATTCAAAGTAATTTTAAGCATCAGGCTTGGCCCACTGCCCTTAATAGTGCTTCAAAAGTACCACTTAATTTGTAGTCATAAAAACATTAAGATTTTCAAAATAAGTGTGCAAGTACTTGCAGTGTTCCTTCCAAGCATATAAACCAGTCAAAAGGGTGTGGGCTCCCGCATACCAAATCGAAAGGGGTCCATAAAAAAATGCATGTAAAATTAAATTATTCACCATAACATCTAAAAAATTAAATTATTCACCATAACATCTAAAAAATTAAACTATTTGGTATGCCTAGCCAATTTGTTGTTAGTGTTCCTAAAATAATATACAATATTTAAATTAAAATACAAAATCAATAAACATTTTGGTTCTTAAAACGCCCGCAGCTTCTAAGTATAAAAAAATTAAAGCAAAAAAAAAAGTTGTCACAGTGTTTAACAAAGTTTGTTAAAAAGGTATAAAACAAAAAACCACCCTAACAGAACAGTTACTTTCCAAGCTAATAATAGCTGTGTATATGTTAAGGCCACCACTTTTCTAAATATGCTTTTTAATCTTACCACAACCGCAGAACATCACATCATTTATTGGCCAGCAAACAAAGCCCTACAATTAAATCTTAAGTATGAAATTTCTTTTAAAGCTCATTTGTAGTAATATCATATACTTTTAACCACTTTAATACCTAACCAATTTCAAAATTTGCACTCACTCTTACCAAAGATTCAAAAAATTTCTAATTTACAAAGTCAAATCCATGTACTTCAAAACATATATCAAATTAAAAAGCATGCTTTTCATACAGCCTATAAAGTGTCTACTTTGTGTACTAATTATGCTGTAATGTGCTATGTAATTAAGGCAGTAAATCAATTCAGCATATTATTACAATAAAAACGTTAATGCTTGTATTGCTTTTGTGTAGTTTAAAAATGTGTTGTAAAAAATGTAATAACAAAAATGTCTTTCATGTTTGCACTAATCATGCATTATTGTTGTATCCAGCTAAAATTTCTAAAGCTAATTCTTTAATTTTAAAGCAAAAATACAAGGCTTAATAAAATTGTAAGTTTAAAAATGTTAGTTGTGCTGGGCAAAGCACAAAACGGGAAAGTGTGAAAGTAGAAAAGAAAAAAAAGGGTTCAAGTGGCCATTTTAAGTCGTCAGAGACAAAGCAACTGTGAGGCCAAGTTCTAGCCTAACATCGCAAAACCTGTAGAAGCAAAGATTACGCCAAAAGCAAGTAAAAAATAGCAAAATAGTCAGCAAAATAGTCAAAGTAACCTAGCCTTAAAATAATAATGTTTTAACACAAGTAGCAAAAAAATACTAAAATAAAAAAACATAATATAAACAAACTGCAAATATTTTTAATTAATGCACGTCACAAAGGGGTATAAATATTTGCGTAAAATCGTTTGTACTTTAAAAAAACTGAGGCAGAGATGCCCTCTGCCAGTTGTTCTTCCCCTGCAATTGCTTAAAATAAATCTCTCTCTAACTTGTTGAATCCAACCTAAAAGTAAGTACTCCGTTTTTCCTCCACATACCCTTTGATGGAGGGCTGAGTGGAGAGACAGTTGATCAGTACATTGCATATATAATCTTGTAAAGCACTTTGGGAAACCTTGGGGTGAGAGATGATGATAAACAAAGGGGCTGCAAGTATTAACCTTTGTAAAAGCAATGCAGTTTGTGATTGTTGGAAGGTACTAAATGTGTGACGGGTATGGGCAGAGATATGCATAACAGCACGTAGGGGTCACTTCATCCTTCACTGAAGTGCAGCCACCTCTGTGGTAGAATACAGCAGCTGTTTAATTGCTACAAGACCACTACACAATGCTTTAAGAAAAGAAGTGAGGAAGATGCTGTGACTATGGCATGTTGTTTATTCCCTTTTCCTCATAGCTCTGATGCAGTTGTTTACCTTTTCCATGTGTTTTGCTCACTTTTAATCCTTATGTAAAAAAATGTACTATCAGCAATTTATATTTTTTAACAAAAAGCTGGTAACCGAAATACAATACAGTAATACTGGGCGTTCACCTCTATCAAATGCACTTTTCCAGGGCTCCCATGTCATGTACAATGCCAACAATTACATGCAAACGTTCAAACTGACTCAGTTCAACCATTATGATTCTTCCCAATCCATAAACTCCAGAGCCTTTCCCCTCAGCCCCTCTCTCCCATTCACCCATCTTCTCGGAAATAGCACGGAAATAATAGTTCCTTGCAACACACCGTGAAAGTCAGCAGATTCTGGCCTAGCTGGACCAGCGGGTCCCAAACTCTTTACCTTCTGACCCCATTCAAAGCAGACGAAGCTTGGGTCTGACCTTCCTGCATGCTAGAGACAGTGTTCACAGCCATCAGCTACTAATGCAGTACTAGGATACCAAAGTATGTCTCGTTAACCCAGCCCTGGCTGTGGCATGTTTCAGGACATGGGGCAGGTGGCTTGAATGCACCGAGCTTATCCAGATGGGACAGAGTGACCCAAATGGACTGGGACTGACCTGCCAATCTCCCCCGGGCGACAGGGGCTTCCTGGAAGGGCAGAATGGAGGTTAGAAGGGCTCAAGGGGAACCCGCTGTCTGTTCCTTCTTGGGGCCGCCGTCCCTCCACATAGTTCCCCTTTAAGGGCTTTTCCTTCCCCTGAGCACTCTGCCCCTCGCTGTGTCCCTCTTACCTGGCAGCTGGCGAGGTCCTGAAGTATCTGGCTTTGCCCTCTCCATGGCTCCACCTGGCAGGCTGTCCGCAGGGAAGAGAGGCCATCCTGCTGCCGTGGGTGCTAGCTGGGTGTGTGGGAGGGAAGGAGGGTGAGGCCTGAGCTGAGAGGAGTCACCTGGGGTCTCTCCCGGCGTCCAGCCCGCCACAGGCCTGGCCTTGTGGAGAGCGTGAGTGAGACCAGAGCAGGGCGCCCTGCCCCCAGCAGGCCCAACGAGGGGCCGTCAGCTCAAGCTGAGGTAAAATCATGAGGAGAGAGCCCAGCGCCAGGCTGAGCTCTCTGCCCTAGGCCTAGCACAGGGAGGATAGAGGGGCTCAAGGCCGGCTTTGTTCTCCCTGGCCTCTGGGTCCTGCCTGACCCCCCAGCGGTTCTCTGACTTCAACCCACTGCCCCCCACTTCTGACAACAGCATTTCTATATGACCCCGGGCAGGAGTGGGGGGCAGAGCCTGGGTCTCACGCCGGAGTCGGGGGCTGGGGGCAAGGGGATGGGGAATGGGCTGGGCCTCTTGGCACCTCAGGTGGAATGGAGCTCAGATTTTAGCTTCAGCCCTGGCCCGCAGTTTGAGAACCCCTGCCAGCCCACACTCGGTTTCCCGTAGCCCTCAAGGGCCCTGCCAAGCAGAGAATAGCTGGAGCGCTGGCTCTGGCTCCAGCCCCTTCGTGCCTCCTGCCCCGCTACGAACCCTGCACCCGGGGCTGAGGACTGGCTTAGTGCTCCTCCAGCAGCTCTCCACCAGAGGGAGATGGCACGGTAGACAAAAAGGGGTGTGGGACCGTCGGCTGCCAAGTGTGAAGTAGAACAGCCTTGAGGTTGCTCTGTTTTATGCCGGGGGCCAGACTGACAGCCAGCTGGCTGCATGATTGAAGATTTTGCTGCAAAGAGAGCTTAAAATCACCTTTGCCCTCCCCTCTGGCCCTCCATCCAGAAAGCAAGTTCAGTGCTGGATTATTAAAGATGGAAATTCAGAAAGGACAGTTTTGTGTTTTGCTGTTTGTAGGTATAGGGACATGTAGCAAAATCTCCAGTCCTTGGCTTAGAGAGTGTACAATCTAGGGGTGAAATCTTGGCCCCATTGAAGTTAATGGCAAAATTCTCATTGACCTCACTGGGACCAGGATTTCATATATGACAGGATGTGATAGGTGGACAAAACACTGTCCTGCCCGGCCCCTGAGCCCCGGTCCCTGGAGCCTCAGTGCGCCGTGCGGGCAGTGCTCTGGGGGCAGGGCTGTGCGCTCCTGCAGGGCAGTGCATCTAGCTCTGTCTAGGCTGTTGCTTTAAGCGGCATGGTAAGGGGATGGGAAGTGGGGAGGTTGGATAAGGGGCAGGGAGTTCCAGGGGGGCAGTCAGGGGACAGGGAGCAGGAGGAGTGGATTCATAGGGGGTGGTTAGGGTTGGGGGAGAAGGGGTTGGCTGCAAGGAGTGGGGAGAAGGGGTTGGATGGGTTGGGGATTCTGAGGGGGGCAATCAGGGGGCGGGAAGTGGGAGGGGATTGGATAGGGGGCAGGGGGCAGGCTGTTTGGGGAGACACAGCCTTCCCTACCCAGTCGTCCATACAATTTTGTTACCGTGATGTGGCCCTCGGGCCAAAAGTTTGCCCACCCCTGGTTTAGCAGGAAAGCTTAAGGCTCAGCTTGCTGGTTACCTGAGAAAATGCCAGACAGGAGGGATTTATAGGTGTTATGGCAGAGGCAGGTTTTAAGGAGGGACTGAAAGAAAATAGGGTGGCAACTTTATGAATTTGTATGGGGAGGTTTTCCTACACATAAGGGAGAAAGCAGAACACCTCTGCAAGTATCATCCCTTCCTGTGCCAAACTGTGAGGGAAAGACATTTTGCTAAGTCAACCAAAATTGTTAGAATTATGTCCTTACTGTTTTACAGATATTTTGTGTTGTGTATTATGATAGCTATGTATTATTTTATTGTATTAATTAAATGCATCATTGCTGAGAGAGTAACAGGCTCTGAATCTCTCTGTCCCATCCTGTGTTGCAGTATAAATATAAACAATGTTGAGCCAGAGGACTCTGCTGAGGAGACAGAAGAAATAAAACAGGTAAATATTTGCATGAGCAGAAGAACCTGTGGTAAGTAGTAGCTTTAAATACATATGGTCTTTTAAGTAAATAATGACCCACACAGCATGTGTTATTATATAGAGTCACATGGGTTGAGTGCACTTTGAGCAGCATCTTTCATACAGCCCATCTGCTAAATTCACTATGATAAACATAGATGTAATCTGGAGTGCCTTTGGGTTATAATATCATAGACATATAGGCCTAGAGGGGACCTCGAGAGGTCATTGAATCCAGTCCTTTACACTGAGGCAGAAACAAGTAAACCTAGCCCATCCCTGACAGGTATTTGTCCAGCCTATTCTTAAAAACCTCCAGTGATGGGACTCCACAACCTCCCTCGGAAGACCATTCCAGAGTGTAACTACTCCTATAGTTAGAAAGTTTTTCATAATATCCAACCTAAAGCTCCCTTGCTTCAGATTAAGCTCATTATTTTTACTCCTACCTTCCGTGAACATGGAGAATAATTAACCACCATCCTCTTACATAGCAGCTCTTAGCATATTTGAAGACTGTTATCAGGTCTCCCCTCAGTCGTCTTCTCTCAAGACTAAACATGCTCACATTTTTTAACCTTTCCTCATAGATCAGCTTTTCTAAACCTCATTTTTGTTGCTCTGCTCTGGTCTTTTTCCAGTTTGTCTGCATCTTTCCTAAAGTGTGGCACCCAGAACTGGACAAGTACTCCAGCTGAGGCCTCATCAATGCCGAGGGACAATTACTTTCTGGGTCTTTCATATAACACTCCTATTAGTACAGCCCGGAAAGATATTAGCCTTTTCAATATGTTGTACCCTATTTGCATTTGTGTGTGCATGGATTTTAATGGGATTTAGGCACCTACCTCTCTTTTTAAAATCACAATATATATCGTCTAAGGCTAGACCCTTATACCCTTACTGCATGCTGAATGCTAGTTTACTCCGTAAGTAGTCCTGTTTATTCATACAGGTGCTGCTTGTGGGGTAAGGTACCATTCATTGGGAGTAACTGTATCAGAATTTAGCTCTTAAAATACAGTAGACTCTCGATTATCCAGGATTGAGTTAACCAGGTTGTGGATTAAGCAGGATGTCAAAAAAAAATACGTGTAACTCGCAGGGCTGGCTCTGGCTTTGTTGCTGCCCCAAGCACAAAAAAAAGAAAAGAAAAAAAAAAAGAAAAAAAAAACCCAGCAGGTCACAGGGCAGCCAGTGAACCAAAGCCCCCTGGCCCCAGCGCATGGTGGCTGGTGAACCAAGCCACCCTTCACCCATATTTCCTATGGATGGTGATTATCTGGGATTTTATTAACCAGGATTAATTTTTCCCTATCATCCTGGATAATTGAGAGTCTACTGTAGCTTGCAATTAATTATTATGCTACAGAGAATGAGTCCTTTCAAAATTTAAAGAAACACTGTCAAGGGGTATGTAAAAATAATTTTATTCTTTCATTAATTTCAAGAATAAAATGTCTTTCTGTTTTTGTCTTTTTCCACTGTGCATATAACGAAATCCTACAGCTCCTCCCACCCTTCTGTTTCTAATAGGATTTGGAATTTATTTATCCTTTGATTTGATTCAGGAGTTTCCCCCACCATCCAATAATTTTGATGATGATAGTAACAGCTTCTTGGGGTGAAACCTATCTCTTTGTTCTGTGTTGTGCAGTGCCAATCACAATGAGGTCCTGATCAATGACTGGGATTTCTCAGGACTACTGCAATACAAATAATAACATAACATAGGGGTCAGCAACCTTTCCAAAGTGGAGTGCCGAGTCTTCATTTATTCACTCTAATTTAAGGTTTTGCGTGCCAGTAATACATTTTAACGTTTTTAGAAGGTCTCTTTCTAGAAGTCTTTAATATATAACTAAACTATTGTTGTATATAAAGTAAATAAGGTTTTTAAAATGTTTAAGAAGCTTCATTTAAAATTAAATTAAAATGCGGATCCTCCCGGACCAGTGTCCAGGATCCAGGCAGTGTGAGTGCCACTGAAAATCAGCTCATGTGCCGTCTCTGGCACACGTGCCATACGTTGCCTACCCCCTGACATAATATTACTCTTCATTGCTCTGGAAATAGGGTTTGTTGGGCAGCTGAATGGCTGCAACACAGCCAGCAAGGGAAATACAAAATATTATTTTTGTATAGGTAGTACATAAATATGGACTGTGTACTTTTAAATCTCAGAAACAGAATAGCAGATTTCCCTAATAATAATAACCCCACAGAAGATCTGTTGAATGTGAAGGGTATGTTCAAAACCAGATTCTAACAAGTTTTAAAAAATTGAGATTTTGGTCTTAAGCTATTTGTAAATAAACTTCTAAGGCTAGAGTTTTCCAAAGGAACACAAGCTCACATTTAGGCACCTAAACAAAATGGTTCAATTTCCACAGGGGCTCAGCCCCCAGCAGATGCCATTGGGAAGGATTTTGAAAAGCTCTCAGCGTTTGCCTAATGTAGCTGTCACTGATGTCAGTGGTAAAACTGTCATGTAATGGAGATCTCCCATGTTCTTAATAGTTACTGATGAACAATTTTGGAAACCTTGCCACCTTGTTTAGGTAATTAAATGGGAGCTGCTGAGTACTGAGCTCTTTTGAAAAAACTGTCTCTTACCATTTTTATTTGTTGATAAAACCAAGTTAAATATTGCAGGTTTTCCTGAACCCCCAAGCGACAGAGGAGTTAAATGTTGCAGCCCTGATTTTTGTATTCTTTTTGTGAGGGATGCTCTTGGATAACGTGTCAAATTGTAAAACTGGCAAGTCATGCGTTTTTAATCCCCATTTTAAAACTGCACAGTATTCATGCAAGTGCTACATAATAATCGCATGGCCATGACTTGCCATCAGTCCATTTCCTAGCACCCTTCTTGGACATCTCTTGCTGGAATGCAAGCATGCAGGCTGAGTGGTTGCAAATGGGACACATGCACAAAGCAGACTGTCCGCTTCTGTTTCCTTTACTGTCATTACAGTTCTTCATTGTCCACAAATGAAAAGTTTGGATGCTGATGTCTATCTTTTGCACAGATAATGACCACAGCCTCCCCTTGTTGCTCAATTAACAGAAAGGGGCAGGGATGACTCACAACATTTTGGAACCTGAGGCAGGGAGCTCTTGCTTGGGCCAAAACTTTGAAAGGTCTCAATTCTGCCTTCTTCCTGTTCTGCTCTTCTCATGGCACTGCTCTGCTACCTACCCCAATAAAGGAGAACTAACAACTTAAAATGCCTTGTTCAAAAATTTTAAGTAACACTTAACTTTCAAACGCCTAAACAGCAAATGTAACTTTTCTTGTCTGCATAGTAAACACTGGCATTTTTATTTATTGAATAATCAAAGTGGTGCTTTCTGTGCCTTCTTGCTTGCAAAGATTTGAACTGCTTCCTGAAGGTCCACAGTCTGCGACAGCTCATGCTCTGTTGAGATAGTTGCAAGGCCAACCAGCCTCTCCTGCATCATTGTGGAACGTAGATGTATTTTTATTAACTTCAGCTTGGAGAAGCTGTGTTCTCCATGGTCAACTATTCCAGGAAGTGTTAGAAGTATGCACAGAGCAACAAAAGCATTTGGAAAGAGGGTGGTCATCTAATTTGTGCTCATATATTCCAGAACAGCCTTTGGAGTTGATCTTGCTGAAATGTATTTTGAAAGGGCTTTCAGTTCATCACTAAATCACTCGCATCAATATCATGCATGTCATCATGTATCAACACTGCCTCTAGTGCCCTGCATTGCTGGTGTAGGTCTTCTTCAGGTATAGTGAGGAGTTTTGGAATATCATACAACATCCCAAATATACTGCTGTGTTCTTTGAGCCGCATGACACTGTTCTTTAACTGACTGTAATGCACACTCTAGCACCTAGTTAAAGAATTCAACTTTGAATTGATGTTTGGGGTCTCTTATGGGATTATCCCATACCTCATCATCAAAACGTCTTCTATGGTGACTCTTGTATTCTTGAATGGGTGGGAAAATTGCTTCAGTGTGAAGTTCCTCTGCCAACTTCTGTGCACTCTTCAGAACATTTTGAAATCCCTCATCTGACCAGTAAGACTTTGCTTTGTCCAGTTGTTCCATTGCTCCAGATATATCAAGGTCAACACCTTGGAGTCTCATGCTTACAACATTTATTTCAAACAGTATGTCATGCCACAACACTCAGCCACACAGAAATTAAAAGTTATGTATGTTTCCGGTTTTTCCATTTCCCTCTGCCACTGTTTTCCCATGAACAGTTCCTGTCATAGCATTATCCTCCATAGTGGCAACTATGGCATCTTCTATCTTCCCAATTTGGTGTTTGATAGGCTATATCGCCTTGACTCAACTTTCCCATCATATGGCACTCAGTGGTTTCAGTGTCAGAGAGGGTGTTCCCAGACGTTGCTTCAAAATTTGCCAGTGATGAGTTGAGACAGAGAAAAATACATAGATGCTTTGAATTACATTAAAAAATTCAGCAGCCTCACTAGAAGCTGATGCTGCATCACTGAGCACCAAGTTCAATGAATGAGAACTACAAAGGACAAAAAAAGCTCAAAGTTTAGCTCTCGGATCATGTCTGCACTCCTCTGTTCTTTCCTCTCATGTTGGCACCATTATTGTAGCCCGGACCTCTCGTGTCAGCTATTGCAATTCCTGTAACTTCCAACTTTTCAAGAAGTACATTTGTCATACCAGCTCCTGTAGTATCATCAATGTCAATAAATTCTAGAAAATGTTCTCTGACAGTCCCCACTGCAGGAACATTTTCACTAGGTTCTGTTGTTACAAAATGCACCATTCAAGTCATTTGGTTCCATATGGCTGATGTCAGGTGTGAAGTCCAGAATAACAGAGTAATATCTTGCTAACTTCAGATCTGCCATAATCTTCTGTTTATTTTTGTTGCCAGTAACTGTATGATCTCATTTTGAATTGTTTTTATAAGGTAGTGGTCTGTGTACATTTCTTGGGTGATGACTCTTCTTAGTCCTTGTCTACACTACCGGCTGGATCTATCTATTGGGGATCAATTTATCGCATCTCAGGAAGACATGATAAATCGATCCCCAAAGTCGACTCCGGACCTCCAGCTCACCAAAAAGTGCAAAGCAGAGTCAATGGGGGAGCCCGCTGTCAACCACTGCTGCTGTGAGGGCGGAAGGTAAGTCCACCTAAAATGAGTCGACTTCAGCTACGCTATTCACGTAGCTGAAGTTGCGTATCTTAGGTCGACTCTTCCTTCTCGTGTAGACCAGGCCTTAGATACTCCTGGAGTACAGTATTAAACTCAGCTCCACAATTTTAAGGATGTTTCCATTGTTTGACACACACAGTTGATCTGAAGTGCCACGCAGTGCTAGGTTTTGGGTAGCAAGCATTCTCACAATGGCAATGAGCCTTTTCAGAATATTTTGCCAGTAAAGAGACTCTGATGCAGTCTTCTCTTGATGCTGATCATCTGTGGTGGCCTTTAACCTTCGTCTCATCTCAAGCTCTTTCCACCTATGGAATGCTCTCTGGTGATTTGCTGCCTTCTCATGGTATACCAGATTTCTAGCCAGATTTTTCCAGTCCTTTGTTCCTGTAGAACCCAATGTGGCTGGAATATTAGACTGGAAGAGTATACAACAAAAACAGTGTGCAGCATTCTGGGTTTTTGAGTACATAAACCTTGGACTCTCCATTTTGTCACCATCGGGGATTTCACACCAGTAATGAGTTGAATGGAAACTTCTATTTTCATTGTCTTTGGGGAACATGAAGTTTTCACTTGCTGTGGCCCATGCAGTACAAGGAAGTCCCTCAGGCGACTGCTCAAGTGAGTCCACAGTCCTGGATCATCTAGACTTAAGGAACTAAACTCAGCAGCAGCTGTTTCTTGTGCCTCCACCACCCTCTTCTCTGATCTACACTTTTCTTCAGGAATGTGCATGGTTATATCCATTTGAGATGGAAATATGGATGCTGCAGTAGTTGCCAGGTCACCTGCACTCTGACTAACTGGAAGATCAGGCATCTCCTCACCACTCACATCCGCACTGGGACCGGAAGGCTCACCGTGAACATGTGTGTCTGTATCTCAGTTTGCCTCATGGTAAGGCCAGCACTGGACAGGGGCACTACCTTGTGCCATGCTGCTGCCCACTAAAAGCCGCAGCAGTAAGTAAACTACTGGTCTGAGAACAATGTCCTGTAGTTCTCTTTGGCTGTTCTTTATTTGGTTGACTGGTGTGGGTTGCTATGCCAAGCCAGCAGGGACGGAGGACTTTCTAGCTGTGGAGCTGTGATGAGTTTGGTCACAGAGTCCCCCTTGGGACTGTTACCTGACGTGCTAGAATTACCCCTGAGCCCACTTTCCCTGCCAGCTTGGGACTCCAGAACCCTGCCTTGTTGAGCCAGACATGCTACCCTGCTGCAAACACCGACCAAGGTCTGGTCCACACCCCCAAAGCTGCAGACTTTAACTAAAAACTGCTCAGTAAGTCACCTATCTTCAGCACCCAGACACCCAGTTCCCAATGTGATCCAAACCCCCAAATAAATCCCTTTTATTCTGTATAAAGCTTATACAGGGTAAACTCATAAATTGTCTGCCCTCTGAAACACTGATAGAGAGATATGCCTTTATTATGATACCTTACAAAAGATCTTTTGGGTAAAGCATATTCCAGTTACATTATATTTACACTCATAAGCATATTTCCATAAAACATATGGCATGCAACGTCACAGGAGCTTTACTTTTACTTTGAAAAGTAGATGGCCATGTTTATGGGGGGGTTGGTTTTTGTCATTTACAGCAAATTGCAGAAGACACATTCTATGCAGATGTCCAGGTGCAAACTTCCTATGTCGAAATACCACCCGGAGATAGGTGGCGTTGGTCGCGACTACAAACAGAAGCTCAAGTGCAAACGTCAAATCTTGAACTACCAAATGAAGAGACTTTCCTCCCATTTGAAAGTGAGGCCCAGATCCAAACCTCAGATCTTGAAATATTAGAGGAGGAGACTTCACTGCCATCGCAAACAGAGGCCCAAGTGCAAACATCAGATATTGAAGTACTAGATACAGAGACTTTATTCCCCATAGAAAGTGAGCCCCTGGAGCAGACCCCAGATCTTGACTTTCAAGACATACAGGTGAAGAATTTATTCCCATTATTTGTTGAAGTTGAAGTGCAAACCTCATATGTGGACATACCAGCCGGGAATAAGTGGCGTTCGACACGACTACAAGCCGAGGCCCAAGTGCAAACCTCAACTCATGAATTATTAAAGACGGTTTCTTCCCTCTCACAAAAGGAAGCCGAGGTGCAAACCTCCAAACTTTCAATAACAGGAATAGAGGAGGAGAAGGCCCCATCACAAACCGAGGCCCAGATGCAAACGTCAGAACTTGCAGTAACGGAAGCGGAGGAGGAGGCAGCCCCATTCCCAGTAGAAGAAAAGCCTGTCCCCACAACCCAAAGTGAAGTTGCTGTGCAAACCTCATATGTGGACATACCAGCAGGGAATAAGTGGCGTGCATCACGGCTACAAGCCGAGGCCCAGGTGCAAACGTCAACTATTGAGTTACTGAAGGAGCTCTCTTCCCTGTCGCTAACCGAGGCCCAGGTGCAAACCTCCAAACTTGCAGTAACAGAAGCAGAGGAAGTGCCTCTTT